>VDFB02000015.1:463328140-463410608 GCA_007258455.2 Sequoia sempervirens | reverse complement strand
GATAACATAATCTTAAATCTAAAAATAGAGATTGAGGAGACAAAGAGGATAGTGGAAGTCACAAAATTTGACTTGGATTCCAAAACTCTTGAGTTTCATAAGCTTGAAGGAGAAGTTGTTGCTTTAATAAAGAAAGATCTTGAGGATCATAAGATTCAGTTAGAAAAGTATAAGAAGTTCGAGAAAAGTACTAATGCATTGGATGATATGTTATGTAAGCAAAAACATTCTAGAGATCCTACTAGTCTAGGATATGAAATAGGAAAAACCTCTTCAAGTGGAAAAGAGTCAAAAAATGAAATATTTTATATATCTACAAATGAAAAAGGACAGAGTTTTAAGGTCAGAAATACTCCAAGGAAGAAAATAGGCTTAAGCTATACTGCTACAGCTTCAAAAAGTGATGTCAATAAGAAATCAAAAGATAAAAATGCTGATAAAATCTCACAACCTCCACCTATCAAACAACATCATTCAATTAGGTCCAACTATTCTCAATTTCATGGTTATTGTTATTGTTGTTATGCTTATGGTCATAGAGCTAGAAATTGTAGAACTCAAGCAAGAAATGGTCCTAGTTGGAATAAGAATAAAGATGTTTACAACTTGTCAAATCAGGGCTATAATAATGCATGTTATAACTGTGATAAATTTGGTCACTTAGCAAGAGAATGTTGGACATATGCAAAGAAAAATGATTGGCAAAAAAGTCCTAATCAATTTTCATATAAAAAGAAAAATTCTATATTGGTTTGGAGGAGAAGAAAGAAAGGAAAAGAAGAGGAAGGACTAAGTCTTGTGCATGCTGCACAAGAATCATTTCTAAGCATTTAAAAACAACATAAAGACATGGGAAATGATTCATGCATTATAAAATTAAACCCAATGGATATCAACCAAGAAGGTTGTAAAAGTTGTAGTTATATTAGTTGTTCTATCCTCTACAATTTTCTATGATTCATGAAAGGTTTGTAGAGATAATTGTGCTAAGAATTATGACAATGTTGGTTGTGTGTATGGTGATAGTATTGCTCTGTCAATGATTTTTTGAGAGTGGTCAAGGTGGACAGTCAAATGGATAGTATAAAAGGAAACTATGCTTTGGTTACACAAGAGAGTCATCATCTATGATAGTCTTGTTAAATGTGATAGCAAATGGAAGTCATTGAATGAAAAGTGTAGCATGCTTATAGTTAAAATGATGGTCATAAGTACAAATGAATTGTTCATGTTAAACAAACAACAGATATATGGCACTGCCTTGACAGTATCATAGATTGTTGGAGTTTGGTGACAATCCCTGTGTAATGTCAATTATTGTTTTTTTTCTCAAACTTTCATACTTTAGTCTTGACTCTAACATATTGTTTAGTTGTCTTGAGAATTTATGGAGTTAGTGCTAGTGCCCTATCAAATATGGCAGTAAGTATGATGATAATGATTTTCAAAAAGATCACTAATTCAATGCAAGTATAGTGATCTACATTTGTGTGTTTTTAGTCAAAGATTGCAATGATGTTCATTGAATCATTCACTCTTTTCCTTCAGTGGTCCTGGTATGCAGCGATTTATGAG
Organism: Sequoia sempervirens; assembly: GCA_007258455.2. Taxonomy (NCBI): domain Eukaryota; kingdom Viridiplantae; phylum Streptophyta; class Pinopsida; order Cupressales; family Cupressaceae; genus Sequoia; species Sequoia sempervirens. The sequence continues at coordinate 463,409,033 of VDFB02000015.1, read as the reverse complement.
GAAGTTTCTTCATGCTTATGCAAATGTTACAAAGTGTGGTTTTATGTAGTTGTTACTTGATGAGAGTTTGTTGGTCTCAACCACTAGTTTTTACACATAGTTAAGGTGATTTGACATGATATAACATAGTGGTATTGGTAAAGATAGTTCATCATGTGTTTTCAAACCCTGTAATAGTGTGAGTGGTTTATATTATTTTTTTCAAAGTGAATAGTCCTATCATGAAAAGACAATGATCCATGAACCTTTAGAATTGATAATAAACAATCAAATAATAGTGATCATATGATAGTGATGTTGAATGGTGGACTAAGAATATTAATGACTATCATCAATGCTTAACAATATCTTTGATAGAGATATATATGGATATAATATAGATAATGAGATATCATCAAATGGAAACTACCATGAAAGCAACATATGTAATTTTTGTAGAGATAAAGTGATAGTTTTTACCATATTGACATTGACAATGACATGATGCCAGGGGTCTTGATAAACTTGACAAATATATGTTTTATATGCTTTCAACTACAATTATTGTATACTAGATAGGGGATTTCTATAGGAAAAAAATATATCATAGCTTAGTGGTATGTTTAGCTCAGATGTTTAGTGGCATGTATACTCTCTTATTGACAGGGGGAGAAGTGCATCTTACACAGTGGTTACACTTTGGTTTGTCATGCTTAAAAAAGTGATTTACTTGGACAACATTTACGTTCTTGACTGTGGTAACAGGTGGCTTCAGGCGGAAAGGATTGCATGATATTTTAATGTCTTAGCTTTGAAAGATTCTCAAAGATGGATGACAGGGTTTCTCAATGATCTTTTGGGTTTTACTTGTATCAAATTGACAATGCTACTTATGAATGTTGCAGTGCTTAAATGTTTAGATAAACCACATATTTGTTGGATACTTGGTTCTTGTATATTGGTATTCATGCTTGCTCTTTGAACAATACACTTGAATCAGTGATATTCTTGCTTTGCTCTCACTTGGTACAAGTGATTACAGGTGATGACTTCTATGATACAAGTGATATCTTGTCAGTGTGGTATTTATATGATGTAGGTTTATTGATTTCATTAGAATGACTATTGGTCTAATATTTCATTGGGCAGTAACAGTCAGTGCTTATTGATAGTGATTAAGGAATCTGATAGTGGTTTCAGTTGTTGCTCTTGTGCATTCAGATAGGGGGAGCAGTTCATGCATATTATTTTATCCCTCGATATCTATTTGGAATTATGAGCACATTTCATGTTTGGTTCAGTTTCTCTATCTTCTGCATTGTGTCAAAAGGGGGAGAATTTTTGGTGCTTGTTTATGTAGTTGTTCAAATATTCTTGCAGTGCTCAGGAATTATGCAGTATTCATTTTAGATTATGCTTTGGCAGTGATATGTTTTTTTATCAATGATATGCACTGTTTATGGTGATATGCTCTATTTATACAAATTTTTTTCAGTTGTATCTGATGGTTTCTTTGATATGTGACATGATGGATATGTACTTCATGTAGTCATCATGTTCAAAACAGGTATATTATAGCTATGATATTATTGTTTAAATTTTGTGTTTGACATCAATGCCAAAGGGGGAGCTTGTTGTCCCTCAGTATTATTTGGCATTAATTTCCTAACACTAAAGTTAAGGTATCAGGTTGTGCACATGGTGATCTTTTTGTTCAATTCTTCTTGCATGAGTTTATATATCCATGTTGATCTATCTTGGAATCATCACTTGTATATGGCATATTTCAGTGATTGACATGTTTCTCAGCTTGGCATATGGTCAGTTTTTAGTTTAAAATCCATCTGCATATTTATATCTTGACATGTTTTTTTTTAAGGCTCCATGATAACATTGGTCAAGTGTAGAGATAAAGTTCTTTATCCAAAGTTTGTTCAAAAGGCACATTGTATTGTTATAAGGAAACACATTGCATCCTCAAATAAGGCTTGGAAAATTTGTGAGGAAATATTTGATAGGTGGTAAGTTGTGTTTTTTCAAAGACAAAATGAAATGACAAAAGGTGCAATGATAGTGGTTTATAAAGTCAAAAATAAAATAATCATTGCGTTGGCAGTGTAATTATTTTTTTTGAATGGGATTTTCTTTCGCATCATAATTCTCAGACATGAAGTATCATTGTGTCGAATTTAAAAACTTCTTTGAAGTTTTTGATAGGCATCGGTGGTTGACTCATTTCATTTGATAGGGTTTGTTACCCTAATCATGGCGATGGTAGTAATCTTAAGGTGTCGGTTGCATCATGGGAAAGAAATAAAAGCAAAGAGCTAGGCAGTGAAGGTGTTTTTGTTTTATGCCGACTTTAGGTGTACTCTTTCCATGTCATTATTTTACTCTTCTCTGTGTCTTTTAAAACATGATGGGCTTTAGATTGGTGATTTTGATAAAAAAATCTGGTTTGTAGTGCTTACCTGGGAATTTTGTTGAATGGCTATAGTTGTTTCGGCATTTTTTTCAGTATTTTAATGTTGGGTTTAGAGTTAATAATGCTCTTTTTAAACCACTGCATTTTCTAGCAGCTTGTAGAAGTTTTGTTTTGTCAAACTGTTTGAATAAGTAGAGAAAAAAAAAGACAAGCTTTGTTTCCCAGAAAACCTTGTTATTATGTTTGTGGGTTTAGTCGTGTGTTCATCATTTGTGGGTTTATTGCGTCTTGTCGGCCTTGTAGATTTTATGGTAGTTATCTGTTGTTCTTTTGGAAAGATGGTTTTTGTATAAATATGATAGATTATGGTTGAGTATTGTGTAAGAAGATGTGTTCTTACAAATGGCAAAGGAAGTTTCAGATTCGGTTTCTCATGGAAGTTATTGATATAGTTTTTCAAAATGTTTTACCTAATTCTGTTTTGAAAACAAAGAAAATATAAAATTCTTCATTGTGCTCATTTTCAGGTTGATGAGAGGTTTTGGAAAAAATAGAATATATCCTTTAGAAAGGCAATATATATTGTTTTGAGATTTGGAATTTTGTGACTCTGATTCTGAGGTCATTACATAGCAGAGTATGTAATTAATGAAATAAAGATCAACTCTATATTTACGTTGCTTTCATACTTGTACATTTCAAAATACTATCAGTGAGATAGCACCATTGTCAGTGAGAGAAATCAACTAGTGAGGCTTTGTACAAAGAATATTTTCAAATAAGGCCAGTGAGGCCAAGTTCGAGTGGTTTTATTCCCCAGGAGGGTTTCCACTCAAGACAATCTTTGTGTCAATCTCTTAAATGTGTTTGTTCATTATCTGTTCATTTGATGTATATTGCATAAGTTTATTCATGATCTGAAAATGAATAAAAGAAATATAAAGAGTTATTTTGTTTGTTAACACTGATTCACCCCCCCTCTTAGTGTTAATTGTACTCCAACACATGCAACTGCTACATCTTTACAAAGTTAGCTATCACAACTACTAGCCCCTCTCTCCTATACATGGAAAATAAAGAGAAATGCAATAAATTTTTAGATCACATAAAATTAAACAACATAGTAAAAAATAAAAAATTTAAATCACACCTAGTATTATCTTAATTAAAATTGCAATATTAAATGTTTTATGCTTTTTATACTTTCAATTATTTAATAAATATGGTTAAATGTTTTATGCTTTTTATACTTTCAATTATTTAATTATTTTGGAGTGTGCAAAGTTTTTCTTTTTGTAGTATTATTCAAGGATGCACCTTTGACCATTGTATTTGAAGAAAAACCACACACATGACACACCTCGTATTAAATAGAGGGAAAATAGAGAAGTTAACAAAGCTTGCATATATAAAATTGTGTACTAAACGACATATACTCTTTAAAAGGATAGATATTGGAGAGAAGAGAAATGAACATTTTAAGTTGTGTTGAGCATCCAAAAGAAGAAAAAAACAAAGAAAACAAAATTTATAATGAAAACCTCTAAAAATCTAGAATGGTAGCCAAATCATTTGATTTAATGTTGTGAAATCAACGGTGCAACTTCTAGATTATCACTAATGGTTATTTACACATTGGTGCTAATGACTCAACCTTTCATCATTGAAATTAATTTTACCTCCTCTAGTTTCCCTCTTTATAATGGCACTTTAAGTCATCAATTAATGAGAAATTAAAAAAAAAAGCTCACTTAAAATATTAAAAAGCTACTTTCATAGTCCCATAAAAGAAATTGGAAATGAGCTTTGGGTTGCTATGACATTTATTGAAAAAGGGACATGATAGTTTTTCCTCCTACAAATTATTTTTCCTTCTACAAATTATTTTTCCTTAAACAATACAATTTTAGATGCTTCAAAATATCAACTCTCTCTTAAGTCACATCTTCTACCAGCAAGTCTTTCCAACACAAAAAGTACTCAATAATGCTTTAGATCCTTAAATTTTTCTCTCTAGTATCAATAATAGCTTTTGGTGTTAAAATGATTTTTCTTTCATTGTCTAAATGTGGAAAATATTTGGAGAGTGTAATGTGTTGTCGCAATGCCTTTTCGAGGTGAAAAACATGGAAGACTTTGTGAATTATATTATTCCTTAGTAGCTTTAACTCATAAGTTACTTCTCTCACTTTCCTTATGATCTTAGAAGGGCCATAAAATCTTGGCTTCAATTTTTTTCTCTCATCTTCTTTAGTGAATACTATTTGTATGGTTGTGTATTGGAGCAAATTTGCACGCCTTGTGGAAATTCCCCTTTCACATACCCTCACCTTAGAATATCAAATCCGAAGGTGAAATTCCACATCATCCATCTAGAATGCAACCACTTGGCATTTGTCTTATGTGTTTGTGAGAGAATATTTTCCAGGATGCAAGCATGACACACAAACGTCTACGTGGTGCACTGACGTCCCTGACAGATTCCCACATCTAAAGTTGGTAGAAGCATTACACTCCTCATTGGGGATGAATTGTAACGTCCTTTTATCAACCAACTAACCCAAAAATGGCTTATTCCTTCTCATCCCACCTTCAAAAGAATCCATTTCACATTCACTTCATCTCTCTTGGACATTGATTAAAAAAAAACACATTTCTCAAGCATTTCACTTTAGTTCTCTCATTCTTCAACATTCTAGCACTCCATTTTTTAGCATTTCAACAACTTGACTCTCCATCAACTCCACATTGCATGTATGATGCCACCATAGAATTTGTGAGCTTGGAGTCATGTGAGATCTCCCTTCACCATGGTTGTGGCGATGGTGAATTTTCCAATTTCGTTTCTTGTATTCTCCCTTCATTTTCCTTGAGAGCCTTTGGGTGGAGGTGCTAACATTTCATTCATCTCCTTTGTGATTTGATTGAGTAACATAGTATTTTCTCGTAGTGTTCAACAATCTCTCTTTCTTTCCTTTATCATACTTTCTACTCTGTTGCTTTTCTAGATGTCTGTGGAGGTGGAAACACCAAAACAGGGGTCTAATTGAGGCAAGCCCCTATACAACCCCAACAATTTTCCCCTTCTTGTTTGTGTGTAGGTGAATGTGTGTGTGGAGCTAGCTGGTGAACTGGCACTTTTATGAGATAATATGTCACCCTAGCTCTTATTCACTTGCTTTATCATATTTTTTATTTATTTTTTGTACTTCATCATTCTGTTTACTTTGTTAAAATCAACTAGCTAGGCTATCTGTAAGTTTTTGGTAGTTTTCTTATTACAAGTATTTTTCATATTCTAGCCATACAAACAATAATGCGCCAAAGAGATGTCAGCATGTCGCACTATCATCCAAAACTTGTGTTGTCGTCCTTGGATAGAGAGTTGTCAGAGGTATAGTTGAGTGAGGTATAGTAGAGTTTCTATAGTTGAAACTCTAGAAACTGGCTCGTCTAGCCCCAAATAGAATTCTTGGTCTATAGAGTGACAAAAGTACTACATCTAGTGCTCTTCATTCTTGATTCCCATCGTAAAACATCCCTTTAGAGTGAGGTAAGTTAGGGCATCCCTCTGCTCTCGGCTCTCCCTAACCTGGAGACTTGACATGGTTGGTCCCCCTCTCTTATATGTTGTAGCCTTAGGTAACCCATGTCCCCAACATTAAATACTCATTTTATGTGTTTTTGGTTTACATAGATATTTTATTGATTTTGGACATGTTGAAGATGATCCTTAAGATATTGTAGTATCTCTTTTATTTGTTTTATTATATTTTTAGTTATTAATATCCTATTTTTTATTTCCAAATGCATGAATTTAAAATAATTATATGTACATATACCCATAAAAAAGACATATTTATGGAAATATGGTGAGAATTTTTATATCAATGCTCTCTCAATTGCAACTACTTAATGTAGATTATTTTCTTATTGGAAACATATTTTCTTAGATACATCTCCATTCATTTATTAATGATATTTTTTAATCCATATATTTTAGGGTAGTAGCTTGTACTAGAACTAATTTTGGACCCTTCCAAGTGAAATAATTCCTATAAAAATGATTCAAAAATCTACTAGCCTTGTCACTAACAATGTTCTTGGATAATCGATGTAATTTAAATACCTCCAGAAATAAATTATTAATTTGGGAAGCTTTGGAATCAAAGGATATGGCATAATTTTTTTTGTATTAAGTCTATCTACTACCACAAATATGATTTATTTACCATTCACCTTACATAACCCCATGTTAAAGTCCTTAGAGAAACTTTTCCACTTCTACTTTAAAATGGTTAATGGTTGGAGTAGACTTGTAGGATAGACTTGATCTACCTTATTTCTAGATAGAGTGTGAAATATTCTTTAATGTACTTGAGCACATCCTTGATTCTTTTCTAAGAGAATCTCTTAGATCTACTTGTATGCCTAGAAATATTTTAGGTTTCTATCCAATGGAGTATCATGAAGTAGGAACATCTAGAGGTGTACGCACAATTTTGCATCACCTTATATATATATATATATATATATATATATATATATAGTTTGGTTTGGAAAATACCCATAAATATTATTTCCTTTAAAAGTTATAAATAATGGTCTAGAACATAAAAATCCTTCAAAAGGGCTAAAAATAACAAGACCTCTATTTTTAGAATGTTTGTATTTATGCACATATGGACCTAAAATTTTACCCAAATCACAATAATTACAAAATGAACGTTGTGTGTGAGTTTTGATCTAAAGTTAGTTTTTAATGGAAATTTATTAAAGATTTAAGTTTCCAAAAATATTCAAAAATAAAATTATTCTTGAGGATTCAAATGACGGAGTGAGGCCACAAAAAATGGAGAAATTGGATAAATCAATTTTTAGGGGTGTAGAGAACTATGATTCTAAAAAATTAGGCTCAATAAATTGTCAAAATCAAAAGTATGACTCCAAGAAGCATGAGGATTGAATTTGTAATATGCTGCAACCTATTGAGGATTTCATCCTCTATTTTATGTTAGGTTTCTTATTATGTAAGAATTGATCATTTTTAACAAATGAATTCACATTTCAATGTGTTAAATCTCTATTGTAAATGTGTTGTTTGAATAAATCCTCATTAAATTCTAGAACAAAATATATTCTATCTTTATAATTAAAAAATAACTTAAGACTATTGTGATCTATCTTGATCACAAATTTTCCATAAATTAAACATTTCCTTAACTTCACCATGTCATGTATGGTTTCTAGTATTTCCTTATCACATACCAAAAAAAAATCTTTTGTTATTTTTCTACTTTTAAAATTAATGGGATTTTGTTGTTGCATTAATATAGCTGCATTGGTTTATCCATAGGTATCACATCTCTAATACAAAAGGAAGTGATAAATATGGAACTAAAAGCATGAGACATGAACACATTATTTCTTCTAATTTTTTGAAAATTTTCTCTACTACTTCTATCTAGTTAAATACTCCCTCCTTAGTTAGATCTATGAGTGGTACTATGAGCTAAGAGAGTACATTTACAAATATTTTTTAGTATCTACATAATCTAAAGAGTCCTCTTAAATATGTCATGTTCTTAGGTGATTTCTAATCTCTATTAGCTTAGATATTCTATTGGTCTACTTGGACCCCTTGTTCATTTATGACATGAACCAAATACAAGATCTCATTTAGTCAAAACTCACAAATTTATTATTTGGAAATGAGTGAGTGCTACTCTAGTATTCCCAAGACTTCATCTAGGTGCTTTAGATGTTCTTTGAAATATTATTGTAAATAAAGATATTATCAAAGAAAGCAAAAAAAAAAATCTTAATCGCTTCTTAAATATATCACTCATACATGAATGGAATGTTGCTAAATAATTTTTCAAGCCAAAGGGTACTTGACTAGAAATTCAAAGTTTCTATAGTGACACCTAAAAAGAAATCTTGTGAAATTTTTTTTTCCCATAGATCTAAATTTGATTGTAGCTTGAACACAAATAAATCTTCAAAAATTATATGAATCCATGTAGATCATTTATCAGCTCCTCAATCCTAGGGATAAGATGTATATTCTTGATTGCTTTATTTTTAAATTCTCAATAATCAATACAAATTATCATGGTTCTATCCTTTTCCTTCACTAGTATTATTGAAGAAGCAAATAGGATAAAACTAGGCTTGATGTGGTTCACATAAAAAAAAAACCTTAAATCACCTTTTGAACTTTTCCCTTATGGATTGTAGTGTTGACATAAGAAATGGTTATAATAGGCTTTGCACCTATTTATAGCTTTATGATGTGTTGGATATATCAAGCAAGAGGAAGTCCTAAAGGTATGTCATGAAATTATTTTCCATGCTTGTATAAAATAATTTGTACATCAATATAGTAGGCATACTTCGTGCTCAAAATATTTTCTCAATGTGATCAAGAAAATACCTACCAAACCTTCAAGTGAGACCTTCTAAAGGTTCTCGAATGACGAGGGAGCAAACCCGAGACACAGAAATACACTCACAAAATGGAGAATAATATTTTCTATTAAAATATGGAACTCTTACATGCAGAGCATCACAAATCCTTGAGCTCTGTGATACATGCAAATTACAGAAGTCTCAGAAAGAAAATTACAGAATTACAGAAATTACCCAGATCCCCCTTTCACAGCATGCGAACTTCTTTTCCCAAAAAGTTACCCCAAAAATCAGAAACAAGCCCCTAAATAGACCCATTTCAGTTTGGAACCAAAAACAACCTTCGAGATAAGATTTTTGACGGTTTGGTGCCAAAATTACAATTTGAAATTCAAGTTTAAATTCACAGTCAAAAAATTAGCACATTTCTAAAATATGCACCAACTTCCGGTAGCCATAACTTTTAATCCAACTGTCGGATCTTCAATGATAATACCTTTTCAGAAAGCTCTCGAAAAGACGATTTTCCACAAAGTAGGCCTTTGGCAGACTACTTTGGCATTTCCGCAAATTTTCAGGCCAATCTGGGATCGTTTAGTGCCTCAAACTGAGCTCGGAAGGTTTTTCAGGGCAAAAAGCAGAAACTGGAACTTGAATAACTTTCAAGTCGTGAATGATCTTGACTTGATTCTTTCACCAGACTGTGTATTTTTCCATCCTAAACCTTCCCATAAATTTTTGTCTTCCCACGACTTCAAATTCAAACCTGCTAAAAATAGCAGTTGAGCAAAAAAAGCAGAAAAGCAGTTCTGAAAGTTGGAAACTCTTATTTGACGAAAAGGGTACCTAGAAATGCAAAAACATCTACAAAAAGAAAACAACATGAATAAAATGGAAATCCTCTTTTTGGGCGATGTAAGATTGCCATCACACCACTGGATGCTCCTGCATCATCGAACCATTATTTATCAAAAATCACCCTAGGTACTTCATTTGAAATTATCTTGATAACTATTTCTTTTTCTTTAGTTTTGAATATGAACTCTATAGATTGATAGTTTTGCGAAAACTATTAAAGATATTGTAGCCATTGCACTCTAAGCACCATATCAATATCGTTCAATTTGATGACATATTATTATTCACATAGTGCATGGTCTCTAAGATTTATTCTCAATTATTGAATCTATAAGAGTTGAATTCAATGATCTATACCATGCAAGATTAAACAAAATATTTTAGACACTTAAGATCTAGGAGCTTCTATGTAAGAACAAGAGAGATAAAATATAAGAGAATAATTTTCTCATATCAAAGGATGAAAGTATACAATTATGATCAATTACAATGAATTAGTGTTATAGTGAAATTATTTTAGAACAAAATTCTAATTCTATGTGTTCAAAGGTGACATTGTGTAGAGCTACCAAACTATCAACACCACCATGAGATGTTATATTGAAGTCATTTGAGGTTGTAAAAAAGACTAAATAAAGACACCCATAACAAATATGGAAGGATAAAATATTTTATATTTCAAAAGTATGATTTGTTATAAATATAGTGTGGAGCAATTTTTCTCTAAGTATGTTTTTTTCCTTTTGTTCTTCTAGCCCCTAGGTGCTTATCTTTTTTGGATTTTTTTGTTCTTCCCACCACATATTGCAATGGTGCATCATTTTGGAGGTCACGAGTTACTTTTGGATAAAAGGTGCACAATGGTGCCACATAGTGGCTATGTGACCTTTTTAAATATCACACTCCTTTCAGGCCCAAAGTAGGACACATGGCTGCCATGCATGGATTTTCCACAAGCCGCTCACACAAATTTTGAAGAAGGCTTGCCAGTGTGCCACATCGCCCATACTTTATTGGGCAGGGTCCCTTTACTATCAGAAGCATTATCTTTGTGGATGTTGTTGGGTGGCAAGGTGTTTTTGCTCCTTCACAATCTTAGGGGCTAGTATCTATTCAAAGATGCCATTACTACCTACAAACAATCAGATAAGATTTTATCAATAATTTACAATCACGTGTCTTCCTCTAATTTGGAAATCTTCATGAAGATCTTGTGGCATCTAGTTCAACAATTTTTTGCACCCATCATCATTATTGAAGTAGTTCAATTTTTATTACCAAGGATTGTCATGACCAAATATGATCTTCGATTGGATTCTAAAGTTACATTTTGATGCCACCTGTTATAGTTTTTTTTTTGGTAATGAAGAGTGTTTTGTGCTTGTATGCTTCCCTTTTTCTATAAAAATTAATTTCCAATAGCACCTTCGAGAGAGAGAAAAAAGATAGATAGGGTAGGGTGTGAAATATTTCTTACAGTACTCACATTGATCTATAATAATTTTGTAATCAATTTCAAGATAACTATTTGAATCTATTATCTAACCTTATAAATTTTGTATTATTCTTAAATATCAAGCAATAGAAGAAAGAATATTGTATTAGACTGTGCACATGTGGCCTCTGTTCTACATTTTATTCTCTATCCATGTATGCTAAATGCTCTATGTCACTTTATTTTCAAATATAGTCTTGATAATTGCTTCCCAGTTACTATCTTTTATGTTCTTCTAATTTAGACTCATAGGAATTGAACCATGTTTTGATGCTCTTTCATTTCTTGTTGAAATTATGTTAGATTTCATATTATGTTGTCAGGGTAGAGTAGTTTTGTAAGGGTCTAAAATATCTTGATCAATCTCAGGTTTCCTATATTTTTTTGACCCTTAATGGGTGCTTCCCATAGAAGGATTTGAATGACTTCTTTGTGCTTATATTAGCCTTATTTTCTCATTCTCCTTCCAAAAATGAAGGTTTTGTGACATTTTATATTCATTTTATAAGAATTGGGAACCTGTTAGGGTTTTGAAATATTGTAAAACCTTTTAGTGCATTGCCTTAGTTAAGTTTTATTCTTGCATTTTCTTCTCCCTTCCCCAAACACAAAGGAAGAGTTGGATTCTTTAAAAATCCTAGAGGTTATTCAATGAAGTGCAAGAATGTCCCCCATTCACTGAATTTCCCATAAGGCTATTTGAAGAAGCGCAAGCTTTCATGATCAATAGATAGCAAAAGATAATTTAGAAAAAACACAAATTCTAAAACTAAGTTCCCAATCCTATTTGCTCCAACATCAAATTTAAAGAATTATAATAAATAAAAGATATAGATTAAATTCACACATAATGACATGGCTATTCAAATGGATCTGATTGAGTCTCTTCAAGATTCTCTTAGGTTGGATGGTCCCAGATTTGAATTCGACCAATGAATCACAAGTACCTTAACAAACCTAATACCTGCATTTATTACCATACAGAAGCCCATCCAATCTAGCCTTTTCCTTTCTGAAAACCAAGAACAACTCAGTCACCTCTAGCTATCTCCCACCCCAACCTCAACACTACTATCAAATAAACTATGAATTCTTTTATTTATAAGAATCCTTGTTAATAAATTTTACTCATCCAGTCTACCCCTTCCACCATCTATCCCCTCTTCCCCCTGCTATCCTTCCTTTCCAATAGAACCCAAATCATTGATAGAAGTAGTGGGTAATTCTTGAAAGAAGGTTGAAGTTGGAAACATAGCATCCAAAAGAATGAAAGAGACTCCTTGATTTGGAAATTTCACATCTAGAAGCATTCACATCCTACCACATCTTATAACTGGAAAAATACATAGTATTTTGCAAAAGGTGCTAACATGAGACAAAACTACAAGGAAATCAACAAACTTTACAAGTAATCTCATCAATCAATTAAAATGTGTATAGGAGCGAATTTGTACCCCTTATGCAAATTCCCCTTTTACACATCCTCACCTTAGAAAACCAAATCCGAAGGAAAAATTCCACATCAACTCGCTAATTTCCTTCCACTTGGAATCTTTTGTTGTGTCAGTAGAAGAATATTTTTCAGGGACACCTGTACAACACCGAAACATCCGCACAGTGCACTTACATCCCTAATGGATTCCCACATCTAAAGTTGGTAGACGTGTTACACCGCCCATTGGGAATGGTTTGTAACATCCCTCTTCGACCAATCGACCTCAAAAATGACAGATTCTCTCCCTTCTTCAAATTCTTCCATTATTCATTCAACTCATCTTTTTTCCATCACTTCTTGCATGCTCAAGCATTTCTTAGCCTTCATTTCACTCTCAACAACACTCCAACATTCCATTACAGCAACAACACTCCATCAACTCCATCAAGCAAGTGTAAAGCAAGCCATTGAAGTAGGGGCTTGAGGTTTTGCAACACCTCCCTTCATCACAGTCAAGGTTGTGGTGATTGTTCAAGCTTTTTTTCTCCATCATTGGCTAGTGAGCCCTTGGTGGAGGTGGTAATGTTTTCACTCCTCTCCTTTACGATTTGGTTGAGTAGCTACATATTGTTTTGATGTGTTATTTGTGTGATTTTTTTCTTTACTTCTTTATCATACATTTCTCTATCATTGCTATTTGGTTGTCTATAGAGGTGGAAACACCAAAATAAGGTTCTGACTGAGGCAAGCCCCTATATAGTCCCAACAAATTTCCACTCTTTCTTGTGTGTAGGTGGACGTGCATTTGGAGCTAGCTAGTGAATAGGCACTTTTGTGAGATTGTCTTTGCCACCTTGGTTCTAGTTTATTTACTTTATCATTTCAGTATTTACTTTACATACTTTCTCATTCTACTTTTACTATCTAGATTGTACTAGCTAGTCTGTAAGTAGGTATTTTTGGTAGTTTCTCTATGCTGATTTTTTCTAGCCATATGGACGCTAGCTCGTTGTGCTGATGTCTAGAACTGTGTTGTCATCCTCAGGTAGAGAGTTGTTTGAAGCACAAAAATGACTCCAAAAAGCCATCTTTCCTAGCGCAAACTAAATTTTGGGTCTATAGAGTGATCAAAGGACTTTATAGTCCTCATCATTCTCATCCCTCACATCAAACACCCCATTACAGTGAGGTAAGTTAGGGAAGCCTTCTACTCTTGGTTCTCCATGACCTTGGGCCTTGACGTGGTTGGTCCCAATCTCTTACATTTTTGGTGAACCCAACATGAACCATTTTGGTTTTGTTTGGTGATACTGAAAGTTCCTTTCCTCATATTCTAGGAGTGTTGTAGGTGTGAGTGTTGTGAGGCATTCTCCTTACAACCCAACTTGTGACCCCTAGTAGGAATATTTGGAAGGTCCCAGAAAGTATTACACAACAAAACCTTAATTGGGTCACTGTCCTATCTTGCAACCTTTGGGGGGCCCTGTGAGAGTGTCATTTATTGCATGTGATGGCCTCTTTCCTGCATCAACGTATCCCCTCTGTGAAGCCTATGAGCAATGGTACTAGCATAACCTTCACCTCACAGGATCTGTTGATGGGTTTTCATAGGGAACCATCACCTCTCTACATCCATGCATGAATCAATGGAAACATCATAGCAGGTGTTCTCGTAGATCCAACATCTCAAGTAAACATCATAACTAAGGTGATCATGCTAATCAAATTTTTGCATAAATATGGGTACAATGTACCTATGAGCACCATCTGCACACATGAAAAACTTTTTGTACCTCTTTTAGGTAGTATTGTTTTGGCTATGTATAGGATCATCATGGAAAAAAAAGGCCCTTAAGTGGCAAAAAATTCAGAAAAATCAGAGTTATTCAAGCTGACATAAAAATTTGAATAAGTTATCTATATTATTTAAAAAATATGTAAGAATACAATCTGTAGAAAATTGAATGTAGTTTCTAAACTACTAGGTTTATTATTTTTTTAAAAAATCTATTTGGTGAAAATTTGAAATTTCAATGTAGTAGTACTTAAATTTCAGGGAAAAAAAAGAAGTAGGTGTATGTCTAACCACCCTAACCACAATAAAATGATAATATTTTTTTATAATATTTTACATATAAGTAGAGGACTCATGTCCAGATGTGATACATATTTTTTTGTAAATTTTTTCCAAGTAAATAATTAATTATGAGTTTTTTATTACAATTTTTAAAAAATATAAAAAAATTGTATGTCTAACCACCTTAACTAGGTCAAAATGTCATGAAATTCAATTTGTCTTTTTTTAATCCTATAGTATACGAAGTATAGAATGTGATGCATGTTTCAGATTCAAAAAATGTGATACCGTTTGAAAGCTATAGATGATTTTCAATCAGCCTATCAATCAGGACTTTATTCGTAATTCAAATAAAAAATGAATAATAATTATTTATTAAATTCAAAGTAAAACATAATTTATATTGGTGGAAAGTTGAGAATCTCCTTTAAAAACCCTTTTCATTTCATCAATTTTGGGTAAAAAAAAGTTATCAGCCATATGGGCCATCATATCACTTACATATTGCCACTTTTTGGCCCATCATGATCCTACACATACCCTTTTGTCAGTTTTGGTTGGACCCAAATCCGTGAAGCTTTTGTTCAACATAATCCTTGGATTTGAACTCTTTAGAGTGAAACTAGGTATCCCTCGGTTAGTAGCTATGAATGCAGTGCACTCGGTTGTGTATAAATGTTTAAAATTTTTCCACAAGGGTTCCATGCATGTAATTCATGACATTGGTTATAAATCATTGGTTGCTCATGATAGTTACTCCTTGGATTACTTTTGGCATGTGCCCATTGGCCCTCTTCTGCCTAGGAAGAACCTTTTATATCAAACTTATCATAATTACAAGAGAGGGTGCTTAGCACTGAGAGTGAGATACCCTCTATCACCTTATGTTGTTTCACATAGGGCTTGCTTAAAAGCTGACAGTGATGTCACCAAGGCATGTAGAAGGGAAGAAGAGAAGCGGTCCTAAAATCCTCCTTCTTCCTTTTTCACTGTTCATTTTGACACTCCTTCTCACCCTACTATGGTGCCAATAGATTTTATGGTGCCCGCTTGGTGAATTTCCAACCATCCTGCATTTGAGCTTCCTATTCTACCCACAGAGCCTAGGCCTGTTCGGTATAGTAGGAAGAAAGCTTCCCATGGGGAATCTTCTATGTCTTTACCTTCGCGACTTCCTACTACTTCTGCTCCCAAGGTAGTAAATGGGAAGAGGCTCACTGCTAAGATGTTAGAGTCGACTCCCCCACTACTTCTTAACCCACTCCTCCTACTCCCATTCAAGAGCCTTTCCCTCCACTGGAAATAGCCATGGAGGACACTCCCATGGCTGAGTAGGAGCTTTCTATTCCTTTACAACCTCTGGTTTCTAGCTCAAAGAGTCATAGAAATTTCCTTGCGTGTGAATGCAAGCACCGATGAAAGGCTCTTGTGGCTGAGCAGGCCACCTTATAGAGGAAGGAAGAGGAGATGATCACCCCTATACCAAGGCCTCCCATCTCGTCCTCCTCTCTCCTCCTCTCTACTTCCATTCAACCAAGCTCTACATCACTTTGGGCTTCTGTTGTGAGTATGAATGTGCCTAACCCTAAAAAGGTGTAGGTGTTCTCTCCTTTAGTGGAGCCGCCCTTTTTTATATCCCTTCCAATTGTCTTTCCTTTCCCAAAACATGTAGATATGTTGAACACTTCAGTGGTATCTACTACGCTTTTCTCTTCATCCTCTTCCTCTGCACCTCTTGCCTCATCTGTGGGGAGTTCACATCCCCCGGTGGAGCGGAACGTGGAGAGTGGTCCTTCTAGCAATGAAGCATGTAAGAATACTCCACCTTCTCTGAAAGGTGGTCATGTGCTGACTTGTTCTGTTTTGGTAATGGAACCAGTCTCGGCTTCCCCTAAGCTCGTCACCACTCCCAAGTCACTCGATGAGCCTAGCAATGAATCTCACGCACAACTTTCCCCATCTATTGAGGGATGACATGGCACTCTAGTGAAGTGCATGTTTAACTCTCTAGATCAAGTTCTGGCCTTGTCAGTGATCTTTGCAAAATCATTGACCATAGCTCCACAAGAGCCAAGTGGAGGAGACCTTGTGGGGCCTTCTTCCTTAGCCCTTATTGTGAGAGGGTTGGAAGCTCCTCCTCTTAACATCCCACCACTGCAAGCTTCTCCTCCTTTTCCCTATGATGACCTAGAGTGGGAAGCGAATGACCTCTTGGTCAATCAGTGTTAGGGCGAGGCCTCTTCTTTATCTTTACATTAGATGTGTGTGTTGTGATGTGTTCCCCCATGATTATGCTATGTGTACCTAGATGACCCTTGTCATCCTTGTTGGTGTTTGGATATAGGTGTGGTTTTTGTGTCGTTAACCTTCTTCTATTTGTATCATCATTCTTCCATGTTTGTGATTGACTTTTGGAAAAATTGGGGATGATGCAAACTATTGGGCGCATTTAGGCTTCCCTTCCATGTTGACCCAATTTTTTATTTTTACTTTTTCTTCCTTTGCATTCTTCACATGGTTTGATATAGTAGGGGGTTGATGATAGTTCATTTTATATACTATTATTATCCTATACATACATACATACATACATGCATACATACATACATATATATATATATATATATATATATATATATATTTACAGATGAGCAATGCTAACCCCGAAATATCAGATCACCCCTGTGCCCTTTGTTCGTGATGTCTTTATCTTTCTTAGCTTTTGTTTTATCTTTCTCTCTTCTTTCTTGAGTTTTTCCTTTCATGTGTGACAACGCCATTTCTATAACACTTTAATTTTTGGAAAATACATTCGTTGCCAACAAATATTTCTCGATAATCTATGCAAACATTTTTCAAAGAATCATATTCTCAACTTGAAACCCTAACGAAATGTGTTTTCTTCATCATGGGTTCAAAAAGAAAGAACTTAAGACCTTTTCTTTGATGCGGGAGCAACTTCGACCTCCCCCTCGCAAGGGGGAATTTTCTTCCTTTCAAATTCCTTGATGAAGTGAACATCTCTTAAAAGGATTCCTTGACAATGAATCGAATCGAGAAAAAAATATCTCTTCCACACTTTCAAATAGTGTGTTCCTTGAGTGGACCCCTTTCTTCACGCCAGGTTCCCAAGGGAACCCTTTGAAAGCTTTACAATCTATTAACGGTCTATGTGATTGTCTACTTACTTGTCTACATGATTTCCCTTCTTCACATGCAAATCTACACATACAAAGATAGAAGAAAAAAAGTTTTTTTTGGGTGAATGGAGGTTTTCCTTAGTCAAACCCCATGTTGGTAATTAAACCTTGATAATAAAATAATGATGAAATAATAGAATTGATGAATGAACACTTTCTTGTTACAACTCACCAAACTCTTAATGGCTTCTCTTAGAGGACTAAATTCAAATACATCATGCTAAGTCTTACATCTTGCATGAATTGGCTTGATTGATTGATTTGATGCTTGAATGCTTGAAACCTACATCACAATGTTAGCTCCAAAAATGACATGAAAAAAAATGAATTTTGACACGATGATATGATCTTGATTGTTGTTGTAAATGATTGATAAATCTGCTCTTCAATGCTCTTGACAATAATATTTTCTCTTGTGAGATCTTGATAGTTTGTCTTAGATTTTAATTGATAAAATAAATATGTATTTATAGGTATTTAACTAATTTCTCAAAAATTATATTTCCAAAAGCCAAAAATTGAAACTTAAATTTGAATCAATAAAATGTGCCAAAAATGTATTAAAAATTTGGTCCTAGGACTTAAAGGGGACTTAAGTCTAGGAGACTCAGTTTGAAAGGTTTTTTAATTAATGTTAGAAAGCATTTAATATATATTTCCCTTTTAGAAAACTAGAATTATATGGCTTTGGAATGCATAATTTAGGTAATTGGAAGCTTAATTAAGTCCAATAAATTAAAAGGGCTGCAAACAAAGTGTGAAATTGTAAAGGTATACAATTTTCTACACTACAATTTTGTTGATGTGTTAGTTTGTACCATTCATAAGTGGGTTTCTAGGTTATTGTAATATGCAGATCGAAGTCAAAATATTTCTCTTAGATGTTGTGGCATCATGATTTTAGTCTGTCTAGTGACCAATGTGGTGTTTCATGTTAACAATGACTATGAATTGGAAATTTGGCTATTTGCACACCTGTAATTTTAGGTAATTCTTTCTATGAAATGAACATAAGTGTATGGGGACTTCCTACTTTCATAGCTTCCATAAAGCCTTATATGACTAGTAAGCCAACATCTATCCAGTTATAACAACTGAAATATGATGCAGTAGTAGCTTGTGTTTGAGACTTATTAACACCCATTTAAAGCATCTAAAGGTGAGAATTAGATGCATATAGAGTATGGTTAAATTAATATGAGAACATTGGGGTGGAGGGCCTAACTCGATTGGATAAATCATCTTGTTGTAGGCAAGAGGTCATGAGGTCTAGTCTCCCCTCCATCCCTATGGTACCAAAGGGTTGTCACGTTTAATTATTAAATAATAATAATAAAAAAAAAAAAATTATTAATATGAAAAATTATTTATTAGCTTTGAAATAAATGATATGTAAAATTATTATGAATTTTTTGATAATTAAATTATTTGAAATTTAAATAAAATGTATTGTTTAGAAATATATTTTTAATAACAATATAATATTCTCTACCATTTTATTTAAATTTAGAAAAATAAAAAAATATTACATAAACCATAAATCTTGCAATTTAAAGGTCACTTCTTTATTTTGTACAATAAATTTGATTTATTACATTTACTTAAATAAAATCAAAATGTAAAGATATAAAATAAATATAAATATAAATAACATTAAAAAACAAAATTAAATCTAAATTTAAAATTTTAACATAAATTCATTGTTTATGTGAAGATCATATCATGTTGGAGGATTATGATAAGTGGACATTAAGTTTAACATTGAACTATATCAAAACATTGAAAAAAATTAAATTTAATATAGAACTATAAATGATGAAATTAGTTGGTTTTTTTCTAATTGCTAAAGTTTAAGATAGTGTAGGGTTGAGTGTATTCACTAGAATAGTGCCCTATAAGGCTTCCTATACAACATAGTGTTAGCCCAGGGTGATTAAGTTTTCATTGAAGTGCTCTTATTCAGTAACCTTAGTGATTATATAGTTTTTTTGGTTCATTGTGGGTGCAAAAGTTAAGCTTTCTCTATCCCAATTTGCAATGAAGATTGGATTGTTAGCAAGTTAATTAACTCTTGATTAACATTAGTTTTTTTAATTTTAATTATATTCTTTATAATAATTTGTATTGATTATGTATTGTATGATGAAAGGAACCAAGAATACAATTTAATCCTTAGAAGTCACAATGTACATATACTGTTGGGTTCAATATTTTATTAAGAAACATGTGTTACTTTAGTTTATTTAATATTTTTTTACTAGTTAAATATAATTGGTGAGGATAAAGGTATTTTGATTATACTATTCATTAAGATTTAAATATTTTGGAGGTGTGATTGAGTCAAATTTGACCTTTGAGCGATTTTGATGAATTGTTTACCTATGTTTGTGGTAGTTTAGCCTAAGGATGATTTCTAGTTTAGATGTATATGTAAATAGAGATGATATAGATTTGATGTTCTTGTTAATCTTGTAAATAAATGTATACTCCCTTATAATATTGTAATCTGCTTGATATAAAAATAGAGATGATAGACTAAATCCCTACATGTATATCAACATTTAAATTAATTGTACTCTTATCATATCTATAAAAATATAAGCTAAAAATATTGACTTCTATATCATCCAATTATTTAGTTCTAAAAATACTCTATTTTCTAATAGAGTATGAATTTTGAAGAATTTATTTATTTTTTAATAAATATCAAATGTTCTTTTACACATCATATAATATTTGAGAGCTACTATTTACAATACATCATAAGTTTTGTTGTGAGGCTTCTTTCCTTATGTAGTGTTAATGTACAAAATCGCATAAAGCCTCCATATTAATTACATTCTAAATCAACTAATCAATCTACACAGTAAACTCAATTTCAATATATTATGAGGAGTAAATCAAGCAATCAAATATTTCATTGACCTAATAAAATTTACTTAACAACTATAATTTTCATTGGCCCAATAAAATTGTGCTACATATGACTTAAATTGTGATACATATGACTTGTAAGAATATATTGATCTCAAATTATTAGTTCTACCCCACCTTAATATGTAAAAACTTATCCATTGTCTAACAAAAAAATACTATTATGCTTTCATATTATTACTGTTATTATTTTTTTCTGTTGTTAATTTAGATACTACTGTTTTGCATCAGCAAGTATTTTCTACAGTTTAATACTGCATTCTCTTTATATTAATATACATATTCAATAAATTAAAAAAAAAAAAAAAAAAACTATTATTACTTATCTATTATCTAATAAAAAAAACACTGTTATTACAATAGTATAAAGACAAATACTCCCACTAATAATACTTGTTCATATCTAAGTTATAGAATCCCTGAAACTCATTCATAGATCGTTCACCCACTTGGGGGACATGTATGCTCTGAGTCATCTGCGTTTACTTAATTATTCTTTGCCCTCACATTGTGGGTCATGTTAGATGACAATTGCAAGAGTCAATCAACACCATTTAAGGCTACAAACACTAACTAGCTGTTACAGGAGTTAAAACAGAGCGTACAGGCTTGTCGTTTGCAGCGTGTTAGTATGCAACATTTATAGGTGTTGCCGCTGCAGGGATTCGAGCTTGGCGTGGGCAATAGAAAAAAGAAAAGAGGGTACACGACACTAAAACTTTTCTGGTACTTCTCTTACATATGTGAAAAAATCAGTCCCGTGAAATCCAGATGTAGCAATAATGAAATTTACGGTCTCTGAAAATCACATCAGCTCACATCCAGCAATAACAATTGGACCCCACCCCACTTCCCTACCTAGTGCATTTCTCAGCAGAGCTGAAAAGGATTCCCCAAAGTTACGCCCATTTCCAAAGGTGAAAGGTGCAGATTCAATTCAAAGAGTTAAAATTCAAACTCTAGGTATTTACTCGACGATGATGTACCACTGTACTTGAACTGGCGTATTTACTCCACCGAAACCAGCTGTATTTCACGTGGGCATACAATAAATCTTCAGTACGACATCACCCCGTCAATTAAATATCCAGCCACATAAATACAGCACCGAAACCAGCTGTATTTTAATAAATCTTCAGTACGACATCACCCCGTCAATTAAAAATCAGACGGCAGGACATATCTTCACTACCGTCCACTCGATACGGTGCATTGAGAGTCATTTTCAAATGCTAATTGGGTCGCATTTCACTTTCTGAACTAACAATAGATTCATTAAAATAAATATATTACTTTTACAAATTACCAGGTGTGGCTTGTTGGACGATGGTTGGATTCAGTTGGGTCGATGTATCTCTTTACAAGATTGTTGTTGAAGATTACGTCATGATTCTGATGTTGTCAAGGTGCTTGTCTCATTTGAGGCTGATTATTATGTTACTGTTGTTGATTATAATGCCTTTGGGGCTGTCCTTAAATCATTGTTCTTTATCCGCCTTCGGGGCTGATCACTGTTGTTTTGTTATGCGATTAACATTGGGCTGATTTCCATGCACAGCTCCTTTGTGAGCTGTTATTCTTTTAATGTAAACAGCTGTATTCAATAACTCATTAAATTACATTGATTTTGATTTATCAATGATTAAATTTCTAATACAACAGGTTTAATACAACATGTTTATTTAAATCTGATGAAATAGCTTAATGCAATTACATATTGACAAATGATGTAATCTTGAGTGAAGTTGGACTTATTCTTTTATCTATTAATCAATCTTTGGATCAACTGATTTAATCTAGGTTCATTTATTCTGATGTGTATGAATTTGATTTGATTAACTTATATTAAGCTTAACGAAAAATATTTTTCTTTACAACTATCTCAATGAAAATGAATCTTACATGAGAGCATACATGGTGAAACCTAAACAAATTACATCATTTTTTTATGAAATAGACACAACAAGCTTTAAATTAAAATACACGACTATTTAATATAAACTCAACTCAATTTATATTATAAAATTGTAATTTATGATAGAATAAACCTTGTACATGCCAATATAAGGGGCAAACTAAAATATTCTACTTGGAATGGTTGCCTAATGTAACCTTCTTTAGAGTATTCAGTAGTGAGACTTGGGCATTAATTGTAGATGGTCGACGTAAACCAATGGAGGAGAAGAGTCAGCAGTATATTTTTGTTGGCTATTGTGAGGATGTGAAGGGATACATATTGTTTGATCCTAACACAAGAGAGGTTCATTTTCATCGTGATGTTGATTTTTTCACATATACAAATCCTCCTTTGACTTCTTCTTCATCACAACCTACTCAATCTTCTTTAGTTGATTATGTTTTGCTATTTGAGAAAGATTTTGATGATGTTCTTGATCCACCTCCTCCTAATCCATCCACTAGGGCATGATGGGCTCATGTTACTCTTGAGGAGGTTGGTACTCTCGTTGGTGATCCTATAAACAATCATTGCACTCACTCTTAGACTATGAGAATTAGTCTTTTGAGTCATGTCATTTTAGATGATCCTTAGAAGTTCCCAGATGCTTCAAGTATTCCTAAATGGGAGAGTGCTATGGCTAATGGGTATTCTTCTTTGAGGAAGAATCATACTTGAGATCTTGTACCTCTTCCTAAGGGAAGAAAGTTGGTTTGGTTTAAGTGGGTGTATCATATCAAGTATGCAATAGATGGTTCCATTGACAAGTACAAGGCTCATCTTGTTGGAAAGGGGTTTTCTTAGGTTGAATGAATTGACTATTCAAAAACCTTTTCTCCTATTTCCAAGATGGATTCTATTCATCTTGTTCTTTTTATAACTGCATCACAAGGATGGTTAGTGTATCAGATGGATGTGAAGAGTGTTTTCTTACATGGGGATCTTCATGAGGAGATCTATTTGGAGCAACCACTAGGTTTTGTGTAGGACTCTTTACTTGTTTGTTGGCTTTGACGTTCATTGTATTTTCTGAAACAACCCTCTAAGGCTTGGCGTGAGAAGATGGATAGTTTCTTACTTGCCTCTAGCTACACTCATTGCCATTCTAATCCTACAATTTATACTCAAAGACATGGAGAGGATATTCTCATTCTTGTGCTCTATGTGGATGATTTGATTCTCATAGGGAGTTCCACTTCCATGATTCAGAGTACACAATGAGCATTGTGGAGTGATTTGATATGACTGACCTTGGTCTTTTGCATTACTTCCTTGGTCCTTAGGTTCATTAGACTTCTAAGGAGATCTTCATTTTCCAGTAGAAGTGTGATCTTGATTATCTTTGAAAAGATTTGGCATGGATAATTACAAGCCTACCCACACTCCTTTTTAGTCACATGTTGTACTATCTACCAGTTGCACTACTCCTACAGTTGATCAATCCTACCTTGTATCAGTCCATTTGGTTGGCAGTCTTTTGTATTTGACACATAGTTGTCCTTATATTTATTTTTTGGTTGGCCTTGTCTCTCGCTTCCAACAATTGCCTCATGAGAGTCATTGGAAGGCCACCAAATGTATCTTGAGATACATTCAATGTACTTCTCATTTTGGCATTCATTATACATCAAGAGCATCTCAAATTGTGGACTTCACTAACGCATATTGGGTTGGTGATATCAATGATCAAAAATCTACTTTTGGCTTTGTCTTTTCCTTGGTTCTAGTCTAATTGCATGTTCATGCAAGAAGTATACTGCTATTGCATTATCATCGATAGAAGCTAAGTATTGAGGTACAACTCTTGCTAGTCATGAGGTTGTGTGGCTTCGTCAGTTGATGACTAGGTTTGCATTTCCTTCAACTCAACCCACTACTCTTTGGTGTGACAACTAGAGTTCCATCTATATCTCTCATAATCCATTGGAGCATCAACATACTAAGCATATTGAGATCCACATGCACTTCATTAGGCAACTCATCCAAGATGGTGTTCTTAGCTTGGTGTATTTTCTTATAGATTAGCAAGTTGTAGATATCTTCACTTGACCTTTGCCATCACCTCATTATCTTTAGTTGCGATAGATGCTTGGGGTGAAAGAAGTTATCCTTGGGGGATCATGATGAGTCCTCCTTCCTTCTTTTTCTTTCTTTGCCACTTTTTCTCTCTTTTGGAGAGGAGTTTTCTCCTATAGGGTTTTTCTTATTTTTTCCACTTGTGAGAGTTTGTTTTGCACATGGGTACCTTAACTACCCTTGTTATTGAGATCCATATTTTGCATTCTACATTGGTTTATTCCTCCCAAAGTTGTACTTAAGTGGGGGTATTGGTGTGAATAAAGTATTTTACCTAGTTAATTCATTACTAGGGACTCAGGGGACTTATTTACATGTTAAGTTTACTTAGGATATAAGCTTTCTTCTAGAAGTCTTAGTTGTCTTATCTAGACTTTACATTATCCTAGGTAGTTATGAGTTAGCTGTCTCATGTGATAGGATTAAGACACTTTTCATGATCTTGTCTAATCCTATCTCTCACCTTGCCTTTATAAGCAAGGCATCTCTAGAATATTTTGTGTCTTGATAATCTTGATCATCTTGATCATATTGTATCATATTGTATCATATTGTAATTCTTGTTTGTTGGAATAACATATTTCATTGTTGTTTCCCTCTATTGCTTGTGGAGGTTATTTGGTGTTGCACATTAAATATCTTGGTTGCTCACTTAAATAGATAAAGGCTCAAGTAGTTTCATTTTACATCTACCTTGATGTTTCATCATCATTTTAATAAATATAAGTTCATTTTGTGCCCTCTCTATGATTATTTTCACTCCATGAGGTGACCTTTCTTTGATGCATTCTATCAAATAGTTTTTGTTGCCTCTACATGGTCTCACTATTGAACATAAAATTAGGGAGGATGCCAAAAAAAGTTGTGGCTTTCAACTTTATCCCTTCCAATAGCTCATTTACTTGGAGACTTCAAAGGAATTCTCTTAAAGTGTTCTACAAATAGTTCACATTCCTTGCATTGTCCATACTTCCTCAATTTGTGTGAATGGATAAACACACCCTTTTCAAAAACTCCCATCATTGCATAAAATGAAAGGAGGATACTAGAAAAGTTAGGCAAAAATTCAGTTAACTCCTATGAATTGAACTTACTTGACAATGCCAAAAACCATATCCATAAATCTATGCATATCCTTCATTCATTACTCTCCATAGGATGCTGCCTCTCTGAGGAATGCTCCACACCCTTGATTACATTTCATTCTTGAGATGAGATCTATTTTAGTCATGTTGTCGAATAGTTCCCATACACCTTGTGCATACTTCCACACTTTGTGCATGGTCGATGCTTCCTCAAGCTTTGAAACAACAAATCAATTTTATGCATATGCTACAATCACATCTCTATTTCATGGAGGGTGCAATCAGGAACTTGATTCCTGTGAGATCTTTCTTCATTTCCTCATAAAAAACTTTATTTTCCTACTCAAGATGGGAATTCCAAGTCCTGATTGACCTACACTAGAGCTTGTTTCAAAGTGGGACTCTCCTCGATGGTTCGTCAAAAAATCAGAGTCTCAATGACCTTTACCATGAGTTATTATTGTGTGGGCTGAAGTTTTACACAAGCCTTGGAAATTTTCTTATTAGAGACCCAATTATGTCCTTTCGAGACCCATGGTCTCGGGAGGTCTTCTTTCCCTTTTCAATGTTCTCCTTTTATATTCAAAGTAGTGCAGGTGTTAATTCCTTTACGACCCACTAATGAGGGTGCAAGCCGAGACTTAGAAAATAACCCTTAAACAAGAGAATAATTTTATTATTCAGAAAATGGAGCTTCTTACATGCAGAGGATCTCAAATCCCCAAGTTCTACAGTACACGCAAAGTTACAAAAAGCTAAATAATAACGCTTTTGCAATATGCGAGTTTGTCCCAAAAAGTTGCCCAAAAAAATTAGAAACCCTCCCATAAATAGAGCTCCTCTTTAGTTTGGAGCCAAAACAACATTCAAATTTGAGTTTAGGCGGTTTGGCGCCAAAAATTACAACTTGAAGTTCAAATTTCAAAAGAACATTTGCAATTGTATCTTCTAGAAAGTGCGCCAACTTCCCGGGGCCATAACTTTTGATCCGAGACTCCGATTCGTGAACCGTTTGAACTGTTGGAAAGGTCTCAAAGTCAACAATGCGCCCAAAATTTTCTATGCCAATTTTGGTAAGTTTCAGGGCCGATCTGGGAAATCTAAATGCCTCAAATCTAACTTGGAAGATTTTTAGGTGCAAATATGGGAAACTAAAACTGCAATATCTTTCCACCCATGAATAGAAAATAAAAACCGTAAATTGGGAATTTCATTATGACAAAAAGGGTATCCAAAAATGTAAAAATATCTAAAAACTGAGAAACTTGAAATTTAACTATTTTTGGGTGATGCAAGATTGCCCTTACACCACTGGATGCTCCTGCATCAGACACCCAGGGTAATTTGAGAAGTGACCCTATCACATCTCAAATGGTGGAGGAAAACCCAAATAGTCGACTTCTGCCTTAGGCAACCAGGATGAATCTTCAATAGGCCTTCCTTTCCATTTCACCAGATATTCTTCATACTGTCTGTTCCTGGTACTCCTTCCCACACGACTATCCAGGATATCTTCAATCTCCACCTTTTCTGAAGTAGGTGCTAGAATCCCACATTGTTCCATCATTGGTACTTCCTCTACACCACCTTCATGATACTCTGTCAAATCTGAAATGTTGAACACAGGGGAAATGTTGAATCCATCTGGCAACTCTACCTCATATGCATTCCCTGAATCATGCCTCTTCAAAATTTTACAAGGACCAAATTTCTTCATCTTCAATTTGTTATATGTTTCCACTGGAAACCTTTCTTTCCTCAAGTGGACCATCACTTCATCACCAATCTGAAACTCCTTATGTACCTCCTCTTCTAATCTGCTTTAGCCTTATACTACATATTCATCTTGTTAATATGTTCTCTTACCTTCTCATGTATATCTTTGATGTGTTCTGCAAAATCTTTGGCTTCAGCACTTATTTTCTTCTCTTGGTCCATCTTCCTCAATTCTGGAGCTATTCTGGGGCTACTTCCATACACAATCTGGAATGGTGATCTACCAATGCTTCTGTTGACAAAATTGTTGTAAGAAAATTTTGCTTGGGGTAAGATCAAGTCCCATCCCTTGGGTTTATCTCCTACCAAACATCTCAGTAGGTTACCCAAACTCTTGTTAACAACTTTTGTCTTCCCATCTATTTGTGGATGGTGTGCAGAATTGAACTTCAACTCTGTCTTCAACTTCTTCCACAAGGTCCTCCAAAAGTACCCCACAAATTTGGTGTCACGATCTGAAACAATACTCTTTGGTAGACCATGTAGCCTCACCACCTCTTTGAAGAACAAGTCAACAATGTGGACTGCATCATGGGTTTTCTGACATGGAATGAAATGTGCCATCTTCGAAAACCTATCAACCACCACAAAGACTAAGTCATTCCCTCATTCTGTCCTTGGAAAACTAAGAACAAAGTCCATACTGATATCCTCCCATGGCCTCTCTGGTATAGGTAAGGTGATGCAAGAGCATCCAGTGGTGTAAGAGCAATCTTGCATCACCAAAAAAAGTTAAATTTCAAGTTTCTCAATTTTTAGATGTTTTTACATTTTTGGATACCCTTTTTGTCAAAATGAAATTCCTAATTTATCGTTTTTATTTCCTATCCCTGGGTTGAAAGATATTGTAGTTTTAGTTTTCCAGATTTGCACCTGAAAATATTCTGAGTTATATTTGAGGCAATTAGAGTTCCCGGATCAGCCTTGACACTTTCCAAAATTGGTGTAGCAAATATTGAGCGCGTCTTGACTTTGAGACCTTTCCAACGGTTCAAACGGTTCGTGAATCGGAGTCCCGGATCAAAAGTTATGGTTCTGGGAAGTTGGCGCACTTTCTAGAAGATACAATTGCAATGTTCTTTTGAAATTTGAACTTCAAGTTATAATTTTTCGGTGCCAAACCGCCTAAACTTAAATTTGAATCTTGTTTTGGCTCCAAACTAAAGAGGAGTTCTATTTATGGGTGGGTTTCTAATTTTTGAGTAACTTTTTGGGGACAAGCTCGCATATTGCGAAAGGGTTATTCTGTAGCTTTCTGTAACTTGTATGTGTTGTAAGAACTTGGGGATTTGAGATCCTTTACATGTAAGAAGCTCCATTTTCTGAATAATAAAATTATTCTCTTGTTTGTGGGTTATTTTCTAAGTCTCGGGTTGCGCCTTCATCAAGTGGTATCAGAGCGAGGTTTTCTTGAGCATGTAGACAGATCGCCGATTATGAGGTAGTTCGCACCAAGACCGTGGTTGTGGGTTGAGGTCAAGAAAGATGCCTCCAAGAGTGATGCCTGGTAGGCATGGTGGTGCCAAAGGTGGTCGAGGTGGTAGAAATGATGGTGGAAGAGATGCACTAGCAACCCTCCATAGACAGATATATGCGTTACAAGAGTAGGTGAGAAGAGGGTTAAACCTAAGTGAGGAAAGTGAGGATGAAGGAGAGGAAGAAGGTTCAAATGCAAAAGAGGAAGAAGAAGCAATTGATCAAGACCAAATGCGGCTAATAAGGGCCATTTTAAAGATTGAAGCAAGGAAGCAGATCTATGAAAGAATATATTGAATATTTTCACAAGATAATCATCAGAATGGGCCACACAAAGGCCAATAAGGAGAAGGTAGCCCGATATCTTAATGGGTTACAACGAGCATTCAGGAGGAGTTAAATCTAGTCAGAATGACCACCATTGAGGATGTGTATCAGTTTGCTCTGAAGGTGGAAGAGAAGCTGAAAAAAAGATTTGATGGCAAGCAAAAAGGACGAGGAGGTCAAAGTGGAAAGGGCAGTGAAAGACCTTCAGGAAGCCGAAATGATGATGAAAAGAAAAGTGAATATGTGGGTACTAGCCGAAGCCAAATGAATGACAACTTCTACCACCCTTGTGATCAAAACAGTGGTGATCAAAGAGGTAGAGGACGAGGGAGATATGGACAAGGATCTAGAAGAGGTGGTTTCAAAATAACGTATTTCTAGTGTGGTGAAGAAGGGCATCGAGCCTATGAATGTCCACAACACCAAGGAAGGGCAGACAAAAGGCCAGAAGGTCATGGAAGGGTTGTGCATGCAGATGAGGAGGCCCGATCTGAATATTTCGATGATGCTGAAAGGGGAGAAGCCCTAGTGATTAGGAGAGCCTTGGCGACAAAGGAAAAGGAACCAGAATAAAGGAAGAATTTGTTTCACACAAGGTGCAAGTGTGAAGGAAAATGTTTTGATGTCTTTATTGACGGTGGGAGCAGTGATAATCTAGTGTCAGAAGAAATGGTCACAAAGTTGAAGCTAAAGAGGGAAAGGCACCCACATCCGTATTGGATTGCCTGGTTACAGAAAGACCACAAAGTTTTGGTCAATGAGCAGTACCTAGTAAAGTTCAAGATCGGGAGCTACTATGATGAGGTACTCTGTGATATCATCCCCATGGATGCATGTCACATGTTGTTGGAGAGGCCATGGCAGTTCGATAGGCGAGCTATACATGATGGCCATGCAAACACTTATTCCTTGACAAAGGATGGGGTTCGTCACAAGTTGAAACCCCTAAAGGAGACCGAAGAAAAGGTATGCAATAGTGCTAGAATTTGTTATGTAGATGGAAGAAATTTTTTATAAGGTATGAAGCATGAGTGTGTGTGTTATACATTGATTCCTAGAATGAGTAAGAAGGATAGTGAGAAGGTTCTAAAGCAGTTTCTGGGATGTTGGATGAGTTTCAGGATATTGTTTCTGATAATGTACCTGAGGTTTTACCACCAATAAGGAAGATCAATCATCAAATTCACTTGATTCCTAGAGCCAGTTTGCCAAATAAGGCAGCTCATAGAATGACTTCAACAAAAAATGAGGAGTTGAGCAGACAAGTTCAAAAGAGTTGTTGAGAAAGGGTTTGATCCCAGAGAGTTTGATTCCATGTGCAATACACAGGTACTAGAACCAAAGAAGGATGGGGAGTGGAGGATGTGTACAGATTCAGAGCCATAAACAAGATAACAATCAAGTATAGATTTCCCACATAAGGATGGATGACTGATGGTGTTTTGAGTGGAGCTACTTCACAAAGATTGATCTAAAGGGTGGATATCACTTCAGATCTAGATTCAAAGAGGGAGATGAATGGAAGACTACCTTCAAGAGACCAAAGAGGGCCTGTACGAGTGGTTAGTCATGCCTTTTGGGCTAACCAATGCACCGAGCACATTCATGGGGCTCATGAACGAGGTACTAAAAGAATTTCTGGGAAGTTTTGTTATTGTGTATTTAGATAATATTTTGATTTTCAGTAAGACGTTGGATGAGCATCTGATGCATATTCGGAGAGCCTTTGAGAAGTTAGAGAAGAGAAACTATTGATTAATCTGAAGAAGTGCAGTTTTTTGAAGAGGGAGTTAGTGTACTTGGGGTTTTTTGTCTCAACAGAAGGTCTCAAGATGGACCCAAAGAAGGTGAAGGCTATTCTAGAAATGGCCTACCCCAAGAATTGCTACCGAGGTGAGATCTTTCCATGGATTGGCTAGTTTTTATAGAAAGTTCATTAGAAACTTTAGTGGTATTTGTGGACCCCTGACTGAAACAATGAGAGGGGATAGAAAAGAATTCAAGTGGAGTAGTGGAGTGGAAAAAAGTTTTGAACTATTGAAGCCGAAGGTGATAGAGCAACCTATTCTAGCCCTCCCACATATTTCAACAAGGTGTTTTAGGTGGATTGTGATGCTAGTGGTTGTGCCATTAGAGCAGTGTTGAGCCAAGAAGGTAAGCCCATTGCCTATTTCAGTGAAAAGTTAAATGATGCCAAGAGAAAGTATTACGTATATGATAGGAATTTTATGCAATAGTTCAAGCATTAAATAAATGGAGACATTATTTGTTGCGAAGGAATTTGTTCTATATCTTGATCATTAGGCCTGCAATACCTAAATAGTGAGGGAAAATTAAATCAGAGGCATATGAAATGGGTAAGTTTTTACAGAGTTATACCTTTGTTTTGAAACATAGGAGTGGGAAGTCAAATAGGGTTGCAGATGCCTTAAGTAGGAGGCATACATTGATGACAAAGATGCAGATTGAAGTGGTTGGGTTCAATGAACTTAAGAAGCTGATGTGAAGATCTTGATTTTGTAGAGGCTTGGAAAGCTTGCAAGGAACCAATACGATGGGCCGGGACAGGTGCTGGATTTCATAATCCAGGATGGCATGTTATTTAAGGGAAGTCAATTGTGTATCCCGAGGAGTTCCATGAGGGAGAACCTGATAAAGGAGAAGCATAGTGGAGGACTGGAAGGACATTTTGGTTGGGATAAGACCATTGCCATTATCAATGAGTTATTATTGGCCTCAGTTGTCATAGGATGTGAAAAATTTTGTACAAAGCTACAGGGTATGTCAGATGGCTAAAGGAGTTAGCCAGAATACAGGCTTATATTAGACCTTACCTATACCAGAGAGGCCATGGGAGGATGTAAGTATGGAATTTGTTCTTGGTTTTCCAAGGACACAACGAGGGAATGATTCAGTCTTTGTGGTGGTTGATAGGTTTTTGAAGATGACACATTTCATTCCCTGTCAGAAGACCCATGATGTCGTCCACATTGCTGACTTGTTCTTCAAAGAGGTAGTGAGGCTACATGGTCTTCCAAAGAGTATTGTTTCAGATCGTGACACCAAATTTGTGGGGTACTTTTGGAGGACCTTGTAGAAGAAGCTGAAAATAGAGTTGAAGTTCAGTTTTGCACACCATCCACAAACAAATGGGCAGACAGAGGTTGTTAATAGGAGTTTGGGTAACTTACTGAGATGTTTGGTAGGAGATAAACCCAAGGGATGGGACTTAATCTTACCCTAGGCAGAATTTTCTTACAACAATTATGTCAACAGAAGCACTGGTAGATCACCATTCTAGATTATGTATGGAGGTAGCCCCAAAATTGCTCCAAAATTGAGGAAGATGGACCAAGAGAAAAAAATAAGTGTTGAAGCCAAAGATTTGTAGAACACATCAAAGATATACATGAGAAGGTAAAAGAACATATTAACAAGATGAATATGCAGTATAAGGCTAAGGCAGATCAAAAGAGGAGGTATAAAGAGTTTCAGATTGGTGAAGAAGTGATGGTCCACTCGAGGAAAGAAAGGTTTCCAGTGGGAACATATAACAAATTGAAGATGAAGAAGTTCGGTCCCTATAAAATTTTGAAGAGGCATGATTCAGGGAATGCATATGAGATAGAGTTGTTGGATGGATTCAACATTTCCCCTGTGTTCAACATTTCAGATTTGAAAGAGTATCATGAAGGTGGCACAGAGGAAGTACCAATGATGGAACAGTGTGGGATTCTAGAACCTACTTCAAAAAAGGAGGAGATTGAAGAAATCCTGGATAGTCGTGTGGGAAGGAGTACCAGGAATAGGCAGTATGAAGAATATTTGGTGAAATGGAAAGGAAGACCTATTGAAGATTCATCCTAGTTGCCTAAGATAGAGATCAACTATTTTGGTTTTTCTCCACCATCTGAGACATGATGGGTCACTTCTCAAATTACCTTGGGTGTCTGATGTAGGAGCATCCAGTGGTCTAAGAGCAATCTTGCGTGACCCAAAAATAATTAAATTTCAAGTTTCTCAGTTTTAGATGTTTTGCATTTTGGATACCCTTTTGTCAAATGAAATTCCCAATTTATAGTTTTTATTTCCTATTCTTGGGTTGAAAGATATTAGTTTAGTTCACATATTTGCACGAAGAATCTTACGAGGTTAGACTTTCAATCAAGTGGATCCTTCCTAGAAGATACAATTGCAATGTTTTTTTGAAATTTGAACTTCAAGTTGTAATTTTTTGGCGCCAAACTACCTAAACTCAAATTTGAATCTTGTTTTGGCTCCAAACTAAAGAGGAGTTCTATTTATGGGTGTGTTTCTAATTTTTGGGTAACTTTTTGGGGACAAGCTCGCATATTGCGAAAGGGTTATTCTGTAGCTTTCTGTAACTTACATGTGTTGTAAGAACTTGGGGATTTGAGATCCTCTGCATGTAAGAAGCTCCATTTTCTGAATAATAAAATTATTCTCTTATTTGTGGGTTATTTTCTAAGTCTTGAGTTGTGCCTTCATCATAAGGGTTGATATAAGTCTATATTCTGACTCACTCCTTTAGCCATCTGACATACCCTGCAGCTTTGTACAAACTTCTTCACATCCTGTGAAAACTGAGGCTAATAATAATGCTCACTGATAATGGAAATGGTTTTATCCCATTAAAATATCCTACTACATTCCTCCTGTGCTTCCTTTATCGGGGTTCTCCCTCATGGAACCTCTCGGGATACACAGTGACTTCCATTAAATAACATGCCATCACGGATTATGAAATCCAACCACCTTGTCCTGTCCACTGTAATAGGTTCCTTGCAAACTTTTCAAGCCTCTGTAAAATTAGGATCTTCTGCATATAGTGTCTTGAGTTCATTGAACCCAACCACTTCAATCTGCATCTTTGTCATCAATGTATGCCTCCTACTTAAGGCATCTGCAACCCTATTTGACTTCCCACTCCTATGTTTCAAAACAAAGGTATAACTCTGCAAAAACTCTACCATTTCATATGCCTCTGATTTAATTTTCCGACTATTTAGATGCTTGCAAAGGCTTTACGATGATCAATATATAGAACAAATTCCTTGAGAAACAATAATGTCTCCATTTCTTCAATGCTTGAACTATTGCATAAAATTACTTATCATGTACAAAATACTTTCTCTTGGCATCATTTGCTTTTCAGCGAAATGGGCAATGGGCTTACCTTCTTGGCTCAACAACTGCTCAATGGCACAACCATTGGCATCCACAATCACACGAAACACTTTATTATTTGAAATCTGGGCTTCGTGGGTTGCTTTCTCACCATGCAGCTTCAAAGTTCAAAAATTTACATACTCCTCCACTTGAATTCATACCCTCCCCTCTCATTTGTTTTAATTCAGGGTCCACAAATACTACTGAAGTTTCTCATGAAATTTCTATAAAAACTAGTCAAACCATGGAAAGATCTCACCTCGGTAAGAGTTCTTGGGGTAAGCCATTTTAGAATAGCCTTCACCTTCTCTGGGTCCATCTTGAGACCTTCTGCTGAGACAACAAACCCCAAGTACACTAACTCCCTCTTCACAAGACTGCACTTCTTCAAATTAATCAACAATTTCTCTTCTCTTAACTTCTCAAAGGCTCTCTGAATATGCATCAGATGCTCATCCAATGTCTTACTGAAAATCAAAATATCATCTAAATACACAATAACAAAACTTCCCACAAATTCTTTTAGTACCTCGTTCATGAGCTGCATGAATGCACTCAGTGCATTGGTTAGCCTAAAAGGCATGACTAACCACTCGTATAGGCCTTCTTTGGTCTTGAAGGCTGTAATGCCCGCCGTGCAAACCCCAGAGAACACACACAATGCAAATAATTTTTTTCTTTTTTAAAACAATTAAATTAAACATGTAATAACACTTAACCATAATCACATTGCACATTACATAACATTAACACACTTAGTTCTCTGGGGCACGTGAGGTTACATCGCAACAACTAAACGGAAATAAAGATAACAATACAACATAACCATTTACTTTATTATAAACATAGACAATGTTACATCCAATAACCATGTACGGAAATAATAAACATCACAACATAAATCCATGATACATCTCTTAATAGAGTTACAAATGATCCTAACTATTACATAATTGTCTTAATATACATTACAATCTTGATAAATGAATTACATTGAATTTCCCAACATGGGGATTGATACAAGAATAATGGAATATGAAGTACAAATGATCACTGGTACAACTCCACTGCGGAAAGCTGAGAAGACAGGACACTGATGGGGAACCCAACAGGTGCGGAGCACGTTCCACCCAACCCTGTGAATTATAAGTAACTCACCCCCCGTGCTCAAAGGTGACGAGGAAGTGAACCCGACCATGAATATCAAACCGACTCAACGACAATATGGTACAAACAAGTACAACTCAAAGCATACAATGAAACAACCATCAACATTCACAACTCACATAACAAGTTAAAACTTAAGAAACTCATCACAATACATGAAGTATCACCAATTAGCAATCATGAGACAAATTCACAAGAATCAAAAGCATCAAAAGATACAATATCCAGAGGCAACCACAAACAAAACACAAGGGTGTCAAGTGGGGAGGGTCATCGCATAGCTCTCATGGGATCTCCTGGCACTTCCTCCAACTGAGGCGCTGACACCCATCTATGGATTCCCTAGCCCTCGAAAAACAACATAAGATACAATATCCAGAGGCAACTACAAAACAGAACACAATAAACAAGAACAAGGGTGTCTAGTGGAGAGTGTCATCGCATAGCTCCCATAGGATTCTCCTGGCCCTTCCTCCAACTAAGGTGCCGACACCCATCTATGGATCTCCTTGCCCTTCCTCCTAACTGAGGCGCCGACACCATAGGGTAGCTAATGCGGAGACAATAATCTCTCATGCAGACAAGACTATGACTTTGCCAACCACGGCCTTCTCAGTCTATCACCATTCTATGGTAGCCTTAATGCATAGATGAGGAATCTAGTGTTTTATTATCTTGTGTTTTTAAACTACCCAACCCCCTAAATTCTATTTTTTTAGGTTATCACTTGTTTATCTACTCTTTCGTGGGTTATCCTGAGCCCTTCCTCATCCTGAGGCTCCGACGCCCACGAAGAGCCACTCTCCCTAAGACCCTTAACATAAACCAAACTAGGAAAGGGTTTTACCGTAACAGATAAAACAAATGATCTCAAGCCCAAATCACGCGAGGCATTAACCATCTCGCTATAAACACATAATGAAGTCTCAACAATTCATGTACAACCCTTTTAAAATCATGATATCAAAACTCTTGCCACATCAAGGGTGCATAAAGAGAGAACATCAACTGACAATAATCTCTAGCCTCTGGAAGCCAAAAGAATGGCAATCCCCAAACAAGGAAAAAATAAAGCAACAAAAGTAGTCAACCGATTCTCACTCAACTTAAAATCAACCCAAACAATTAACACAACAAAACAACAAACCAACCACAGTTAATCAAGATCAAATTAAGTTCCAAATCAAATCCAAATCTAGAAACAACCATCTGGGCATCTAAGGGAGACCTCAATTTTCCCCTCTCAAGATACCCTTACAATTGGCACACAAATCACCTTCAGCAAATTCAATAGACATGACAACACGTAGCCATTAACAACCCACATTCACAATTCAAAAACCAACCACTCGAACAATCAATTCCTTCATACTCACAAGAGTTCTAAGTACATATCTATACAAAGGACTTACGAATCAATGGTAAAAAAAAGTATAAGGGAAACAAGTTTCAGGAGATTGTCTATCTTCATTTATTTACATTGCCCTTTTTACTAACAAATCATACTTGACAATCATGATCACAATCACAGACAACTCATGAATAAGCACCTCAACTATCATATAATTACCACAAGACCAACATTCAAATCATATTCCAACATAACCTCCAAAACAAGCAAACAATCAACAATTTAATCAAGACAAATTAACCACTACAATCATTTAACAAACCCCATAATCATAATGTCACTATTGTTTCCAAATTACAATTTCCACTATATTAAATCAAGACATAAATATATTTCTAACTTAAAATCAAAACTAAAATACAGCTTCCAACTTTAATCCATGATAACGATCAATCCAATTCTCATTCTAAATAATCTCCTCATTTGCTAATCTACTTAATCAATTGATTATAACTATAGACCTAGTCTTATCCATCATGCATAATCTATACATATGTGCACTTACATACACCCATTAAATACAATATTGTAAAGACAAAATACAACACCCTTCTAGATGCCCACATGCTCATCTATAATTGTATAGATGTATTTATATAGTTACAAACAACATCTATATAATTACCTATGTACTATAATCATAAAACTACTTTCAAAGATTATAAACCAACTATATATATATACCATTATTTAAAACTACTTAAATTTTATTCTAAAAAAAAACACATTAAGATTTTATTTCTAAAGCAAACTACATTTTATTTTTATTTTTATTTTCATATAATTCTCAAACTTCTACAAATAACAAAATGGATGTAATTAAACTCATATTGTGAATATACACACCAAATATATATACATATAACATTTAACAATTATTTAACAATATATTAATAAATACAATCTAATTAAACTTACAATTATCTAAATTAATAAATACCATTTATTACAAGTACATACTATATACATTCAGATGTACATATATACACACATAAAATATAAATCTATTAGCATTTTTCTTTTTTTCTTATAATTCTTAAATTTTAACAATTAAACAAAATGAAAGTAATTATACTGATATTACAAATATACACACAAAATAAATAAATAAATAAATAAATAAATATAAATATATATATAACATTTAATTTAAATTTAATAAAATTTTAAATCTAAAAAATACCCGAACTTCACATAATGAAATTCTAGATTTAAACAAAAACCCAAAAAAAAAACTTAAAAGAAAACAAACAAAACGCAATTTTAAAAGAGAAAGGCCGACGGCCTTTAGACTGCCCGCAACAGTCTACAGACTGTTGCGCGCGGTAGTCTTTAAGACTGCTGCGCTCAGCAGTCTGTCCGACTGCTGCGCGCAGTACGGGCGCGGCAGGGGACAGGGGAGGGGGTACGGCTCGCGCCGTCCCTCTCCTCTCCAATACCCATCAATGGGTTTTTACAAATAAATATATATTGTTTTTAAAACAATTTTCACTTATAAATTTTATTTTATCTTTAATTTATTTTTATACAATAAAAAAATCCGTCCTTTAGTAGGTACGGGCGCAGTTTGGCCATGAACTTGAATTTAGACAAAAAATTTAGATCTGTATTCTTATTGGCTCACCCAGTCTTTTTATTCTTTTATTTGTTTTATTGTTTTAATTTCTATTTTTACCACTTTTCTTGCACATCACATTATCTATTTAATTTAAATAATTTATTCTAATAATTATCTTCAACCAGATAATTAATTAAAATAAATAACACACATTTAATATTTAATTATCATTTAATTGAAACACATGACTTTATAAAAATTAAATAAAATATTTTAATATTTTAATACAAATAAACCAACATTAAAATACACACTTATTATCCACCTTTAATTAACAAATTCACAACTTATAAAATATCAACATCAATTAAATAATCATAACTTATAAAATACCACATGAATCAAACTACGACGACACACGAAACACAAGCCACAAATGACGACAAAATACAAAAATGAACAATACCAATCAAACGAGATGATCTGACATCATGGGACGGGAGGACTTCATCGTCACCTCTATTTCAACATTTAACCGTTGGGCTATTGGTGCTCGCCCGGTCCTGCCGAAGCAGGTGGAATCGAGACTTGTACCTGCAAATCCTGCATATAAAAAAAGTTGTGTACATGTGCATACATATATATAAAGTCAAAGCATTAAATCGAAGTACTGCATTGTGAGAAGGAATCGCAACATAGCAGGGCACTCGCGAATGAGTGATGCCATATTGTCCTTCATCACACCTATTCTAACAATTATAATATAACCAATAAATCAACATTTCTAACTAACAATCATCTCAAAACATATCTAATTAAATCATTGCATCATATCATAATTCTGAAAATCAACTAATATAACCACACATACTGTCATACGAAATAATCATGTCCATAATGAAACAATAGCATCATCTAACATCTAACTAACCAAATCAAACAATATCATCATCGTCACAAGTAGCAAACAACCGCATTGAAAAATACTAAATCCTACTAGTAAGAGGAGGGGTATTACAAAGGCAATCTTCCATTCATCTCCCTCTCGAATTCAGATCTGGTGATATCCACTTTTTAGATCAATCTTTGTGAAGTACTAAGCTCCACTCAAACAGTCCATCAGGTCATCCATTCTTGGCAGGGGAAATATGTACTTGATTGTTATCTTGTTTATGGCTCGAAAATCTGTACACATCCTCCACTCCCCATCCTTCTTTGGTGCTAGTACTGCAAGTACTGCACATGGACTCAAACTCTCCTATATCAAACCCTTTCTCAACAACTCTTGGACTTGTCTATTCAACTCCTCATTTTTTACTAGAGTCATTCTATGAGCTACCTTATTTGGTAAACTAGCTCCAGGAATCAAGTAAATCTGGTGACTAATCTTTTTTATTGGTGGTAAACCCTTAGATACATTATCAGAAATAATATCCTAAAACTCATCCAACATCCCAGAAACTTCTTCTGGAACCTTCTCACTATCATCTCTACTCACTCTAGGAATCAATGCATAACACACACATTCATGCTTCATACCTTCTAAAAATTTTCTTCCATCTACATAACAAATTCTAGCACTACTGCATACCTTTTCTTCAGTCTCCTTTAGGGGTGTCAACTTATGACGAACCCCATCTTTTGTTAAGGAATAAGTGTTTGCATGGCCATCATGTATAGCTCGTCTATCGAACTGCCATGACCTCCCCAACAACATGTGACATGCATCCATGGGGATGATATCACAGAGTACCTCATTATGGTAGCTCCTGATCTTGAACTTTACTAGGCACTGCTCATTGACCAAAACTTTGTGGTCTTTCTGCAACTAGGCAAATCCGATACAGATGCTGGTGTCTTTCCCTCTTTAGCTTCAACTTTGTGACCATCTCTTCTAACACCAGATTATCAGTGCTTCCACCATCAATAATGACATCACAACATTTTCCTTCACACTTGCACCTTGTGCGAAATAGATTTTTCCTCTATTCTCATTCCTTTTCCTCTATCACAAGGGCTCTCCTAATCACTAGGGCTTCTCCCTTTTCAGCATCATCTGAATGTTCAGATTAGGCCTCCTCATCTACATGTGCAACCCTTCCACAACCTTCTGGCCTCTTGTCTGCCCTTCCTTGGTGTTGTGGACATTCATAGGCTTGATGCCCTTCTTCACCACACTAGAAGCACGGTCCTTTGAAACCACCTCTTCTAGATCCTTGTCCATATCTCCCTCGTCCTCTACCTCTTTGATCACCACTGTTTTGATCACGAGGGCAGTAGAAGTTATCATTCTTTTGGTTTCGGCTGGTACCCACATCTTCACTTTTCTTTTCATCATCATTTCGGCTTCCTGAAGGTCTTCCACTTCCCCTTCCACTTTGACCTCCTTGTCCTTTTTGCTTACCATCAAATCTTTTGTTTAGCTTATCTTCCACCTTCAGAGCAAACTGATACACATCCTCAATGGTGGTCATTCTGACTAGGCTTAACTCCTCCTGAATGCTCGCTCATAACCCATTAAGATATCGGGCTACCTTCTCCTTATTGGCCTCTGTGTGGCCCATTCTGATGATTATCTTGTAAAAATCTTTAGTATATTCTTTCATAGATCTGCTTCCTTGCTTCAACCCTTGCAATTTCTTCAACAGATCTAACTCATATTCCACTGGTATGAAATTCTTCTTCAGTTTCTCTACCATGCAATCCCATCTGGTGATATTTCCTTTTCCTCTTTGATTTCTTTCCAACTGGACCTCTTTCCACCAAATACTAGCATGGCCCTTCAGCTTCATTTCTGCAAACTTAACCCGATCTAGGTCCTCTATTTCCTCATACTCAAAATATTCTTCTAGTTCGTTGATCCAGTCGATCAACTCTTCCAGGTTCAGACTTCCAGAATAACTGGGGACTTCTCCTCTGGGTCTTTTCCTGATCTTTGAAATGGTCCTTATTAGCCGCATTTGGTCTTGATCAATTGTTTCTTCTTCCTCTTTTCCTTTTGAACCTTCTTCCTCTTGTTCATCTTCACTTTCCTCCCTCAAGTTTAACCCTCTTCTCAACTGCTCTTGTAACGCATCAATCTGTCTTTGGAGGGCTACCAGTGCAACTCTTCCACCAGCATTTATGCCACCTCGACCACCTTTGGCACCACCATGCCTACCAGGCATCACTCTTGGAGGCATCTTTCTTGACCTCGACCCACAACCACGGTCCTGGTGTGAACTGCCTCACGATCGGTGATTTGTCCACACACTCAAGAAAACCCACTCTAATACCACTTAATGAGGGTGCAACCCAAGACTTAGAAAATAACCCACAAACAAGAGAATAATTTTATTATTCAGAAAATGGAGCTTCTTACATGCAGAGGATTTCAAATCCCCAAGTTCTACAGTACATGCTAGTTACAGAAAGCTACAGAATAACCCTTTCGTAATATGCGAGCTTGTCCCCAAAAAGTTGCCCAAAAAAATTAGAAACCCACCCATAAATAGAGCTCCTCTTTAGTTTGGAGCCAAAACAACATTCAAATTTGAGTTTAGACAGTTTGGCACTGAAAATTACAACTTGAAGTTCAAATTTCAAAAGAACATTTTCAATTGTATCTTCTAGAAAGTGTGCCAACTTCCCGGGGCCATAACTTTTGATCTGGGACTCTGATTCGTGAACCGTTTGAACCGTTCGAAAGGTCTTGAAGTCAATAATGTGCTCAAAATTGCTACGCCAATTTCAGCAAGTTTCGGGGCTGATCTGGGAACTCTAAGTGCCTCAAATCTAACTCAGAAGATTTTCAGGTGCAAATCTAGGAAACTAAAACTGTAATATCTTTCCACCCAGGAATAGAAAATAAAAATCATAAATTGAGAATTTCATTATGACGAAAAGGGTATCCAAAAATGTAAAAACATCTAAAAACCAAGAAACTTGAAATTTAACTATTTTTGGGTGATGCAAGATTGCCCTTACACCACTGGATGCTCTTGCATCACCCACTATTAATAGTCCACCGAGATTTTACATGCTCGATGGGCATTTATTGCATGTAGCGGATTTTCTTAGGTTTTGAGGCTCTTTTACGAGCGTGGTCAGGGATTTCACCCAACCTCAAACATTTAATTGTTTGTATCTAGTGATCATGTTAGGACACAAAGTCCCGAAAAGTCCTTTTATTATTATTTTTTATGATTTTTAAATTCTTAAT
Source organism: Sequoia sempervirens (assembly GCA_007258455.2). NCBI lineage: Eukaryota > Viridiplantae > Streptophyta > Pinopsida > Cupressales > Cupressaceae > Sequoia > Sequoia sempervirens. The sequence goes on along the minus strand of VDFB02000015.1, from coordinate 463,365,995 downwards.
TTCATCATTTTTGTATTTTAATATATTATATTTTTTTTGTGTTTTAATTTTTTATTTTTTTTGTATTTTAACTTCTTTTTTAAAAAAAAAATGTATTGTAATATTTAGATTATTTTAATTTTTTTGTCATTTTTTGAACCTAAAAGACTAAAGTAACCAAAAAAAATGAAGACAAAGAAAACTAACACGGACCATGAAATTGAACTATGAAAAAAAAATAAAGAGACAACATGATGATAGGACAAAGACAAAGAAAAGACAAGGGTGAGGGTCGAGGACCCAATTTGGACTTAGACCTTCAAAACAAAGTCTAAGTTTGATTCAATGTTCTAATCCTAACAAGGGAAGGCAAGGGTCAAGATTGGGAACCCAAAAAGGATTCAGACTAATTCCAAGTCCAATTCAGAGTTCTAATCCCAACAAGAGAAATTGAAAATGTTCCCAGGGAAACAAAATCCCCTAGGACTAGAAAGACACAAACGAGTTGAGATTGATAATTGAAAAGTGGACTAGGGCCTGAAGTACAAGGTTAGGAGTCCATTTCATAACCTAAGCCTTGAATAAGACTTCAGACTAGGGTTAGGCAACCAAATCAGAACTAGACCCTCGAAAAGGTCTAAAATCCAAATCAAGACCCAAAACCCAACAAGGACAAAGGGAAATGAAGCAAGGTCCTAGGGTTGCGAAAAATCCCAGGAAAACACCTAGAATGACTAAAAATGCAAAACAAAAACCAAAACAACGACAAAGGGAAAAGAGGGAAAAATGAACATAAGAACACCAAAACACAAAATGACAGAACAAAGGAAAGCATAGAGGGTCCTTGACTCTCCTAGGTGAAAATTAGGGTTGTGCATGCTAGGAATAAGTAAATTTCATCTTTAATGCTCTTTCTAGATATTTTCCATTTCATGTAAAATTGGAATAGGCTTTGGCCTAAGCCACACAAGCATGTGCACCCTTGAGAATTTCCTAAAATTTGTTGTGTGCTTATGTTTACTTCTCCATTATTTATGTGAGAGGGGGACCAACCACATCAAGGCTCTAAGTCATGGAGAGCCAAGAGCAAAGGGCTGCCCTAACTTACCTCACTCTAAATCTTGTCTTGAGGTGAGGATCAAGAATGAAGAGAACTATATCATAATTCTATCACACTATAGACCTAGAGCTCAAGTTTAGGCTAGGTGAGCTAGTTTCTAGAGTTGGTACTACACCTCAGACAACTCTCTATCTGAGGAAAAAGGCATAGTTATGAGATGAAAATGTGGCGTGTTGGCGTCTCTTAGGCATGCTGGTGTCCATATAGACAGAAAAAACCAAGTATAGTAAAAAATTCCTAAGAACTAGTTGATAGCCTAGCCAATTGATTGTGACAAGAAAAATAGAATAAGGAAGTACAAGAAATAGAGATGAAGATGATAAAGCAAATAAATGGAAGCTAAGGAGATGAAGATGATCTCACAAAAGCTTATGTTCGCTAGCTAGCTCCAAGTACACTTTCACCTACACACAAAAAAAGGGAAAATTGTTGGGGTTGTATGGGGGTCTACCTCAATCAGACCCCTATTTTGGTGTTTTCACCTCCACGGAAAGTTAGAGAGCAATGAAGTAGAATATGCAATAAGGAAAGTACAAAGGAAGAAAGATTGAAATGAACACTATAAAACAATACTATGCTACTCTATCAAATTACAAAGGAGAGGAGTAAAGTGTTACCACCTCTACCCAAAAGCTCACTAGCCAATGAAGGAGAATGCAAGGTATGGACCTGGAAAAGTCACCATAGTCGCAGTGGTGATGAATGGAGGTTTCACAAGAATCGAAGCCCACAAATTCTATGGCCTCGCACTTGCAATGTGGATTTGATGGAGCTTCAAAGATGTTACAATGCTCACAAAATGAGGTGCTAGAGTGTTGGAGTGAATGAGAATGTGTAGAATATTGCTAGAGGATGTGAAAGAAGGATGAAATGAAGTGAGAACGAGAGTTTTTTAAGGTGGGATGAGAAGGAATAAGGAATTTTTGAGTCATTTGGTTGAAGAGGTGGGTTACAATTCAACACTAATTAGGTGTGTAATGCCTCTTCTAGCTTCAGATGCAAGAATCTGTTAGGGACAATAGCGTAGTGCACAAAGATCTGTGTCATGTGTTTGTCCCTAACAAATATTCTCTCACTGACACACATGACAAATGCCAAGTGGATGGAAGCTAGGTAGGTGATGTGGAATGGGCTGATCAATGCAAGAAGTTGGGTACACAAAAAGCTCAAAAATAGGTCTTTTTTGCTATTTTTTAGAATTTTTCACACTTGGAAGTCCTAAAAATTTGAGGCACTTACACAATGAATCTTGAAAAAATTCAGTAATATGAAATTTAAAATTTTGAATCTAGTTTCCAAATATGTTATTTATTCAAATACCTAGATGATAGAAATTAAATTTTGATAGGGATGTATAAAAAACACTTTTTAAAAGTCCCTATTTTTTTTACCATACCATGCATATGTACGGATGCCACTTTTTGACCCAGATAAAACTATTTTACTAATTACTTTTGGGGAAAGAGAGCTAACAACATGAATATTAATGAAGAATATTTTTTGTAATTTTTTTCAATTTTTTTTATTGAGTTTTTATTGGCCTTAATTGTTGTTTTTAAAAACTGTGTATGGACAACATAATTGGACCTAAGCTAAACATTTTTTGAATCTTTTTTTTTCTTCATTGTGTAGAGAATTATCTGAAGGTTGATGCTATATAATTTTTTTACAAGAAACTTAACCAAGAAAAATTTATTAAAAAATTAAAAAAGCCTGATATTTCAAGTTCAAGGATGACTAGTTTGCTTAGAAATTAATTAAAAAATAACAAATACAATCCAATCTTAATAAAAATTATATATTTGGAAACTAGACACCATGTTTTCTAATGGTTTTTAATTTTATATATTGACTCAGAAAAAAAAAGTCCATTAGCCATATTGCCAAAGTTGGATATTCTTTTTCAATCTACCTTAGTTTTTTATTTGCTGGTCAAAGGCTAAGGGTTGGGTTGCCAAGCCTTTCCCAAGCCTAAAACCAAGGCAATACATGGGTTGCGAATTCAAAATTTTAAATACATGTACGCGTTACAAAATGCATATGTGTTCTTTATTTTCTTGATTATTTTAAAAAATAAAATACTTTTTAGAAATACGTACTCATTTTGTGTTAAACAAAATGCGTACGTGTTTTTATTACAAAACACGTATGCATTTTAAAATATGTATGTGTTTCTTAAAGGTACTTAGTAATTTTTTAAATAAATAACTTATACGTGTTATAAAACACAGACATTATATAACACTTACGTGTTATAACACACATACATTTTTTAGTGCATACACATTTTTTTAGGCTTGAGTACCTAAAGCATTTAACGCATACACATTTTTTTAATAACATGTACACATTTTCTTCCAGAATTTTTTTGGCCGAAACATCACCTCTTCGTGGACCCATATTCTTGCTTTTACCTAAATTTCACCTTCAAATTTGATTTTCTAGAAGGTGAGGGTGTTTGAAAAGGGAATTTTCTTAGGGGGTGCAAATTTGATCCTATACATTTTGCCCCCAATTTAGTAAGTACACATATTGATGAGTGTTCAATAAAGTAGATCGAAGGGTTAGAAATGTATACCTGAACTATTAAAGAAGCACACTGTGATTTGGTGAACTCAAAAGCATAAGGCAGGCAAAGGACTCCATAGGTACTCTCCCTAGGGAGTTTCGAACGAAAGGACTCCATAGCCCCACAAAATTATGAAGTTAAAATAGATAACTAATAGAATGCAAAGACAATCTAGATGCTATTCTATAAAGATAGTGCAATGAAATAAATGTGTTTCCCTCATTTATGCACTTGGAGAAGCTAAGAGAGGAAGGAACAAAAAGCAATCATGCCAATGGTATGAAGCTTGACAACCTACAATAGAAAATGGTGTAGAAGCAAAAAAATCATGTAGAGTGTGAAGTGAGAAGAACAAGAATGAAGGTTGAGTGAATTGAAGTGAACGAATTAAGAGAAAGTTGATAGAATGGGTAGAATGAAGTTCAAAATTCTTTTAGGAGGTAAGAGGATGTTTTTAGGTGGTCAAGGTTCATAGGGGATGTTACAATTTGTAGGGTGGAAGATAATATAATTCCTCCAATGTCCATTGACTCAAGAATCCTCTCAGAACACCAACACAACACATAGATGTCTACACAACATGTGGGAGTCCTTGAAAAAAAATCCCTCACTGATGGAAAATGACAGAGGCTTGTGCAAAAGCTAAGAAAATGCGGTGGATTTTTTAAGGATAAAATGAGGTGATATTATAGGAAATTGCACTAGGTACAATTTTACACCATAACATTTTCCCCACACTTTAGCAAGCATATGTGTCTAAGAATATATGAGCTAAAGTAGAAAGAGATTGAAGAGAATATACTAAAAACATAGAGGAAGCAATCCTTCAATCTGATATACCTAATGTAGAATGAGCTTCATGAGGATGCATAGAGGAAATGGGTCTTTGGTCCTATAAATCCTATTGTGTTATCACCAAAATCACATCAGCTATTGAAAAACATGTCAAGAGAAAAATCAAAAAGTATTAGACACCATAAAATATTTTGACACAATAAAACACTTTGACTGGAAAAAGACATTGCTAATAGGACATCTTCACATTAAGACACAATGATTTCAAATATCATATATAAGACAAATCTAGTTAGGTTTTCCCCAAGCTAGACAATGAGATATAAGAAATATAGAAAATAACATGTACTAGATGTCAAATATAAAAAAATGAGACACAAATTATAAGACACTAAAGAATTATTTTAAAGAATAATTTCACAAAGGGGTTCTTTCATTACAGAACCCTTTTCATAAGAAATCAAGAAACCAAGGGAACCTTTTGAAAGAATGCTCCTTTTGAAAGACCACAAGTGATTTTTTCATTGATGAACCCTTTTAAAAGATCTTTTGTTTGGGAATCCTTTGGAAAGAATGCTCCTTTTTTGAAAGGAAGTTTTTAGATTCTTTTTCCAAAGGGGAAATAATGCTCCTTTTGAAAGGATGATTTCAAACTCTTTTTCCAAGGGATCTTTTCTAAAAGAAACTTTTATCAAGGAATACTTTTGAAATAATACTCCTTAAAAATTAATCAAAGATGAGACCACCCCTTAGAAGGATGTGTGTGACATAGAGGAGAACATGTCATTCTAAGGAGAGAAAAGAAAGATGAGATACATCGTAGCATGAGATACATGGAGAGTGTATTCATTGTATGTTGTCCCACATGGAAGGGACAATAGATCTGAAGCCACAATATCATGAAATAGATAGGCCAAAATGAAGAAACCAAGAGAGAGGCTAATTTGATAATTTGAGGTTAGAGTTGTCCATAGATATAGATAGATAGATTAATTAGAATATACACGTGAATTATTGTGTGTGGGAAATGTTAGTATCAAAATAAGATAATAAAAACACACCAATGAAACATTAAACTAAAGAAAACTAAATAAATTGAATTCAAAGAAAACAAACAGAGCTTCTTCAGAGTCGTTCCATTGTCCTCTATCTCCAGTGATTTGCTTGAAGCTACTTGCTCTCAGATTATGTAAGAAAAGCTTCTCTGAATGGCAACCTGTAGAACGAGTATGTAAAGGGAAAGTACTTCTCTATGCTATATGCTAGTGGAGTGAAAATGTTGGTATACATATATGCATAGGGGCTGTAAATTATGCACAAGGGTTGTGGATTATGGATGCTATTGAAACTAAGCTATGAGGATGATTGGCCATGATATGCTATGATTCTAAAAGCTATGGATACTAAAAGGCTATGCTATTGCAAATTTGGTATAGTTTTCCTATATGAAAGCTTCTCTTGTTTTCAGAGACCAGACAATCCCTTTTATAGACTTTTACAGGCAAGAGCTTGGCTGGCAAAGATCAATGGTTGTGAGATTGTCTGATAATTTTGAATGGTGAAAGATCAAGAGGTTGAGAGGAAGATGGAAGATTTTGGGAGGTTGGAGAGAAGAATGGAGGCTTGTCTTCAACCCACGGGAACAAGCTTGCTCAGAAACAGAGAAATTAATTTTCTGTTTTGAACTTTGTTTCACGGTTGTTGCAGATAATTTCAAATTAAATAAATAAATTTATTTAATTTTGTGTGAGTTTGATATTTGACTTTAGGACTATAGAAGATTTAATTAAATATTTGAGATATTTAATTGCGAATAGACTTTTGAAGAATTTAATTAAATATTTAGAATATTTAATTGTGATGTGACTTTAGAAGAATTTAATTAAATATTTGAGATATTTAATTGTGATGGAATTTAGAGGAATTTTTAGAATAGAAGGATACTTAATCTTTATTTGAATAAAATATTCAAGCCAAGATTATTTGATAATTAAATAAATCGTAATGTTTATTTAATTAATTAAGAAATGGATAAGAAAAGTGATTAAATAAACTTATTTATTTAATCAAAATGAAAGAATGAACAATATAAATAAATTATTTAGAATTATTTATACGTAGATTGAATTTAAAGATTTAATTAAATATTAAAAATATTTAATTAATTACCAGACTATTGTGATGTGACCATTTTTAGGTGTATACATTTTTCCCCTCTTTGAAGTGATGTGTTTTCATGGATTGCTTCAAAGAATTTTGAAATTTTTCCCAGACGCTGATTGTTGAATGTTGATAGGTATATGCCCCCTCGGACGATGAAACGATAAGATTTTGATTTTTGTGAATTTTTAGATTTTTTTTGAATTTTGCAATTTTTTTTATTTTTATGATTTTTAAGATGTCGATTCATCGTTCGAAAATGATGATGTGAAGAAATTGATGTGGAAAGATGTAAGATGAAAAATTGATGACCAAATAGCCCCTGCTATGATAAAATGTGATAAAATGCCCCTATTTTGCCTTTAAATAGGTTTAAAATGTCATTTTTCATGTCATTTTCTATTTAACCTAGTAAAAAGTGTAATTTTTGAGCTCTGGAGTGAGAAAGATGGCACTTCCTATTCACTAGCACCGTTTCAAGCGCATCCGATGACATCAGCGGCCAGCACACTATGGACCCGCAGTATGTACACTGTTAAACTTCTGCTATTTGAAAATTTTCCATTTAAGGCACGTTTTCCAACCTTTTTGTGGCTTTAAACATTCTTTTAGCACCCTTTATGCTTTTTATAGCACCCATGATGTTTTTCATAGCGCCCATGATGTTGTAGCACCAATGATAAATTATGAACTGCCCATTAGGTTTTTTGTAGCGCTCTTGATCCTGTAGCGCCCTTGATGATTTTCATAGCACTCTTGATTGGATGTTGCTATGTGATAATTTTTTTCCCAAAGTTGTTGGAAAACAAATGATAGCTGATAATTTGCTTTCAAGTTAATAAAAAACAAATAGTGTTTTGATAAGTTTGCTTCTAAAGTTGTTAAAAACAAACAAGATATTGATAAATTTGTCTTCATGACAATGAAAAACAAATACTTGTTTGATATGTTTGCTTCTAAAGTCGTTAAAAATAGTTTAAAACAAACATGATGTTGATAAATGTGTTTTCCATGATGATGGAAAACAAATTGTTTGATGATAAGTTTGCTTCTAAAGTTGTTAAAAACAAATAAGATATTGATAAATTTGTCTTCATGAAAATGAAAAACAAATAGTTGTTTGATATTTTTGCTTCTAAAGTTGTTAAAAACAAACATGATGTTGATAAATGTGTTTTCCATGATGATGAAAAAAAAATTGTTTGATGATAAGTTTGCTTCTAAAGTTGTTAAAAACAAACAAGATATTGATAAATTTTTCTTCATGAAAATGAAAAACAAATAGTTGTTTGATATGTTTGCTTCTAAAGTTGTTAAAAACAAACATGATGTTGATAAATGTGTTTTCCATGATGATGAAAAACAAATTGTTTGATGATAAGTTTGCTTCTAAAGTTGTTAAAAACAAACAAGATATTGATAAATTTGTCTTCATGAAAATGAAAACAAATAGTTGTTTTATATGTTTGCTTCTAAAGTTGTTAAAAACAAACATGATGTTGATAAGTGTTTTCAAATTTGATTAATGTCTCATGTTGAATTGATAGTGATGTTATTTTGACTCGATGATTCTTCCTATTCAACAAGAGAGATTGGGTGTTTTACAATTACGAGAGACATTCCCGAAGACATGGAGATTGATTCTGTAGCTAGTACAGGCAGATAGAGATGTTATCGAGGCATGTGGACTAAGTTCATTACTTGAGATGCCTGAGGTGCATCTCAATAGAGCCTTATTGACAGCACTTGCAGAGAGGTGGCATAGTGACACAAACACGTTTCATTTACTGACCAGAGAGATTACCGTGACTCCAGAGGATGTGTATCCCATCTTGAGGATTCTAGTTATGGGAGAGATAGTGAGTTTTGATGTCTGAGAGGTGGAAGGAACTGATGCCTTGAGGCGGATATTCATAGATGATGAGATTGCAGGTTATTATATCTCATGGGGGGAGATGACAGATTCATATGCACCTCTACCGTCTGTACTAGTAGGTTTCATTGGAGGTATTTTGTGCCCTGACCATAGGTTGAAGAGGTTTGTAGTCAGGTGGGGTCATGTACTGGAGAGGATGGTGATGCAGGGTACATGATATGCTTGGGGATCATGCATGCTTGCACATTTTTATGATGAGTTACACCATATTGTATACGGTAGAGGTTGGAGTTTTGTTGTTGGTTGTTCGTTATTATAGATATGGGCATGGGAGCACTTTGCCATTATGCGACCATTGACGCATGGATGACGGCCTGTCGGCTGACCTTATAGATTCAGATATACAAATGTTATTGCTCAGCCAAGGTTGGGCAAACTAGATCATTGGCAGCGTCTCTTGGATGATCTTGATATAGTATGCTGGCGACCATATGTAGATTGTGAGGGATGGCCAGAGGATGCGAGGGAGATGCCCTATGTCTTTACTGCTAGATATCTGATTGGTCATACTCCTTGGATCATTGAGAGGTTTCTTATTGGGCAGGTATGTCATCAGTATGGTTGGCTTCAGGGTATGCCTATGGTTCTGCTATTTATGCACATCGACAGCAGGAGATTATAGTGTGGGGTCCACAGATTTCTTATGATGCAGTGGTGGCAGAGTTCACTAGTTTAGGAGCATAGATGTGGGAGTATCGAGCTGATATTCTTGATAGAGGGATGACACTGGAGTATGGTTAGTATGTGTTAGAGCATCCTGCACCATGATTATTTGATCTTGATGAGTTTGTAACTCTAGTTGCAGAGCAGAGACCATAGAGAGGCAATCATAGGCGACAGAGAGAGACAGCTACAGAGGGTGATGATTCTAAGGGAGATGATGACGATGAGTCAGATGGAGATAGTGATGATGAGGAGAGTGGGGGTGATAGTATTGGGGGAGGTGGTAGAGGTGGTAGGAGAGGTGGCGGGAGAGGTGGACCGCGGATAGTCGTGGCAGAGTTCACTAGTTTAGGAGCATAGATGTGGGAGTATCGAGCTGATATTCTTGATACAGGGACGACACTGGAGTATGGTTAGTATGTGTTAGAGCATCCTGTGCCATGATTATTTGATCTTGATGAGTCTGTCACTCCAGTTACAGAGCAGAGACCATAGAGAGGCAGTCATAGGCAACAGAGAGAGACAGCTACAGAGGGTGATGATTCTAAGGGAGATGATGAAGATGAGTCAGATGGAGATAGTGATGATGAGTAGAGTGGGGGTGATAGTATTGGGGGAGGTGGAAAAGGTGGTAGGAGAGGTGGTGGGAGAGGTGGACCGCGGATGAGATATTCAGATCCATCATCTTCAGTAGATCCATTGGGGCCGAATCAGATAGCTACCTTATAGAGTAGAGTGTAGAGTTTACAGGATTAGCTAGCACAGGCATAGTCCTTGATTACACAACTACAGGGGTAGTTGACTATAGTGATGGCTAAGAGAGATATAGCCAGACAACAAGGTGAGGAGGCCATGGCCTTAGCTGACAGTCTATAGAGAGAAATAGGAGGTGATAGCATGATGAGAGAGCTGACCAGAGCCATCCAGGAGGTAGAGTTCTATAGGATTAGATACCATGATGCAATGCCACCTGAGCGGAGAGTGAGTTATACATAGTCTCGATCTACACATAGTCGTTCTCGGACTACTAGCAGGGGTGTTTCATAGCCATTACCTCCAGGAGGTCCATCAGGGGCAAGTGGAGTAGGTCCATTAGGTGTAGGTGGGACAGGTCCATCAGGTGTAGGTGGGACAGGTCCTAGACCAACACCATCAGAGGATAGCACTTCCTAGTGCATTGTGCATGATATTCTATTAATACTTGTTTGAGACATTTGTATACACACTGATATGGTCCTATTTTTGATGATGTATATCATGTGACACCTTTGTACATTTTGACATTCATTTTGGAGATATATGATATGCAGCGATGATGTATGATGAGTGCATCTATTTTCTATATGCATGATGTTTTATGTGATGGTTTACCAATGCTATGCTTATGATGTATATGTATGCATGATTTTTGGATTTAAAAATGCAAGTGCAATGTTATGATATGATTGCAATCTTTTGATGAATGACTATGAATATGAATGTGAAATGATGAATGGTACAAGTCATGAATGGTTTGATTATGATGTATTCTTCTTCTTTTTATGATTTTTGGATGCAAATATGAATCAAAAATGCATGTGATGATGTTTTTGCGAATGTCAAAATGTACTCAGTTATTTTATTTTAAAAGATATGAAACATTTGATACTTTGCTAGCTTTTGGGAAAATCTATAAATGCAAAATGCAAATTCTAGAATGAATGTAATCTATACTAACCATGTAGGGTATTTGTACAATATTGCCATTCTAAGATCTTATTTGTGCTTTTTGTGTCATCATAGAGCATTGGAATGTTGAAAGTTAATACAAGCATCAAAGGGTATGTTAGCACCAGTGATAACCTGAGTATTGCTTTCATGAATTTTGATATAGCAAGTTAATACAAGCATCTAGGTATAATTGAACCGAGATGACCTGAGTATTGCTTGCATAAACAGACAAGAGTTAATCTGTTTCCCATGCAAATTCTGAAATGTCATCAATGATACTTAGTAGAGCATGTCGCATGACCAATTTGCATAGTACTAATGATTTTCTCGCTAACAGCAGACAAAGAAAAATCATATTCCTTCCTTTCTTTTCTAGTTCAGTACATCATTGAATTGCTCTAGAGATATGATATAAAATCAACCAACCATTCAAATCTTGCCTAAATTATTTCAAACATTATTCAGATTAAGATCATCCAACTTGGTTATCAACATTGATGTTTGTATTTTGATTAACATTGTTTAGACCATGTTATTTGATTCCATTGGCATTGAGTGAACATTTTGATGTTGTGGTTGATTTGATGCATCAATGTATAATTTGTTGCATTTTGGAAAACCATCTTTTGTCCATTTGTGATGTTCTAAGAGCTTATTGCCCTTCTCTTGTTTTAGTTTGTGTTTCTGCCCCCAGTGTAAACACAACTTGAATAGTATGGATATGTACAAATTTCAACAAGCCATGATGAAACACAAGGATTCCTATGGCATGATATGGATACGATAGGTATGTACAAATGATAGATATGGATAGATGATATCGTAAGGCGAATGCAAGATATAGGCTAATAGATAGAGGAGCTCATTTTGATCACAAGTAGCGCCTGTTTGCTAGGTTTTCACTACGTGTTTTTATTGCACTTTTTCAAGACTTTTTCTAATTTTTTTGTATTTTTTCAAGACTTTTTCTAATTTTTTTTGTATTTTTTCATGACTTTTTCTTATTTTTTTTGTATTTTTTCATGACTTTTTTATTTTTTGCATTTTTCATGACTTTTTCTAATTTTTTTTGTATTTTTTCATGACTTTTTCTTCTTTTTTTTTGTATTTTTTCATGACTTTTTTTCATTTTTTTGTATTATTTCAGACATAAAACTTCTTCAAAGGAATGCTATTGATTGGTTCTTCAAATAGGTCCCCTTCTGACATAGATTACTGATATGCCCCAGAATCGTATGCTGCAATGATGACAAATGGACCAAACCAATTTGGTTCAAATTTTCCTTTCTTTTCTCTGTCTTGCTGATTTTAGGGATTTTCTTTCAAGACTAAGTCACCTACTTGAAATGTCTGTGGTTTAACTCTGTGATTGTAGCTACGGGACATAACTTGTTGATAACCCTTCAAATGATTAGCTGCATGTTGGTGTCTTTCATCTAACAATTCTAGCTCTTGTAGATGAGAAACTTTGTAGTCTTCATCATTTATCAATCCTTTGAGTGAGACCCTAAGCGAAGGTATTTCAACTTCCAATGGTAAGATCGCTTCTGCTCCATATACCAAGGCATGTGGGGTAGCTCCTGTTGGTGTGTGAATGTTGGTTCTGTATGCCCACAAAGCTAGATTTAATTGGACATGCCAATCTCGACCGACATCATTTATTGTCTTCTTCAAGATCTTTAAGATTGTTTTGTTTGAAGCTTCTACTTGACCATTAACTTGTAGATAATAAGGTGTAGAGAACCTGTGTTGGATGTGAAATCTTTCACAAAGTTCCTCAACATCCTGATTCTTGAAAGGCCTCCCATTATCAGTGATTATAGAATTAGGAATTCCATATCGGTAGATGATGTAATTCAGGATGAATGAAAAGATTTGTCTACTGGTCACGGTCGTCAAAAGAACAACTTCGATCCATTTTTTAAAATACTCCATAGTTGTGATGATGAATTTATGTCCATTTGATGATGAAGGATGAATTTTTCCAACAAGATCTAGTCCCCATTGAGAAAAAGGCCATGTTGAAGTGAAAGGCTGCAGTTCCTGTGTAGGTGCATGAATAAGATTCCCATGGATTTGGCATTTAGAACACTTCTTGACAAACTCAAAAGATTCCCTCTCCATGGTAGGCCAATAATATCCCATTCTAATAAGTTTCTTGGCTAAGGTTAAACCGGTTGAATGAGTTCCACAAATACCACCATGAACCTCTTGTAAGGCCTTTTCAGATTCGTCACATTCAAGACATCGAAGGAGCATACCATCAAGACCACGTTGATAAAAGATATTGGTAATCAAGGTATAATGGGATGATTGGCATATGAAATTCCTTTTTTGGTTCAAGGATAAATCCAAAGGTAAATGTTATCTTTCAAGTAGGTATAAATATTTCCATATAAGGGTGACTTAGAACCGGTTAAATGGCAGATGACTTGGGTTTCAGGATTATCATAGGCGGGAGAAAACAATTGTTCCACCAAGAATTCATACAATTTTTGATTTTCTGATAATTGTAACATGGAAGCAATTGTAGCCATTGCATCTGCTGCTTTATTATCAATCCATGGGATTTGTGAGAACTTAATTGTCATACAATACTTTTTAAAATCATCCACCATGTTCTTGTAAGGTAACAACTTATCATCTTTAGTTTGATAATCATCATTGATTTGATTAATGACAAGTTGTGAATCACTGTAGACTTGCAGCTCTTTAATCTGCCATTCCAAGGCTATCTTCATTCCAGTAAGCAATGCTTCATATTCAGCTATGTTATTTGTGCAGGTAAACATTAACCGATATGATTTTGGAATGGAATGCCCTTCAAGTGTGACAAAAAGAATCCCTACCCCCAAGCCCTGTTGCGTGTAAGATCCATCAAAGTATAATGTCCATGATTTCTTAATTGTTGCTGTGAAGATGGCTGCATTAGGAAATTCAATGTGCATTGGGTTTTCCTCTTGTAAAGGTGCTTCGGCCAACTGATCTATGATGACTTGTCCTTTGATAGCTCTACGATCTACATAATGAATGTCAAACTCACTTAAGATCATTACCCATTTTGCAAGCCGTCCTGTCAAAGTAGCTTTGCTTAAGAGGTATTTTAATGGATCAATTTTGGTTATCAAGTTAACTATACGAGCCAACATATAATGTCGCAACTTTTGGGAAGCAAACACTACTGCTAGACAAGCTTTTTCAATGAAGGTGTAATTTAGTTTATGACTTGTTAAAGTTCTGCTGATATAGTATATGGCCCTTTCTTTGCCTGTAGAATCCTCCTGTGCTAGTAACGATCCCAAGGATACTTCTGTTGCTGAAATATAAAGTATAAGGGGATTTCTTGGAACTGGTGGATGCATGAGATAGTGCTTGATTTGATTGAATGTTGCTTCACATTTTTCTTCCCGTTTGAACAGGACATTTTTATGTAATAGGTGTGTAAATGGTAAGCTTTTGTCTGCCAGTTGAGCTATAAACCTCCTGATGGATTGTAGATGTCCTTGTAGTGATCTGAGTTGATTGATATTTCATGGCGGGGACATATCCATTATAGCTTGTACTTTTTTTGGATCAACCTCTATGCCCTTTTCTGAAACAATGTATCCTAGGAGTTTTCCAAATTTAACACCAAAGTCACATTTCTTTGGATTGAGTCGAACATTGAACTTCTCCATTTTGATAAAGATTTTTGACAAGATTTCATGATATCCTTCTCTTGTGTGAGATCTGGCCAATAAGTCATCCACATAATCTTCCATGAATGTATGCATCATATCATGAAAAATTGTTGTTATTGCCCGTTGATAAGTGGTTGCTGCATTTTTAAGCCCAAATGGCATGACGTTCCAGCAATAGGTACCCCAAGGGCATGTGAATGTTGTTTTATCTTGATCCTCTGGTGCAATCTTGATCTGGTTGTATCCTAAAAATCCATCCATTAATGAATACATTGCATGGCCAGCAGTTAAATCAACAATCATATCTATGTTTGGTAAAGGGAAGTCATCTTTAGGACACACTTTGTTCAAATCTCTAAAATCTATACAAATTTGAATCCTTCCGTCAGGCTTTGAAACAGGTACGATATTGGAGATCCATTCTGCATAGTCAATAGACCAAATGAATCCAACATCTAAAAGTTTTTTTAACTCTTCTTTAACCAATAATGCAACATGTGGATGCATTTTTCTGAGTTTTTGCTTCATAGGTTTTTCCCCTATTTTTATGGATAGATGATGCATTATCAGATTAGGATCTAACCCTAGCATATCAGCATATGACCAAGTGAAATTGATTTGATTCTCCTTCAAGAAATACATGAATTTCAGTACTTCTTCCACTACTAATGATGCTGCAAGTTGCAAGATTTTTGGCTGCTCTATTGTACTTATATTGATTGATTCTATGGGCTCAATCAAAACAGAAGATCTTTCTTGATAATTTTTATGAAGGATGTCAAGTTTCTCATCCTTTAGTGCCTCAAAAAGGTTTTCACTGTCAGATTCACTCTTTTTTTTTTGTTTTGATCTACCACTGTCATTTTTTGGTTTTCACCAATAGATCCATCTTTTATTTCATTTATTTTGCAGCTAAGAGACTTGACACCCTCCCTATCAAAATCTTGAGTATAAGATTCTTCAATGAAACAATTGTTTTCTTCATTAGATGAACAAAGGAAATTTACAATATCCTCATCATCATGGAATGTAGGAATATGGATAGGTGGATCATTGTCCCAATCAATAAGTTCCAGATAGACTAAAGGCATGGAATCATTAGGTGGGGTAAGGTCTTGAGCTGTCAAAGTCATGATATGGTTGTCATTTTCATGAGGGACAAGGTCTATGATGGTATTTTCCTATCGACTATCAATCCCATTAAAATCTGAATTATCCTCACTTGAGTCATCATCATATCGTGGTTGAAATTCAAGTGATTGTGTTCTCGAGCTTTCTCCTTGTATGAGAATGGGTGCATACTTGGGTATGGTATCAACTTGTTTTTCTCTCCAAAATTCATCGTTATAAATGGTGTCCCATTCATATTCATTGGAATCAGTGTCTGAACTATTCTACAATTGAAACATTGATTCATAAATTTTTTGTAGAGTGACATCTCCATGGGGTTTATCTAAAATTGATTCTCCTTTATGAATTTGTTGTGCTTGTTGTAAAGTTGACTCTTCTGTATCTTTACCATATCCAAGTCTTTTTTTATCTTTTGGATGTATTGAAGTAGGTTGAATTGGCTCAACGATTCCTTCTTTTCTTTTTCCTATAGGACCATTTCCTTCATAGCCCATTCTTTGCATGATAGTATACCCTTTTCCATATTGTTCAGTAGGTAAATTGATGTGCAAGACAGATTCATCTTCATCTTTGTATAACCAACTTAGGATATCCCTATCTTCGGCCTCTTCCTTAGTAGTTTTAGTTTTAATGAATTGTCCATCAAACTTTGTGATTGGCACAGAAGCTTGGGATGTAGAGGCTATTGCGATCTTCTGATTTGATAGAGTTGGTTGACCATGTGACCTCAAAGAAGGAGGTAAACTAGAAAGGGATAGTGAATATTCACCTATTCCTTTGTCTTTAAAATGTAGCTTGGTGTCAAGATTCTTTGTCAATTCTTGCAGTTGGCCTTGTAGATTGGAAGAAGTAGTAAAAGCCTCCCTATTGTGCGGCACAAAGGCATCTTGAGTTGCTCGAAGATTTGAACAAGTTTGGGTGCTATTGTAGTTAGCTTGTATAGTTATTTCTTGTCCATCATACAAAAACTTTAGGCATTGATGGTATGTTGATGGTACCGCCTGCATATCATGAATCCATGGGCGATCCAAAAGTATGTTATAGGAAAGATCATGATCTAGAACCTAACAAAAGGTATTTTTCACAACAGGTCCCACTCTGATAGGTAGCATTATTAGTCCTTTAGAAGTTCTTTCTTCATCATTATATGCCTTGATAATTATTTTCCTTCGTGGATCAATGGAATTTTCTTATATTCCTAATGCATGTATTAGCTTTAAGGTACAAATGTTTAAACTGGCTCCTCCATCTATCAAGACACATCTGATTCGATGTTTATGAATCATGACTTCAAAATAAAGTGATGAATTATGTGGATGTGTCATGGAGGCATCATCTTTTTTTTAGAATGAAAGACAAGTGGGAGAAGACAAATGTCCCACCATAGCTTGAAACTTGTTTACATCTAGATCAGTGTCAACAGTTGTGTTTACAAGAGCTTCTTCTACAATATTCTTGTGTACGGGAGATATTTTGAGGAGTTCAAGAATGGAGATTTGGGCTGATGTTTTTCTCAATTGATCAACTAGATTATAATTACTTGGAGGAGGAATAGCTGCCTTAGATGAACTTCCTTTTAAAAAAACTTTTGCTTTTCCTCTCATAGTCATAATTAACTTGTTGATATTCTTGTTTTTCCTTGATTTTGATAACATTAACTCATTGATCATCTACATAGATGTGGCGGATTATGTTGTCTTCAACATTATTTGTGCTTTTTGCTTCGGTATCTAATGTTTCCCCCTTTTGATAGTTTGGTAAAGGGTCTTTGAATGCTTGATGATCATCATTGGCATGGTGTGCTTCAATTATGATGGTACCATTTTCAATTAAATATTTTACTAGATTTTGCAAGGCTTGACAGTTATTTGTTCTATGACCTTTACATTGATGATAATTGCAATAATATGAGTCATTCCATGATGGTAGTTTGACTCATGGATCATAATCTCTTTGTGGTGGTAAGGTGATAACCTTATTATTGATAAGCTCCTTGAGAGCAGACTGAAGAGATTGACCCAAAGTGGTAAAATTTCTTCAATTGGAAAAGAATGGAGGTCTTGGTAGATTTGATGTTTGAATATTGCCAAGATTGTTATTGAAATTAGCACAATTGTCTTTGGTATTTTGATTTGTCATGCTTTCTTGGTTGGAGTTTTGTCCTTGTTGATTGTTGTTTCCTTGTTGGTTCGTATTTCCTTGTTGGTTGGTATTTCTTTGTTGGTTGTTTCGTGGAGCACTTGATAGGTTGAAGATGGATGATCGTGTTCGTAGATTGTTGGCATCCACTATACCATCATTGACAACATTTTTATTTATGTTCCAAAACCTTGTTTTATCATTGTTGTTTTGGTTGGATGAACTTGGATTATCAAGTTTTATCACTCCTCATTTAACCAAGGCCCCTTCAATGGTGATTGCATTCTCAATCAATTTTTCAAAGTTAGGAGGATAATGAAGATTAAGCCTATAACTTAATTCTTGATCTAGGCTATTGATGAAAATATCCATCTTTCCTTTTTAGGAATAGGACGTGAATATCGTGCAAACAATCGCCTCCATCTTTGCAAAAATGTAGTGAAAGATTCCCCTACTTTTTGTTTCACTTTACACAGATCAAGCATGGTTATCTGGTGTTGGATGTTATAGGCATATTGTGATATAAACTGATTTATTAACTCCTCAAAGGTTTTGATGGGGGGAGTGATCTTGGAAAGCCACTCCATGGATTGTCCACCTAGACTTCATGGAAACTATCGCATCAAGTAGGTATCTTCATAAGCAAATTCGAGACTCATATTTTGGAAATCCCTCACATGTTCAATGGGGTCAGTTTTTCCATTGTACCTATCAAATTTAGGGACTTCACAATGTTTTGGAAAAGGGATCATTTTAAGACTCCTATCAAATGGATAAGGAGATATGTCATCCAAAACATACTTCTTTGTTGTACCCCCTTGCATTTCCTTTATTTGCCCTTGTAATTTTTTTATCTGTTGAGTAAGGGCACTAAGATCATTAGGAGTTTCAAGATTCTGTTTAATCCCTTCTATATCAAAATCGGAAGGTAACTTAGCTCCTTGGTTAGCTAATGAGAGAAAATATCTTTCTGTGTTTCGTTCTAAAATTCTTTCTATAAGAATATGGAATTGAGGATCATGTTCTGCTTCTCGAAGCTTTTCTTCTGTTAACTCTTCAATATGAAATGGATTGTCTTCTTTCTCGTTATTATCTCCCATTTTCCTTGTGGTACTTTCTCTTTCATCTTTTTCTAAGTTTTTTTGAGATCTCGTGACAACAGGCATAAGCTTTACCCCAAATTCTACTAACTTTTGATCAAAAGAAATTGGATAGTGTAATTTTTGTTGGATATGAAAGTCAGGATAGAATGAAGATTCTATGAATTAAAAAAGTTTCTAGTCTTTTAGCTTGTGTGTTTCCCTAATTGAAAGGATGAAAATCCTATTGGCGGGAATTTAAGCAAAAAATAAAGAAAAAATGATTTTTCACTTTATGAAGTTTGACCATAGCTTCGTAAAAAGATGGATTTGTGAGAAATGCCTAATGTGATTGAGTTCTCTATTGTAGAAATTGATTTGGATGAGTAGAATATTCAATTGCAGGTTGGGGAATATAACTAAAATGAATACGTTGACTATGGTTGTGCCTTTGAGAAAGGGATCTTCTTTGAAAGGCTTGTGAGTATAATGGTTCTACAGCATAATCATCAGTAAAACCTCTAACACAATCATGATATCGATGGAGAAAGGTTCTATATTTAAGTAAAACCTTTCGACTTTGGTACAAGAATCATCTTTTCTTCAATAGTTTCTTGTAGCTAAGGCATTTCTTTGGCTTTTTGATTCTTTTGAAGATGGATTTCTTAACAAAGGTTGTGGATTTCCAATCTCTTAACATGGGAGTAATCAATGTAATTGTGAGTTTTGGATGATATTTACTGAATTAATGCTTTAAAAACACATCAAACAAGTTTTAGAATAGTTGTGTTTAAGTCCTGTACTAAACATCAAGTGTATGATCAAAATGTTTTTCAAAAATTATTTTAATAGGTTTTACACATGATAGATAGTTCAAATAGACTCACTCTTAGTACTCAAGTAGGTCACCATATTAATCAACAACCCGCATCTTAGAACTGCGTCGACTCACAACCGTGTCACCCCTGAAAGGGCACCCATTTTTTTGTCTTTTCCAGGCGTGTACTCAGAGTGACGGAAGTGGATACCAGATCCCCTGAGCAAACAGTCCTTGGCAGTTATATGGTGAGTATCTTGGGGGTAGATTCTTCCTTCCCCTACATTGTGATTATTATGATGTTCGGAAACTGACTTCGGTTGGATACTACACTAAGTTTGTAGTAAGGGTTTCCATTCAGTGCGAAAAATGATATACTCCCTCGAGAGACCTCCGAACCTTTAGAACAAAGGCTTTGGGGATGGTTATCAATGCACACTACCGTCGAATGGGATTTTCATCAACCATCTACATTTGATTAAAGTGGGTTGGAAAACTTGGCTTTAGTTGTTCCCACTTAGGTCATTCCCATAGGGTGAGTACTTTTTACCACTACGAAAGGCCTTCTAAAAGGTTGTAAATAAAACAATAAATTTGCATGAAATTGAAAAGGCAAGTCTGGTATTTTGATCACCCAATTAAAGGGAGAGCATAAACCTATTGCCACAAACAAAGCAAACAAATGTTCTTTTTAAAACCCAAATCACAATGTTCTAATCTAAATGAAGATTTTGCTTCACAAATACATGGTGTTATTTTTAGTCCAAAATAAAAGATGAAGTGACTATCCTAGGATTGATTCATTCTTTCCAATTAAGTGAGTATCCCAAGATTGCTTCATTCCTTTAAGTGACTATCCTAGGATTGCTTCATTCTTTAAAAGCCCTTACTAGCCGCGGTCGCATCAAATCCATTCAAATTTTACTTAAGTCACAAATTACAGTTGTGGATTTACAAATTCTATGCTGAAAATTAAAAAAATGCGCTAAAACAGACATTAAGAGTGCTACTGAATCACTAATAGGCACTTCAGGATTCGTCAAGGGCACTACAAGATGAATCAAGGGCGCTGCAGGATGAGATAAGGGCACTGCAGGATGAGTCAAGGGCATTGCAGGATGAGTCAAGAGCGTTGCAGGATGAGTCAAGGGCACTGTAGGATGAGTCAAGAGCGCTACAGGATGAGTCAAGGGTGTTGCAGGATGAGTCAAGAGCGTTGCAGGATGAATCAAGAGCATTGTAGGATGAGTCAAGAGCGTTGTAGGATGAATCAAGGGCATTGCAGGATGAGTCAAGGGCACTAAACTGGTTGTGAACTGTGCTAAAGCATGTTAAATGCGCTAATACACTCTTTTAGCCATAACCTATCAGAAAAATCTGCAAAAAAAAATGTTAAAATTAGGGCAAGTACCCCACGGTGGGCACCAAAAATGTGTGTGGGAAATGTTAGTATCAAAATAAGATAATAAAAACGCACCAATGAAACATTAAACTAAAGAAAGCTAAATAAATTGAATTCAAAGAAAACAAACAGAGCTTCTTCAAAGTCGTTCCATTGTCCTCTATCTCTAGTGATTTGCTTGAAGCTGCTTGCTCTCAGATTGTGTAAGCAAAGCTTCTCCAAATGGCAACCTACAGAACGAGTATGCAAAGGGAAAGTACTTCTCTGTGCTATATGCTAGTGGAGTGAAAATCTTGGTATACGGATATGCATAGGGGTTGTGGATTATGGATGTTATTGAAAGTAAGCTATGAGGATGATTGGCCATGATATGCTATGATTCTAAAAGCTATGGATACTAAAAGGATATGCTATTGCAAATTTGGTATAGTTTTCCTGTATGAAAGCTTCTCTTGTTTTCAGAGACCCGACAGTCCCTTTTATAGACTTTTGCAGGCAAGAGCCTGGCTGGCAAAGATCATTGGCTATGAGATTATCTAGTAATTTTGAATGGTGAAAGATCGAGAGGTTGGAGAGAAGAATGGAGGCTTATCTTCAACCCACGGGAACAAGCTTGCTCAAAAACAGAGAAATTAATTTTCTATTTTGAAGTTTGTTAATTCCAAATTAAATAAATAAATTTATTTAATTTTGTGTGAGTTTGATATTTGATTTTAGGACTATAGAAGATTTAATTAAATATTTGAGATATTTAATTGCGAATAGACTTTAGAAGAATTTAATTAAATATTTGAGATATTTAATTGTGATGGAATTTAGAGGAATTTTTAGAATAGAAGAATACTTAATCTTTATTTGAATAAAATATTCAAGCCAAGATTATGTGATAATTAAATAAATCATAATGTTTATTTAATTAATTAAGAAATGGATAAGAAAAGTGATTAAATAAACTTATTTATTTAATCAAAATGAAAGAATGAACAATATAAATAAATTATTTAGATTTATTTATATGTAGATTGAATTCAGAGATTTAATTAAATATTAAAAATATTTAATTAATTACCAGACTATTGTGATGTGACCATTTTTAGGTGTATACAATTATCATCAATCCAAAATGTATCAAAACATGAAGAAGAGCACATGAAGAAAAATGAAAACTATAAATTGGGTCAACTTGGAAGAAGGCATAAATTCCCCCAACACTTTGCATTGTCCTCGGCATGGAAAAGAGAATTTAATGACGCATAGAAGAATGATGAGCAAAATATAAGAAGTTTTTGAAAAATTCTTGTGGCTGTATCCAAGCACCTAAAATGGAAGTAAGGGTCTTCCAAGAAATATCACAAAACAAAAACAAAAAATTATGGGGGAGAAAAAGAAAACACACAAATCTAATCGATAGATATAGAGGGAGACACTACCCTAGTCCTCATCGACTAGAAAATCATCATTCTCCCAATATAGATCATTGTAGGGAGAAGGAGGATGATCCCACAAGGGAGGGATATCAAGGGAAGTACCCTCTAACTCTCCTACAACAAGAGTGAAGGAAGAAGGCCCCTTGAGGTCTTTGTCACCAAGATCTTATGAGGAAATGGTCATTGATTTTGCAAAAATTGAAGATAAAGTCAGGTTATCCACCACCAAGTTGAAAATTCACTTCTTAGAATTTCCATGTGTCAACCTAGTAAGAGAAAGATGAGGCACTTGAGAGTTACTACCAACCTCAAGAAGAGGGTTGGTGACCAACTTCGGTGAAGCAAGGGCTACCTCTCTCACAAGGATGACACAAGACAAAACAACACTAGACTCTAGACATGGAAAACCTTTCTTATGACCATCACTCAAGGTGAGATCATCCTCCAACTTATGCTTCAACTTGGAGGATGTTGAATCCCCATAGAGGAAGCAAAAATAGAGGAGGAACAAGAGGGAGTTGTGGAAGACACCGCCTTTGTATTAGGCATGTCAATGAGCTACAAGAAAGGAGGAATATTTAGAAGAGAAGTAAGAAGGGGAGGCTCCATCAAAGGAGTGATGAACACCTGCACCATTTTGGGGTGAGGTTCATTGGGGTCCATCAATGAAGATAAAAGAAGCATTAAGGCAATGGGAATTGAAAAAAAAGAAAGAAAACTACAAAAGAAGCAAGAGTGGACACATAAACAACAAACTCCTTGGCACTCTACTGCAAGGTCATGTGCTCCTTGGAAGGAGCCTTTCATTGATGCTTGTACTCACATTAAAGCTAGTTATGTTGGTTATGGGAACTTGAAGGTGTAACCTAAGAAGAAACTAGGGGATCCTTCTCTACCACAAGGGGGACCTCCGTAATTGTTGTTGGTTGAAGGTGAGACTCCTTAGGAGGAGTGGGAGGAGAAATAGTCATAGAAGTAGAAACAAAAAGAGGAATCTTGGTACTAGGCCTCTTCCCATGCCCCACCCTAGAGGGAGGAAAAGGAATAGCTAGAGGCTACGAAAGCTGATACATAGGAGGAATCCCATGAAAAAACATCCCCATCTCATACAAGGTGGGATGGGGAGCCATGGGTAGAACAAGAAGCTTGAAAACACAGGGCTTCAACTTTTGCAGCATAGGTTCCTTTCCTTTTCCCATGAAAATCATAGGATCAAGAATGGAGGACACCACAAAGGATTGATAAGTAGTAGTAGACAAACTAGAAGGAGAATTCTTGAGGAAAATGGCAAGCTTGTCCTCCCCTTTTATAGGGGTAGAGGACAAAGCCTATTGTTGCGCACATGAACAAGCCTTCAAAGACATAGCATACTTGGTGATGGAGGATAACCACTTTCAATGCCAATCGCCCAGTCTTATATTCATAATAAGCCTAATACAACAGATCTCCTCTAAAAGGGAGGGGTCTGATTGGGGTGGGAAAAAAATGATTGAGAGAGAAGCCATCACATGCTACTAATGGATTGTATCCAGTGTACTAGACAATGTGAATGGTACCCTTATGGGGATACTTGAAGAATTTTTGGATTACAAAAATGGATGCATTCATAGTGGCTAGCCACAGAATGCCTAAACTTGCTCTTAATAAGTCCAAGTTTTGGATCACAATAAATGAAACATCCATAGACTTAGTACCAGCCAAAAATGACAAATAAATAGACCCCATAGGGGAAATATAAAACCCATCATGAATATAAAGGGTGATCTATGATTCATCATACTTATCCTTGTGCAATTTTTTAATGAACAAGGCCTCCTTCATGACCATTTCCACTTGACTCGATAAATCAACTACAACACCAATTATGATGCTACCATTAATCTAGGAAGGAACATACAATAGAGAGAGCTCCTTGCTTAATGGTAAATCATGTGAGGTAAAGGTTATATTAGGAACAATACTCACATTATTTACAAAAGGCATACACATGAATGAGATCATGTGTACATACTTATATGATACAAGATTAAATGATGTAGAAGACTGTATAACCAAGTTAGCAAATTGGGAAGGGAACAAATTTGTGTAAATCTATATTTGGCTATTAGGCTTACTATACAAATTTGTTATATTTTTCTTCCTTCCATTGAGATGGATTGTCCTATCATTGATGCGATCTTGAAGCTTATGATGTAGAAAAACGCATCACTCGGTATTATGTTTGTGTACTTGATGGAACTGAAAAAATTGCCACACATTTTATAATTATAGATATGGCTCAGATATAGGTTATATTTCTAGTAATGTTGTAAATTTATTCTTTAATAGATTTTATAGGATGTTGGTATAGGATTCAAATAGCTCTATAAAAGTTCAATCATTTCCTATACTTTTACCTTTGGGAATATAGACCATGTTAGTGATGGCCATGTTCTTTCTTCAATCACTAGAAATTGACACTACTAATTGGTTATCCAGATAGGAGTGCAAAGATGAATCCACAAACTGAGCAACCATCTATTGATACTCACACAATGTTACACACAGATGTGTGAAGGAAGGGTACTTCATTAAGAATTTTTTTGCTCACATCGACCTCTGTAGATTCCCAATGAAAACACTTTGGACATAGGAATTAGGTAAGGGGTAAGAAATATAAGAAAACAACCCTGATAATGAACAATGAAATCAATAATCTTTTCATTCTCTCCCTTCTTACATTGGACAAGATCAATGAATATCATCTTAGATCGAATATTAGCCTAGAATTGGGTGATCCCATAATATTGGTTTACAATTTTTGGCCAAAGCAGACACTGAACTGATTTTTCTAACTAAATCTTCACTTTTGGGCACCTATAGCAGGTAAACCATGAGGAACTTGAAGATGATGCAAACTAGTGATTTGTGACATTTTGTTTGTAGATTCTAAATATATTTTTTTCAAAATTTTTGGAATCAAATTGCACTTTTTTTCCATCTCCTTCAAAAACTAGTTTTTTTTCCAGTAAAAACCATTTTAAAGGAGTGATGCTCACCATATACAACATAAAGGTTTTTCCATGAAGGATAAAATTCTAAATTTTTCAAACTTAGATTTGTAACTATGATATGTAGTGCTTTAATTTTGTTTCATAGTTTTCTATTGAATATTTTTTCCTTAATCAAGTTTTGAAGTCAAATTAGTTACAACTCAAACATAAGTGGACTGTATACAACATAAACTTTTTTGTATGTATCAAAATTCTTTTTTCTTTGTTGGATCAAGGACTTCAATATCTAGTGCACTGATATTTTAATTTTTTTTTTAATAATTTGCTATTTTTCCACATGTAGAACATACAACTTGATTTTTGGTGAAAAACATACATTCACAAGAAATAAAAAATTAATATAATAATAAAATTAAATTTATTTAAAATTATAATTTTTGGGAAGCTTATAATAAGGACTACATACTTACAAAAAATAAATTTTAAATGAATTCATTTGATCCCCCAAAAGGTAAATCAAAAGTGGTTTTTATTAGCATTTTGATAGATGTAAAGGATACTCTGTTATGTTGGATGTTGTGATGTGTTGCTAATATGTGGTTTTCATTGATTTCAACACTATTAGCATTGTTGCATTAGAAGCTATATATGTCAAGGATATTGAGAAAATTGTAATAAGAAGTGCTACAAGTTGTTATTGGTGACATGAAGTTATTTTTTTTGGTGTGATCAGTACATTGATGTTCAGAGGTTGTGGACTAAATGGTTTCTTGTTGAGTATATGTAGTTTATCCACATCAAGTTTTAGAGATTTGCATGAAGATTTGATCGAGTTATGACAATTTGTATTTAGACAGTTTTTTTCTTACTTCAGTTTGTGTTCTTGAATGAAGATCATGTGATTCTAATAAGTTCAGTTGTTTTGGATGCTTCTCTGATGTTTCATGATGCTTGTGTATGTTTCTAGTTTTTTCTCTATTTGTGTTGCACATCTGCATTGATTTTTGTGCTCGTGATCTGAAATTTTCTCTTGCATGTTCATGTTTTTCATGTTCTTGGCCGACAAGGTATTGAAGCATGTTGTGGATCTTAGAGGAGTAATTAATTGAAGTGGTTCATGTTTGAGGATGTTATTTTTGGTCTTCACTATGTTGTGTCCAACCTTGGTTGATTCACATGAATAATATTTATTGATTTGGGCCGGCTATTTATATTCACTTTATTATTTCTTTGGATCTAACTTATAGCAATGTAATTTCTTGTTGTAGATATATAAGAGCATTTTTTTTTATCATTTGAGGACATATGTGTGTGCGAAGTGTAAGATTCTTGTGTTTGAATAAAGTTTAGATCATTCGAAGGGAGAGAAAAGAGAGAAGAAGTCTGAAGAAGAGTGAAGAAGTGTTCATGTGCTTAGCTGGAACTGTGACCAGGCATTAGTAGATGCTACTTTTCTCAGCTCAAAGTCTTATGGATTTAATCAAAACCTTTCTATAAGACATTGTGTCTTCCTTTGGGTAGTAAGTCTATTTTGTATTTGAGCAGTGAGCTCTAGGTAGTGTGCCTAAATGCATGTGCATTCCCCATTCATAATTCCTTATACTTTTAACAAGGTATAATCTTGTGGAATGACCTCCACCATGGTTTTCCCCTAATAGGGTTTCCATGTAAAAAATCTTGGTGTTATGTGTGATTTTTATGTGTTGTTCATTTATGTTTTTATTATTAATGATTATATTTGAGAATAAGGTTAATAAGTTGATTAAGTTTTAAATTCAGTGGCAACTAATTCACCCCCATCTTAGTTGTCTATCCTTGAGTTGTGAACAATTGGCATAAGAGCTTGTGGTTCCTTGGAAAAAGTTTAACTTGATGTGATCCAAGATGGAAAATGATAAGAGGGATAGTCCTAGATTTGATGGGAAAAAATATTCTTTATGAAAGATTCGAATGGAGTTCCATTTGAGATGCATTGGTTAACCCACTGAAGCATTACAAAAAATATATATGTTATTCCACAAAATGGTCCTACTACTTGTATTGAGATCAAGGATGCTGAGTATAATATCATTGCTAAGGAGGCATTGTTGAGTCCTTTGACTAATACTGAGATGAAAAATGTGTTGGATTTGCAAACTGCTTATGAGACCTGGAAAAATTTGGAAATCTTGTATGAAGGTGATGCTAATGTAAAGATTGCTAAGCTACAATGTATGAAAGGGAAATATGAAAAGTTAAAAATGGGAGATGATGAAAATTTTAGTACTTTCATGCAAAGAGTGAATGAACTTGTGTGTGGTATTAGATGTGCTGGTGGACAGATAGATGGATCATAAATTGTTGCTAAATTGCTTAGATCCTTGCCTAATTCTTATAAAGTCAAGGCTAGTGCTATTGAAGAGCTCCAAACTATAACAAATGTTACCAAAGATATGTTGATTGGTAGGCTTACTACTTTTGAGTTGAGTGAATTTGGTGATGCACTTCCTAAGGTTGAATCTGTATTCAAGGCCACTACATCCAGAAGGGATAGATAGAGATATGATCCAGGTGAAAGTTCATCTAGAAAGACATTAAAGTATGAGGATGAAATGATACAACTCAATGAAGAAGAAAGAGATCTTGAAGAACTTGAAGCATTGATTGTGAAAAGAGAAGCTAGAGGAAAAAGTAATTATAAAGGAAAATTTCTTATTAAATGTTTCTCTTGCAATAAGATAGGTCATTTTACATCAAGGAATCCTAAGAGAGTTTCCAAGACAATATTTAACAATCCAAAATTCCAAAATAAGTGTTACTACACTACTGATGAAGGTGTGAAAAATGATGAATCTAACAAAGGAAATTCAAGTGAAGATGATTTTTTATTTATTGCTATCAAGGAAAATAATCATGTGTCTATTGAATCTGCTAGTTGTACAAATGTGGAGAAAGATCTAGCTACTCGAGTTGAAGAGAAAGATGAATGGGTAATTGACAGTGTTTGTTCTCATCATATGACATGAGATAAGAATTTGTGAATTTGGGAAAGTACGATGGTGGTGTTGTGAGATTTAGTGATAATATAACTGGTGTGATCCATGGAAGAGGGTTCATTTCTCTTGATGGTAAGCATAATACTAATGATGTCTTGTATGTTGAAGGTTTGAAGCATAATATTTTAAGTGTTGAAAAAATGGTTGATAAGGGATACAATCTTCAGTTCATGAATGATAAGTGAAAAATATTGGGATATTCTGGAAATGTGATTGCATTAGGTACAAAAACAAAAGGTAATATTTTCCACCTGAGTGCTACTAGTAAAAGTTGTTTGATTGCTCAAATTGATGAAATATGGTTGTGGCATAGGAGAATGTGTCATGTTAACTTTGATAATATTGTCGAGATAAGTTCCACTAAGGCTATGAGAGATCTTCCTAAGCTGATGAAACCTGCTAATTCCATATGCAAAGAATGTCAGTTAGGAAAGAAAACAAGAATTTCATTTTGAAGTAAACAACAAAATTCAAATGGATTGTTGGATCTTGTGCATATTGATTTGTGTGGTCCTGCTAGAACTAGAAGTTTACAAGGATATAGGTACTTCATGTTGCATATTGGTGACTATTCAAGGATGATGTGGGCTACTTTCTTAAGAGATAAATTTGAAGCTCTGGAAAAGTTCAAGATCTTTAAGGCTATGGTTGAGAGCAAAGACAAGTCTGAAGATTAAATGTCTGAGATCAAATAGAGGCGATGAATTCACTTCCGATGAGTTTAATTTTTTTTGTAAAGAGCATGGAATAAAGAGACCGTTATCTACACCACAAACCCCTCAACAAAATGGAGTTATGGAAAGGAAGAACATAACAATTCTAGATGCTGCTAGAACCATGATGTTGGAAGGAAATGTACCTCATATCTATTGGAGAGCAGTTGTGAGTAATGTTGTGTACATGTTAACTAGGTACAAATCAAAGGTGATACTTGTAAGATTCCTTTTGAGCTATGGACTAGTCAAAAACCTATAGTTAGATATTTCAAGATCTTTGGAAGCAAGTGTTATATCAAAAGAGATGAATATATAGGAAATTTTGATGCTAGGAGTGATGAAGGAATCTTTTTGGGTTATACTACAAAAAGTAAGGCCTACCAGTGTTACAATAAGAGATTGAAGAAAATGGTTGAAAGTGAAAATGTTAAGCTTGATGAAGACATAGTTGCACTATCTAGAACCTATGGATATGATTTTGATGATCAGAATGATAGTACAAACAAAGGTCGGACTTCAAGTCAAGTCCAAATCATTCTAGTGATTCAAGAAGATCGAGAGGAAGGAGAAACTGGTGGAAGAATAGAAGAGAGATCAGAAGAGCTTGAAGTTGAAGAACATTCTAAGAAGACTCTCAGGTAAGTAAGGTTGAATCATTTAGAAGATCATATTATAGGTGATAAGAATAAAGATGTCCAGAATAGGAGAAAGATTGCAAAAGAATATCATTTGATTTCAAATATTTAGCCTAACAATGTGAATGAAGCATGCAAAGATGAACATTGGTTGAAGCAATGAAAGAGGAAATACAAAAAATTGAAAATAATGATACATGGATTCTTGTTCCCAAACCTAAGGGTAAGAATGTAATTGGAACTAAATGGGCCTTTAGAAACAAACTGAATGAGCAAGGTGAAGTGATTAGAAACAAAGCAAGAATGGTATGTAAGGGATATTCATAGATGGAAGGTATTGATTTTGAAGAAACATTTTCCCCTATTGCTAGAATTGAAATTGTGAGATTGTTTCTTGCTTATGCTACTTACAAAGAATACAAAGTTTATCAAATGTATGTCAGGTCTACTTGTCTAAATGGGGAATTGGAAGAAGTTTATGTTGAAAAACCCGATTGATTTCAGTTGAATGATCAAGGAGATATGGTTTTTTGATTGAAGAAAGCATTATATGGACTCAAACAAGCCCCTAGAGCATGGTATGCCAGATTGGATAAGTACTTGGTGAAGCTTGGATTTAACAAAGGTACTCCTGATAGTAATTTGTATTTCAAGAATGATGATAAATATTTGATTGTGGAAATTTTTGTTGATGATATCATATTTGGAGGAGATGATGGCTTGTGTATGAAGTTTGCTAATGAGATGCAGAATGAGTTTGAGATGTCAATGATTGGAGAGAAAATTATTCTTGGGATTGTGAATTACTTAGTTAGATAAGGGATCTTTATATCTCAATCCAAGTATGTGAAAGAACTGCTGAAGAAATTTGGTATGGAAAATTCAAATCTAGTTGGAACACCTATGGTGACCAGATGCAAGTTGACAATTGATAATGATTCTCTAAAGGAAAATCAGACTAGATACAGATTAATGATAGGTAGATTGCTTTATTTGACTCAAATTAGGCTTGATATCATGAATTTTGTATGTATTGTTGCTAGATTTCAAGCTGATCCTAAAGAATGTCATGTGATTATTGTGAAGAGGATTTTCATATAGTTGGAAGGGATAGTTGATTTTGGTTTAAATAGTATCCCAAAGATGATGATCTTAATTTGAGTGCCTTTATTGATGTTGATTGGGAAAGAGATGTGAATGATAAGAAAAGCACTAGTGGTGGATCATTTTTCTTGGGGAAGAAGTTGATTTCATGTTTAAGGAAAAAGCAGAATGTTATTTCTTTATCTATTGTAGATGAAAAATACATTGTTCTTGCTAATAATTGTACTCAAGTATTGTGGATGAAATAGATGTTGAAGGATATGAGATTTGTGTATAATGAACCTATTGCTATATTCTATGATAACTCAAGTGATATTAACATTTCTAAGAACCTGGTGTTGCATTCCAAGACCAAGCATATATCTATCAAGTTTCACTTTTTGAGAGAGAAAGTAAGTGAAAAGGAAGTCAGATTGGAGTATGTGCCTACTAAGGAGTAGATTGTGGACATATTTACCAAGTCATTACCTAAGGATACTTTTGAGTATCTCAGAGGGAAGTTAGTGTTGATCATTGATTTGCATCAATCAGTGCATTTCATGGTCATATTTTGATCTGGATTGATGTTGTGGTGCTTGCTACTCAGGGGGAGTAGTCAGATGTACAAAATTTTAGATGTTCAAATACGTGGTTCAGAGCTTGTATAGAAGAAATATTTTCCATTGATGTCAAAGGGGAGAAGACCAATGCGAAAATTCCTTGTGGGGAGAAGAGTTGAGGAAAGAAGAATAAGAACCTAACGAGGAGTAAGAGTAGTTGTGTTGATGGTATTTTTCACATCATGTGTTGCCATCAATGCCAAAGGGGGAGATTTTTGGATGTTGTGTTGTGTTGCTGATATGTGGTTGTCATTGATATCAACACTATTAGCATTATTGCATTAGAAGTTGTATATGTTGAGGATATTGAAAAAAATGTAATAAGCAGTGTTATAGGTTATTAGTGGTGATAAGAAATTATTTTTGTTGGTGTGATTAGTACATTGATGCTCAGAAGTTTTGGACTAATGGCTTTCCTGTTGAGTATATCTAGTTTATCCATGTCAAGTTTTAGAGATCTGCATGAAGATTTGATCGATTTATGAAGATTTGTATTTTGACAGTTTTTCTGTTACTTCAGTTTGTGTTCCTGAATGAAGATTATGTGATTCTAGTAATTTTAGTTCTTGTGGATGATTCTCTGATGTTTCATGATTCTTGTGTATGTTTCTAGTTTGTTCTCTATCTTTGTTGCATGTCCACATTGATTGTTGTGCTCATGATACAAGATTTTCTCTTGCATGTTCATGTTTTTCATGTTCATGGATGATAAGGTGTTGAAGCGTGTTGTGGATCTTCGAGGAGTAATTAATTGAATTGGTTCATGTTTGAGGATGTTTTTTTCGGTCTTTATTATGTTGTGGCCAACTTTGGTTGACTCGCATGAATAATCTTTATTGATTTGGGTCGACTGTTTATAGTCATTTTATTATTTCTTTGGAGCTGACTTATAGCGATGTAATTTCTTGTTGCAGATATATAAGAGTGATTTTTTTATCATTTGAAGACATATGTTTGTGTGAATTGTAAGAGTCCTATGTGTGAATAAAGCTCAAATCATTCAAAGCTAGAGAAGAGAGAGAAGAACGAAGAAGAGTGAAGAAGTGTTCATGTGCTTAACCAGAACTATAACCAAGCATTAGTAGATGCTACTTTTCTCAATTCAAAGTCTGATGGATTTAATTAGAACCTTTCTGTAAGAGAGTGTGTCTTTCTTTGGGAAATAACCCTAGTTTTTATTTGAGCAGTTAGCTCTAGGCATTGTGCCTAAATGCATGTGCATTCCCCATTCATAATTCCTTAGACTTTTAAGAGGGTGTAATTTTGTGGACTAACCTCCACTGTGGTTTTTCCCCTAATAGGGTTTCCATGTGAAAAATATTTTTATTATGTGTAATTCTAATGTGTGGGTATGTACAGGATCATCATGGAAAAACATGCCCTTAAGTGGTGAAAAATTTAGAAAAATCAGAGTTAGGTAACTTGATGTAAAAATTTGAATAAGTTATCTATATTATTTTAAAAATATGTAAGAATATAATTTGTATAAAATTGAATGTATTTTCTAAACTACTAGGTTTATTTTTTATTTTTTAAATCTATTTAGTTAAAATTTTAAATTTCAATGCAATAGTACTTAAATTTTAGGGAAAAAATAAGTAGGTGTCTATCTGACCACCCTAACCACAAAAGAATGATAATATTTTATTTATAATATTTTAGATATAAGTAGAGGACTCATGTCCCAATGTGATGCATTTTTTTTGTAAGTTTTTTCCAAGTGAATAATTAATTATGAATTTTTTATAACAACTTTTAAAAAATATAAAAAACTCATATGTCTGACCACCTTAACTTGGGCAAAAATTCATAATTTTTTTTTTTTTAATCCTATAGTATGTGAAGCATAGAATATGATGCATGTTTTAGATTCACAAAATTTGATACCATTTGAAAGCTATAGATGTTTTTCAATCAACATATCAATCAAGACTTAAGTCATAATTCAAATAGAAAATGAATAATAATAATTTATTAAATTCAAAGTAAAGCATAATTTATATTGGTGGAAAGTTGAAAATCTCCTTTAAAAACCCTTTTTGTTTCATCAATTTTGGGTAGAAAAAAAGTTGTTAGCCACATGGGCCATCATATCACTTACATATCACCACTTTTAGGCCCATCATAATCCTACACATACCTGTGTTGTTCATTTATGCTTCAATGATTAATGATTAGATTTGAGAATAAGGTTAATAAATTGAATAAGTTTTAAATTTGGTGGCAACTAATTCAACCCCCCCTCTCAATTGTCTTCCCTTGAGTTTCCAACACATTATAGGTATGGTTTAAAACTAATGGGGTTCTATCTAAGGGGGTTTGATCTAAGGTGGTTTGATTAAACCCTCTTCAATTGGAACCCTTTAATTGGAACTTTTCAAGGCTTAAATCAATATATTTTCTAGAAATATGTGATTTTAACAAAACATCAGAATCTCTTAGAAATTGTAAACTAGTATTGTGGGATCACCCAATTGTGTAAGGAACTGATTCACTAGTTGTTTAAATGATAAAATAGAATTATTCGATAAAGAGCAATACCAATCTAGGGAAATGTCTTTAAGAGAACATCAAAAAAGATTTTTCATTAGAGCATCATGGTGGAATAAATCAGTGCACATGGCATTTAAATATGGCACATGAGTCTGAGGATCTCGACAACCACTACACTTCTCAAACTTAGGAATCTCCATCCCCTAAGGGATAAGAGTGTTTAAAATGCCAATAGATAAGGGACTATGGTGAGAGAAATGCTAGAAAATAGGTTGATATGAAGAAGAGCTAGCTAGGTTTGCTAGTTGGTTATGCATTCATCCTAATTTTGGCAATAGAGAATCTAAGATAGGATCGACAAACAAAATATGACTAGTGGAACCACTACCAAATTCACTAGCCCTCATACCAGCAAAGCCTCTAACACCAAGACCAAAAGTAGAAACCTTAGGGGTAGAAAAATTGAAACCCACAAGTACCTTGTTCACTTTGATAGTGTGGTCCTACTTAGGCATAAAGGTAGTATTGACGAAAGGACCTATTTTAGTTGTATACACTAACACTTTGGGCACTAAGAGTTATAGCTACTTCATAGTGGTCTCGGAGCCAACATCTTGGGTAACACATAAGTTGGAGTTATAGGTGGGGGCATGGGTATCAAAAATATTTGTGATATGTCGAATAAGTTTTATACCTCTCTGATCCTTGCCCAACATGGTTCTTAATCTATTAACAATGGTAGCCACTTAGTTGAGACTACTATATTTTTCCAAATACTGATCAAACTCCCCAAGCCTCTTGTTTAGGGCAAGGAGTTGCTCCATAGGAAACTAAAGAATAGATTCTTCCTCCATGGAAGAAGTAGAAGGAGAAATAGGAGGAGTCAAAACATGAATAATAGCTTCCCCAAACAAGGTTAGAAAATATTATAGACAACCTTGAAACAAATTTTTCAAATGACGTACCATAACTAACCATCATAGATTTTGTTCTTGTGTGTTAAAGACTTATTTTGAAAAAAAAATTGTAGGTTGTATATTGGGTTGTAATGTTCATAAAATATTCATGACACACTAATCTATAGCACACCTAAGACCAAGGGGAAAAATTTTTGACACAAGGAAATTAAAAGGAGAAAGTTCACATCAAGCTCACTAGAATGTAGACAAGGGTATTTTCTATTTTCATGTGTCTAGGAAAAAGAAGAGATAGTAGGCAACACATTTCCCTCAACTACCTCTAAATTAATTGAAAGGGGATGGGCTAAAAAGGAAGGGCAAGCTAAGATCTATTTTCTTTATGTTTTTTGGTGGAGGTTTTTGAGAAATGGGTGAAAAAACTACAAAGGTCATAGTTTGTTAACTAAATATCTCTAGGATAAAGGATGCTAGTGCATGAGTCAGAAAATAGTGTGTTGTGTTGTCATCTCAGAGGTGCATTGGTGTCTCATATAGACAAAGAGGAAGGTTTGCATATTGAAACTCATGGGGAATGCTAACAACTTGAGAGTTTTAATCTAACACTTTAATAATAAATGAAGAGATGCATGAAATGAAAGGAAACAATAAGAAGAATACTATAACTTGGGTATGTGCAAGATCATCATGGAAACAATAGGCCCTTAAGTGGCAATGAAAATTATAAAAAATCAGAGTTAGGCAACTTGATGTAAAATTTTGAATAAGTTATCTATATTATTTAAAAAATATGTAACAATAGAATCTGTGGAAAATTGAATGTAGCTTCTAAAATACTAGTTTTACTTAAAAAAAAATCTATTTGGTGAAAATTTGAAATTTCAATGCAGTAGTACTTAAATTTTAGGGAAAAAATAAGAAGTAGGTGTCTGTTTGACCACCCTAACCACAATAAAATGATAATATTTTTTATAATATTTTAGATATAAGTAGAGGACTCATTTCCAGATGTGATGCATATTTTTTTGTAATTTTTTTCCAAGTAAATATTTAATTATGAATTTTTATTACAACTTTTAAAAAATATAAAAATCTCGTATGTCTGACCACCTTAACTTGGTCAAAACTTCATGAAATTCAATTTTTTTTTAATACCATACTATGCAAAGCATAGAATGTGACACATGTTTCATATTAATTTTTTTTTATATTGTTTGAAAACTATAGATGTTTTTCAATCAACCTGTCAATCAAGACTTTAGTTGTAATTCAAATAGAAAATGAATAATAATTATTTATTAAATTCAAAGTAAAGAATAATTTATATTGGTGGAAAGCTAAGAATATCCTTTAAAAATTCTTTTTTTTTAATCAATTTTGGGTAAAAAAAAGTTGTCAGCCACATACCCTACACATACCCATCATAACGCCACTTTTTGGCCCATCATGATCTTGCACATACCCACTTGAAAGACAAACTATGTATCAAAAATTGATGAGAGAAAAGGAGAAGAAAGGAAACTTATAGAGGGTCCAACCTCCCACAAGCTCCTCACAAACAAATTATACATACACACATAGAAATGGAAAAGTGTTGTTGTTGTGTTTTAGATTTTTCCTTAAAGTCAAACCCTTGTTTTGGTGTTGCCACCTCCATGGGCCACCAATAGACCACAATATTAGTGAAAATGATAAAGAAATGGAAATAGAAACAACTTATAGAATGTAAATATAATTTAGATGATATTCTATAAATAAAACAATACACTTGTAAACAAACATGCTACCCTCCCATCTACATGCTTGGAGAAGCCGAGAGTGGAATGAATAAAACTAGATGATCATGCCAATGGTATGAAGCTTGACAACCTGTAATAGGTAATGGTGTAGAAGTATTAAAATGGTGTAGATTGTGAAGTGAGAAGAAAAAGAATGAAGGTTTATTTAATGCAAGTGAATGAATTGAGAGAGAGCTAATATAATGGGTAGAATGAAGTTCAAAAATTCCTTTACGAGGTAAGAGGACATTTTTTCAGGTGGTCAAGGTTCGTAGGAGACATTACAATTCGCAAGGTGGTAGAGAATGTAATGCCTCTAATGTCCATTGACCTAGGAATCCTACCAAGATGCCAACACGACACGTAGATATATATGCAACACATGAGAGTCTTCAACAAAAATTCCCCCATCGATGAAAAACGAAAAAAGGCATGCATGAAAGGAAAGGAAAAGATAGTATATTTTTACATTGTCAAGTTTATAAGGCTAAAATGAGGTCATATTATAGGAAATTATACTAGGTACAATTTTACACCTTAACAGATGCATCTTTAAAGATTTCATTCTTGAGACTTCTTCCCTCTTTCTTCATAATGGAGATGAGGTTTCTACAACATTGACCATTGATTTTTTTAATTCCCAAGGGAAGACATGTTTGTAGGAATTGTATTCACTTTTGTCTTTAAGAAATTCTTCAGAGATTTTTGAGATACTTCATTATAGGGGGGTATGTGATCTCTTTATTTCCCTCTTATGGGAGAGCATTTGTAATGTATATATGTGATGGCTAGTGTATTTGGGAGTTTTGATGGAGTCCTCCATCTTTCATCACTTAATTATAGGGTAAGTGCACCAAGATGGTTCCCAAAAAAGGGGCTTAAGTGGCCACTTTTTTTCTGAAATCAGGAAATACTGACCTTGGACGTGAAATTGAGGATAGCTACACTCAAAATTTTTTGATGGAACAAAAACAAGTA
>VDFB02000015.1:463047309-463328040 GCA_007258455.2 Sequoia sempervirens | reverse complement strand
TTTCCATGCAATCATGATTAGTTAGAGAACATATAGGAAACTTGATGAGCTATGCAACAAATGAAGAGAATATAGGGTATTTTGACCTTGTCTTAAGCATCTCCAAGCGTCTAGGAGATATTGAAGGAGTCTTGGCTGATAGATAGGGTCGAGGATAGAAATTTTATTTTTGGTTACATTGACATCATGTGGGACATCCATCGTCTTATTCTTGGTTACGTTGACATCACAAAAAATTATATAGGATGGAGTAGAATGTAGCTCTACCTTTGTCAGTTCCATGTTAAATTTTTATTATATATAGCTTGCTGGTGTAGGAATTCTAAGACAAACAATCATGGTAGGACCATTCTTAAAAGATTTCAAATAATAACCTAGTGAACCCATATACTCTTATGACTATATATACACAAATCTAGATTAAACTTAGAATTCATTAACTTTAAGTTCTCTTTATTCTATATTACCTCGGTGAAAGTTTGAGCAAATCTACTTGCACTCAGAGGTGTTTCCTTGAAACCTCCAACAACACCCTGTTCAACATCCAAAATCACATATTAAAATACCATTCGTAAAACAATGCTATTAACATATGTAATCGATTTATAATTGTTTACTAACTTTACATACCCCACTGATAGGTGTACTGCATAAATAAGTAGATTGACTGGTGTACCCAGGGTCAACACTGTGACCCTACAATTTTATTAAAATAATAAAACTAAATTAGTTAATCTTGCATTTGACAATTAAAATTTAATAAACTAAATTCAATGAACATGTTCAATTTTACATGACTGTCAATACCATATGCATCATGCAGAATGTCAACCGCCCTCTCCATCACCATAGATGCATACGGATCAGGCTGCGTAGAAGTATATGGATCCTGTGTAGCACCCTCTTGAGGGCCGGGAGGGTCATCACGAACAAGTGGCTCGTAGGAGTCGACACACATGGCCTCGAAGGCCACCACGAAGACTCCCACGGATTGGCGATGGGGCTAGTGTGGTGGATGACACTCCGAGTCAAGGATGTGATGCGGCTTACACCAAAGTCTCTACATCAGCACTCTCCTTTGCAACTCACCAGGCATGCATGTCACGCTCCTGTGAGGCGGCCCTGGCCGAAGGTAGATCTCCCACATGCGTCCAATAGGATCACGTGCACTGGGCCTATCCGTGCTGACCCCACCTCTCCCCTCAAACTCCTTCATATCAAAATAATAATTTGGGATTTGGTTCAATACAAACTCACAGTATAATTTCCTAAGAAAATATTGGGGGACTTCACAGTTATTGCACGGTGGGTAATCAAAGACCATATACCATCTATCATAAAAACGGTTCCTAATCTCTACATGGGTGGCACCAATGGATAGGAAACCTCTTTGCATTGAGGGTGAGATTTTGATTTGTTCTAGGGTCAGTGAATAGAGAGCACAAATCGCCTTTAGTAATCTTTAAATCTTTAACTTGTTTATATGATAATTTATCTGCATAATATGCCCTTGATGTTTGCCTCCTATTTTGCCATCCAGATATTTGTTGGGTAATTGCATCCACATTTTTTAACAAATCTTTCAATGAATCTGCTAGATGTATCCTTTCTGTGGTTGAAGAATTTTGATCACTCAACCTACTAATAAGATCTTCAACTTCTTTTTTGTTGTTTTCAATTTCACTCCTCAAATTTTCTTGAGTGCCAGGAGGGTATTGAGAGAATGGTGGGGCAGGTTGATTTTGTTGTTGAGGTTGATTTTGTTGAGGTTGATTTGGTTGAGGATTTTCCTCCTCTTGTTGAGGATTTCCTACAAATTAAAAAAAAAATCATTCATTTCTAAACTAGAACAAACAAAATCAATTTAAAACAAAAAAATTCATTAGAAATACCAAACAAAACTTACCTCTTGCATCTCTTCGTCGTCGGGGTGCCATATTTGTGAAGAAAATTGAACTCAAGTTGATCAAGTGTCAAGAAGTCACCTCCTCAACAACGCGAGCGCGTAGTGCAGGGTTTTTGGCCGCGGGCAGAAATGGAAATCAGAAAAAACAGAAATGAAGAATGTTCCTTTTTTTTTTGCTTTTAAAAAGCCAAAACGCGTTCGCGTTATAACGCGTTCTCGTTATAACGCGAACACATTTTTTCTTATTTTGCACTTTTGTGGCCACAAAAGTGCGACCATCTTGGTGCACTTGCCCTATATCTTTTGTCTCTTTTGGAGAGGATTTTTGTCCCATTGAGTTTCTCCTTTTCTTCATTTATGAGATATTTTAATTGGTTTTGTATATGGTAACCTAAAATGGCCTTGTATTTGAGATCCATTTTTGCATCTTTTTTGTATCATTTGCATAATAATCTCTCCCTATGTTGCACTTAAGTGGGAGTGTTGGTGTGAATATATGTCTTGTACCTAGTAATTTGCATTACTAGGGACTTAGGGGACTTATTCACATGTTATGTTTACTTAGACTTATAAGATTCCTTCTAGAAGTCTTAGTTGGCATATCTAAATCTTAGCTTCCTAGCATTAAATTCTTGGTTCGTAGGTTGTTATGAGTTAGTTATCTCATGTCATAGTTTTAAGACACATGTCAAAAATCATGCTTAATCATATTCCTCACCATGTCTATATAAGCAAGTTCATTGTACAATTTGTAATTTTTCTCCTCACCTCTTCAACATATTGATAGGTCTTAATAACAAGCAAACTCATTTTCTTGCACAATCTCTTGTGGAAGGAATCCATTATTTTTGTAGGTTGTCTTGGGTAAAATCTAATCTTTAACTCTTACAAACAATGACTTAAATGATGTGAAGAGTGCTTACACTCAATTGGGAAAAGGAAAAAAATAGATAAAACAAATGATAAATTGATAGGTGTTACAACTTACAACTTAGATCTTCTTTCCTTGATGGACTAAATTCATTGTACTCATCTCATGCAAGGAGAATTGCTTGTTTGATTGAAATTCCCGCAAGTGTTAGTAATTGAAAAATAAATAAACATAAAACATAAACAAACTCACATATAAACTTGATGTGTTGCAAACATGAACCTTGACTGGTAATAAATGTTGTAAAATCTATTTATTCTACTTTTTACTAATTTTTAGGATGCTCAATTGTAATTCCAAATTGCTAGGATTTCAAATGGTGAAAATGACTTGTATTTATATGCAATAATTCACTATCTCACAAAATTAATCATCAAAAGTCAAAAAATGAATTTAAATTTATAAATATTAATATACTGACAATGATATATTTAAAATTGGGCCAAATATGTTGGACATCAACACTACTGCCCTAGATCAGATCTATTTTAAGGTTTTTGTGTCATTAAATAAATATTAAATAACGATTCCCAATTTAATTCTAGTTTTTTGAAAATGATCGTACAATAGGAAATTTAAGAGCACAATTAGGTCCAAGAACATAGGAGGGAGTTAATCCTAGTGTGAAATTGTCAGGGGTGACAATTTATGACATTATAAGAGTGTTGGTGTGAACAAGATGTATCACTTAAACAATTTCCTTCTCAAGTCCTATTCACAAATGTCTCAAAGTCATAAGATCAAAATACATGTCATAATCTTATGTTTCTCTATGTCTCACCCTTGTTATATATACAAACATTTTTCATTTGTAATTTCAATAATATAAGATTTATATTGTATATATGCATCATTTGATAGAATATAATTATTCTCTTAGGTTGTGTTTCTTATGTTTCCATTGAAGCCTTTTAATATTGGGTAGCTATATCCATAATCAAATCTTGCATGGTATTAGAAGATTCTATACCAAATTTCAAATGAATTATAATTTCATTGACCATTTCTCTAGAATTAATTCACATAAGAATAACAAAGAATTAACAATGATCTATAATGATTTATCTTTTAATCTATTTGTAGTGTCAAAAAAAGTAATCCTTTTTTCAAACTTAGTTTCGATAATTGACATTATAAATTTGAATTAATTGTACCTCTGAATAGTATTGTACACATTCACATCCTTCTAGGGTCCTTATTTAAATAAAATTTACCTTAGTGTCTCCTTTGGAAGAGTGTTGTAACACATTTTCACACCATTCTAGGGTTTATTTAATGAATTAAGCCTAATGGTCCCCTTTTAATGAAATGTACTTAATGTGTACCTTATTTAAGTGTTGTAAAGTGTTTTAACACACTTTCACCTTAATCTAGGGTCCTCTCAATTAATTATGGTTAATTGGAGTTAATTAGACTCTTTAATTCAAATTTAAACCTTATTTGTGACACCTCTTGAAGATCTATCTCGACACCCACAATTCAAATTACATAACAATTAATTGGGAAAATTTAGATCATAGAAAATGGTGCCAAGACCCATTTTCCCTAGGTGGGGAATGGGTCCTTTATCTATAGGACCCCCTTTTATCAGTTGATTCTAAATGAGTTTTTAGTGTTCTTTCCATCCCCCTAGGTTAGAT
The DNA here is from genome assembly GCA_007258455.2 of Sequoia sempervirens. Classification (NCBI taxonomy): domain Eukaryota; kingdom Viridiplantae; phylum Streptophyta; class Pinopsida; order Cupressales; family Cupressaceae; genus Sequoia; species Sequoia sempervirens. The sequence goes on along the minus strand of VDFB02000015.1, from coordinate 463,323,563 downwards.
CCTGGAAAATTGAGCCAAGACCCATTTTCCCTAGGTGGTGAATTGGTCCTCCCTTAATGAGGACCCCATTTTTGAATTTCATTATGGCCATAATTTAATGATGTTTATCTCCAGATTTGATGTCAACTTTGATTGTTTGAATTTTGGGGTTAATCTCCTAATTTAGAATAAATAAGGGGTTAATTCACATTGTTTCTCTTAGCAAGTTTATGAAACATACTAATACTTTACAAGAGCACTATATAGCAATTCAAGAGCACTTTCAAAGACATTTCAAGGCAAATTATTAAAGTTTATTGCTGCAATTCAAGGTCATTTCATCATGTTAAGGGTTTGATGCATTCAAACATGTTGTTGAGCTAAGATTGTGAGTGTAGCATTGAAGATCTACATTGTAAACATTGTTCACATCATATTCAAGAATCAAGATCTACATTCTTTATGGCCACTACATGTTAGGTTGCAAATTTACAAGTTGAAGATCAATTGGAGGAAAGATTTAGAGAAAATTTATCAAAGTTGTCAAGTTGCAAAGTTGTTATTCAAAGTGTAAAAACAAAGAATTGAAGCTACAAAATTAAGTACAAGTTTTTGTGAGTCAACAATAAAAAAATTTGAAAGTGCTGACATCAAGGAAAATAACCTAGATCTTAGTTTCAGAAACTTTGACAGGGACCCATTCACCACTAAAGGCGAATGAGTCCTTTGTGCCCTAAAAATAGGCTTTTTGCAGCAAGCTACACACATTTTTGAGCTCTAAAAACTTCCCTCATAGTTGCTATAATAGTTAGGTATCATTTTTTATTGTTATCTGCATCTTTTGATTCATAATTGCATTTAATTGCTTAGTGATTAGTGTGGAAAAACTTAGTGGCTCATCATCTTGATCCCAATCATTTTGGTGGAGCCCTATTATCCACATCATCACTATTTCTTATATATTTCTCATTATATGTATAAATATTATAAACATAAAAACACTATATTCCATTATCAAATTTAAAAATAAATAAAAGATATACATTGAAGTCACACAAGAAAAACTACTAAACAAAAAAATAAATTACCTTTATTACCTTTTCTTTTGTTTTTTATTTATTTTTCTTTCAACTTATCCTTAATCTTGTTCATTTTTTATATCTGCATTATGTTTTAGAATCCGTACAACTCATTTATATTATTTTTCTCTCTTTTATCTGTGTTTACTTCATATTTCTTTGCCCCACATGGGCGGCGGGGGCATATTAAATGACAATTACGAGAATCAATCAATACCTTTCAAGCCTACAAACACCTAGTTAGCTACTTCATAGAGTTAAAACCTGGCATACAAGCTTGTTTGCAGCGTTTTGGTAAGTAATATGTCTAAGTGCTGACGCTGCAGGAATTCGAGCTGGCATCGGCCATAGAAAATTAGTCCCCTGAAATCCACATGTAGCAATAATGAAATTTAAATGTCTTAGAAAATCACATCAGCTCACATCCAGTAAATGATCCTCATCATCCGTAAATGATCCTCCCATGACAGACATATTTCCATTGAAATTTAGTTGAGGAACAATTGTGCATTGACAGCTAGGCCTATTTCTAAATATTAATTAGGTCACATTTCACTTTCTAACCCAACAAATATGCTCACGAATTGTTGTATTACATCTGTTCCTTTTTGTTGGAAATGTTGTCCATATTATACGTTTCCAAGCTGTACCCGTGGTTTTCTTGCAGAGACCACCTGTGTTTTCACTGTTGTTCACTTGATTTGTTATTGTAATATTTTATTTTCTTCCTTCTAATAATTTTTCTTTATTAATATCAATATTGAAAATCATTTTAAAATATATTCAAGATGAAATATTGATTATAAGAAAGATTTTTTTTTTTTTTTTTAAATGTATATAATATTACTTAATATTGTAGTTGTTTCATAATATATTATGAAAAAAAATAAAAATAAAAGTAAATCATAGATTTATTAATTTAAATTAATCTTCATTTATCGATATATTTAATATGATTTAATTTTTAATATAACATTTAAATTAGTTAACATTTATTATTGTAATGCTAATATTTGCATACTAATTGTCAATTCTCATTTAGTTTTAGGTCCAGTTTGATTGAATGACTTAATGTAAGTAGGTATCAACAAATGATGCAATCTTGTGTGAAGTTGGACTTGTTCCCCCATATTTCAATGAACGTTTGGATTTTCTAGTTTAATATATGTTTTGATTTGATTAACCTAGATTAAGCTTAAGATATTTTTATTTATTTTTACAACTATCTTAATGAGAGTGGATCCTTACTTGAAAGCATACATGGAAAAATGTAAACAAATTACATCAAAATTTTATAAAATTGACCCAACAACCTTTACATTAAAATACAAGAGTTTTAATATTAACTCAAATCAATTTAAATTATAAAACTTACAATTTATGATGAATAATACCTTTTACTTGAAAACTTCTACTTGGAAAGGTTATATTAATACATCTACATATAAGGTTTATGGACTAATCAAAAGCACAGTTTTTAGGGGATGTGGTAGATATTTTATTTGAATGCAAGATAATATTAACCATCTGCTTTCACTTCTTACAATTACATAAGTTGGTTCCTAACATTAGCTTGTTGCTTAATATCAACATAGGGAGCAATGATTCCTCACATGGAAGTTCTATTTTTCCTAGTGACCCCAAAAATAACATTAATATTATAGAGCCCTTAAAAGCAACAACAACCTCGTTACTAGTATCAACCCAAATATTATACAAAATATGGTTTGTATCTCTTTAAGGGGGAACAATATCACAAGGATTAATATTTCACCTTATTAGAAGCCTTGGAGGTGGAGTTACTCTACACATATATTTATCAAGCTTCACCTAGATTTTCCACACATAAAATGCTTTAACTTTTCATATAAGATGATTCTCCTTGAAGTGGCTTATTATTGTATGTCAAATTCACCTCTAATGAAGATGAGCTCTTGAGACACATGATCTAAATGAGTGAAGTAAGCTACAATAGCAAATGCACTATTCAAATAAATGAAAGCTAACACAACTATAAGGAATAGGGTAAACCCACAAAAGTGGTTTACAATTCAAACGAGGAAGGAAAACTTACAAAAAATGACCCTATGCCAAAAATTTTAGTTCTTAGGGTTTGAAAAAACCAAAAGAGGGTTCGCTCAAACCTAGGTTTGAGTGAACCCATTTAATGCAAGTACAGACCATCTCACCAAAAAAAAAAAATGAAAACCCCTTTTTGAAAGGGGGTTTGAATGAGCCCTGGTTTGCTCGAACCCCCCTTTTCCCTAATCCCTGCTCTTTGTCACAAAATTTTTATTTTTTTTTGCACTTCAGAGCTCGAGTTGAAGATGAAAATGGAAGAGACTGCATAGACCCAACTGGAATAACGTAGTCCTCAAAATGAGCTATCCAACGACTAATTTTAATATGTTTTGGTTTTATTATGTATTTGTTTTTTTAGTTTTATTAAAAATTGGTTTTTATCGAAAATCAAACTCTTTGTTCTGCACATGTGGAAAAATAGCAGATTATCAAAAAAGAAAAGAAAAATATGAGTGCATTAGATATTGAACTCCTTAATCCAACAAAAAAGTAAATTGATTTTTGATGTACATACAAAAAAAGTTACCTATTATATGGTCCGCCTATGTCTGAATTGTAATTGGTTTGACTTCAAAACTTGATTAAAGAAAAAATATTCAATAAAAAACTATCTAACCAAGTGAAAGCACTAGATATCAAAGTTACAAATCTAAATTCAAAAGAATTAGCATTTTATCCTTCATGGAAAAAAATTTATGCATTATACGGTGAGTGTCACTCCTTAAGAATGTTTTTGAAAAAAACTAGTTTTCAAAGGAGATGGAAAAATAAGTGCAATCTAATTCTAAAAATTTTGAAAAAAATATATTTAGAATCTATAGACAAAATGTCATGAAAACCTAGTTTGCATCATCTTCAAATTCCTCACAGTTTAGTCGCTATAGGTGCTCGAAGTGAAGATTTAGTTAGAAAAAAATATTTTAGTGTCTAGTTTGGCCAAAAATTGTAAACTAGTATTGTGGGATCACCCAATAATATAATATTATATTCCACAAGTGCAAGAATACAATGGAAATAATCTCATCACCTACATGTGAGGATAAGGTGAGTATTTTCAAGAAAGACTCAAGAAGAGTCCTAACATATAACAACTAGTAGATTCATTATATAAGGAGATTGACTAAAAGAAAAATTGTAATAATAGAAGATGCTTCCTATAAATGTGACAAACGTGGGTAAGAATATGCCTCTCACAATATGAAAAATGTACATGTCAACACGTAAGAAAGTTTAATATATGCATAATAAACCTAGGAAAATTAAACAAATATGCAAAAGTCTTATGTATGCTATCATTATTAATTATTATCAAGTATTTGTAACTAATTTACTATTAAATTATTCTCGTGTAAATAATTTCATTAAAATTTGTATTGGAGCATCTTATTGGCATTCAAAAGGCAATAAATATGACATTTTTCTTATTTAGGTCAAGCTGTAAAGCATATATCTCTCAATTTTAATGATTTTTTTAAAAAAAATTTGAGAGTTGATCAAGGAAATATTCAAAACTAATACATACCTAATTTAATATTATTTTAATTTGTTTTGAAGGAGCTATTACAAAATTAGTGTTTTACCTAATTTGTTCGCAAGATAATAATATAAGAATAACTTGAAGATGCTTTCAATACACTAGGTTATAGATTTGGGTAATTTGTAATAAAAAATAATTTTATTTATATTTGTTTAAAATAAATTATTGTCAAATATATTTTTGTGACATCAAAATGAAGCCATAAACTAGAGGTAAAGACAAGAATTCCCACACATTAGGAAAATTTCCTAACAGAGAGGATATAGATATATATTTTTGGATCAAGTGGAAGTTCAAACATCGTGTCATCTTAATGGAATGATAAAATGGGAAAATAATAAGATGTATACACAAAATATAAGGAATTTTGGCTAATCTACAAGAAGAAATGGGTAACATGCAAGGATATTTTATGGACATTCATATAACCTTGTTTACTACCAAAAATTATTTATAGATGTTATCATTATTACTACCAAGTGCACAAACACCCCATACATCACTTACTCATAATATTGCAATCAACTAGGTTGGATCGTTAGGACAAAAAAAATTCTAGCACCCATTTTGGATCTCAAAATATAATATCAAAAATAGACATGTGATAGTTAAATTGAAAGGATCTAGTCACTTAGATAAACCAAATAGATATTTTTCATTGAATACCATGTGGGAAAAAGGTTATAATGACATCCTTATATTATAAACTTGAATAACTCATTTAGTATAGATGTGTGTGTGCTCAAAAGAAGAAGGAAACCCTTAGTAGATTGCGTACTCAACCTTTACAAAGGAATTAAAATTGCAATATAATAATAGTGTATCAAATAATCATTTTATCTAACTAGAGAAAGTATGACTTGTACGATTGATCAATAATTATATTCAGTGATACTAGAACCTATCAATGGAAATAATTATGGAGGATAATTTAAATGACTTATTTCTTGATAGGCTCAAAGGATTACATCCAACATGAGGTACATATGATTAATCCTCTTATTGTATTTGATTCTCTTATCATGACACATTAGGAAAATGAAGTTATTTAGCTCCTAAAAGGAAGAGGTTAAATAGAAGAAGAGATAAGAGATTTCCAACATGTTGATGATGTTTTCTACACAACAATAACTCAGACAAAATATGAAATCCTATCTCTCTTGAAAGGTAAATCTCTATAAACAAGCTTCAAGAGATAACCCCAAGGTCTCTAATGTCAGGTCTTGAAAATGCATATACAACTTAGATAATATGTGAAAATGCTAGTAATCACAAAGGGACCTTACTACAAGCAAATACTAAATCTTGAACTTATCAGATCTAGCAATGTAATGATACTTCAATCCTAAATCTAACTCAAATCATAAAGAAAAAAAATATTAGGGTTTCAAAGAGATTCCTAAATTAAAACTACTCCTAAGATTAACAATGTAAATAATGAAATACTTGAAATGGACCGATCCCTCATAAAATAATTCTTGCTTAACCCAAATGAACATGCAATCTCATAGAAACAGTGCAATCTTCTAAGGTATTAAGATTTTTAGATCATGAACATTCATCCAAGACAACCCAATTACAATTGAAATGAATAAATCTCCATAATTGAACTAAGCATGATGAATTTAAAGGTCTAGGCTAACTTTTCAAAGCAACTAACAATCAGCTAGCTGCAAAAAGTATGGACTAGGAATTGTTCCAAACACTTAAAGCATCAAACCATAAACACTATTGAATCATATCTAAATCTAAATATAACATACACCTAATAACCTTTAGAAATTCAAAAGATGGAAGCATAAGAACCATGCAAGATAAGTCAACACAAAAGAATCACTAGAAAATCACAATGTCTTCAATCGTATTGAATCACTAAATTACAAGAACAATTCCAATGTTCTATTACAACACTTACTTAGAAATTGACTAACTTCTAACTCTTCTCTTGCTACCTAATTCACTCTTGTATCAACTATCTCTATCTGTCTATTCTATATATGTATAAATGAGGTGGAATGCCTAATTTATAGGAACCTCCAAAGCATGTCGGCCCAACCAGGGATTTACAATAATAAAATAGCCACAAACAAGTAGACCTCAACTAATGTTTACAATAATAAATGGCCATAAAATAGGTTGGCCCAAGGAGAATTCAAAATAAAACAAATTAGCATTAAATGCTTGAACTCAATCCAGGTCGGCTTGGGATCTTCAATATAATTTGAACCAATGCACAAGTTTCAATACAACCCTATATTAACTGCTTCCTTCCATTCTCATCTTGAGCGCACGTCACCAAATTGGCCAAGGGGTGGAGTATCTAATATTTGAATTTCTTTCATAGATTTGACTTCATCTCCCGAGTGCTAAACAACCTCTTCCCAATCAATCTTAAGGGACTAATATTAATCCAAAATAACAATACAAGTATTTGCATCATCACTCTGGAATTCAGCAATAGGGTCCTCATCAACTGGAAAGCATATCTCTTTCCACCATTCCTTCAGCTGCTACCTAGCGAGATTCAACCGACACATAACAAAAATAGCATCAATATCCATTACAACATGAAAATAAAGATTAGCACATCATCAATAATGTATTCATCATCAAAATAAATTCAAACACAGATTGAAATCAACCTAGAAATGCAGCTAAATCACAATCACCACAACTTAGGATTTCAAGCCAACCGCATAATCCAAGCCAGAGGGGAAATTTTGAAAAAATCCAGCCTAGGCGGATTTTCCCAAAGAAGGCACAAAATCAACAATTAATCACTAAAAATGAATAAAGGATGCAAAAAATTGTGTAATCCATCAATTTAGAGCAAGGAATGATAAGAATTTATCATTAAAATTGTCCAATTTACCCAATTTTTATGTTTCACAAAGCTTCCTAGGGAATTTGGAAAAATCCAGCCAAATTGGAATTTCGTGGAGTCGGTGAACCTCTGAATTCCACTGCACAACCTAGAACATTGAAGGCTAGGTGGAATCTAGGAAAATCCAAGATCGACGAAAAATCCTGAGGTCAAAAGAAAACCTGAATATCGACATCCTCCCATGAATTCGCTCAAATTGATCGAATGATCACAAATTTGAGGAGTTACAGCATGGAACCAGTTAATCTTGAACCCATTACAAACCTTCCTTGAATTCCAGGCTCCTTCAAAATCAAATTAAGATGCAACAATGATAACCTAGGCATGAAACCCTAAATTTTGACCATGAACGCACAAAACTAGCCATGAAATGCCCAAACACATAGGAATTTGAACTCCAAGAAAGTCTATAACGCCAAAGCACCACAAGACCAAATATCACAACTCAACAGGACACCAATGATAAAGCATAAAGGCACAAAGCTCCAAAAAATCAAACAGGTTCAAAAAAATCTGACCCAAGCGGAATTCTGCAAAGACCCAAATTCTCTGAATTATAGTGTAAAGTAGACCGAGCTAGACTTCAAGTGCAATTTGGGAAAATCCAAATGGGGCAGAAAATCTTGAACCTAGGTAAAAACTCAAACTTGGCCCAGAACTTAAGATTTTCAATATGTAACTTAGGGGGATCACTTAGGAAAACAAGATAAACATTTTAAGCTCATTGTAAGGAAATGCAAAACCTCAAAATCAAAGAGTCAAAATAACAAGAGTGAAAGCAAAAGAGGGTCCCTACTTTCAATAGGGCGTGTGTGCAAAACTACTCAAAAAATGGTGACTCTGCTAGGGAAATGCTCTAGAGCATTTGATGATGAATAAGAATCATGAACCCAAAATATTTGGTTTTGATCCCACTATCAGACAAACAAATCAAAATGCAAGATCAAAGAATTAGAACCAAAGGTAGACTGAACCTTCCATAGACTAAAAATTCAAGTGTGTGCACATGAGTTCATTTCCTTCTTTGAGCTACTACAGAAACCAAGTTCAACTAGGTCAGGCTACGTAAAGATTCTAACTCCAAAAGCAACCTAGATAGAGCCTCGCTGCAAATCAGGCGTCTATAGCCTCGACAAGGTTATCGTTGTGACTCTCCTGAACATAGCTCTACTTCCATCTAGGCGTCTATAGCCCCGATAGAGATATTCAGATACCCCTAATAAGTTGAATTCAGTTGATTTTCAATATTTTCTCTTTTCTTCTTTTGATATTCTTTTCTTTTCATTTTTATTTCAACCTATGAACAATGAAATTCACACTCATTGCTAAGAACCACAGTGGCACTGAAGTAGAAATAAGATTTTCCACCTGACAAGACCTCACAAGGATCCTACCACAACCTCAGAATTTTTAAGATGTATAAAAGATATAAGATTTCAGAATAATTCAAGTTCAAATCAAACAAGTGACCCATCCTCTTTAAATCAGACATTTAGATTGCTTGATGATAATAAAGATCTCAACCATCCTTTCAAGACATATGCTTAAAGTTCATCAAGGAAATACTTAGAATATTCCCAAACAAGAAAATATTTGCTATGTAGGTGCAACACATCCAAAAGAAAACAAGAAGGCCTCCAAAGAAAAATCAGAGCAAAAAACACAAAACCAAAAGCAAACCCTACACTAATGCAACCAAAACAAAGAAAAACAGAAAGGGAAACCTACTCTAAAGAAATCAAGAGTAGAAAAGAAAACTTAAAGAGAGCAAAGCAATCTACATTTATCTATATACAAAGAAACACCAAAATGAATCATCACCAAACATGATAAACTGAGACCTACACCTACTTGACTTTTTAGTGGATGAACAAGCAATAAGGTGAAAGTAACAATCCTTAAGAATGCAAAATTATATTTATATTCAGTAAAATAAGGCTCAATAATGCAACATTCAAACTCAACCTCATAATCAGGAATGATCAGTAATTGAGGCAACTCATGGAAAACCACGATCAATCCGTATGCAAGCTGTCCTTCTTAAACCTCCATAATCGAATTGATAAGCTTTAGAATTTTCAGTAAAGAAAGAAACAACCTAATTTTGTACTGTTGTAGACTAGATGTGGTATTCATCATTCTTCAATTGTGAAGAGCTGATATTTATGTCATCAGGAGGTCTCCACTAATGGTACAATAATCCCCTTATGTTGGAAACATGCAGTACAAAACTGAAAGCATCACTATGCAGTACAAAGTGAAATTTAGATTGAACAAGTCTATAATTATCAACATGGAAATTTTTGCCTATTGGAGTTTTTCCATGATGAATCAATGATGAGAATGCAGAAACATTGTCTTGTACAATAAATTTCTCAGTAGGACGCTCATGAAGAAGCATCATAGACTGATCTTTAAGCACATTTTCACTTGTAGCTATGTGATCATGCCAGCTATGTGATCATGCCCATCAATTATAACTGTAATATTACTATTCTCAGCATCATTCAAATTTTCTTGCATATTAATATGAGCCACATTACTTATCTTATCATTGATGCATAAAGTCTGTAAATTTTTAGTGCTTAATTCATCAACAGACAAAGAAAAACTAGAGTTTGATAAACAAGAGAACTCCCTAAATTCTTCCTCTATTGGCATTGGTTCAGAATTTTGATCACAGTCATCAGGAATGTTGACCACTCCATTAAGTGCCTCATGGTTTTCAAGACATTCATCAACAAATTGTTGAAATTATCCCATTGGAGCTTTTTGTGTATCCCTTGCATGTTGTGGTAGTTGTATTTGTTCTTCCACCTCTTTTATGGTTGCCCAACACTGGAAGCATGTGAATTCTGAATGCTCTTCCTCATGTATCTTGCACCAAGCTGGTAACAACAAGTCCTCTAGGTTGATTCTATAACTCAAGCTTGATCAATATTTTATAATCCTGGAACAAACTCTTCATATCTAGTTTGTATGGGATCCTTATTCTAAATGGGAGGAACTTGCATGGTAACTCTTTCTTCTTGCAGCTCATCCTCCACTGTATTTTTAGGAATTTGACTAACCACTATAAAAACATCTTCCTTGACCTCCATAGGTAACTCTTCACTTAAATGTTCCTCTGTTAACTCTAATGCCTCAGATTTGCATTCCTTACACTCAGTCCCTTCAAGATCATCTTCATTTTGAACTGGATCCACCAAAGCTTTAGTGCTACTGGATTCTCCTGTGAGATCAACAGGTGTTGTGTGGAACATAATGACTTCCTCTGCATCTGACTCCTCAAAAGGGGCTGCAAGTACATAGTTATCCATACTTACTTCAAATATTAGAATTTCACTGGAGGTGTTCTGATATTCCATAATCATGTACTTCATCCTAGGCTCTCTTTCAATTCTAATATGGTTTGGGACTCCCTTCCAAGGACGCCACATATGAGAGTTATCAGTTGATAAATATCCATTCAAGGCCCTAGTAAAGTCTCTTCCCAAAATTAGGCCATAAGCATCAGGTATATTAGCCACTTGTATATTAATGACCTATTGAATCCTAGGATCAAAAGAAACCTACATATGAATCATGTTTAATTCCCCTACAACATTAACTTCAGTTCTATCCAATTGTGTAACTTTCTTTTGGGAATCAACATGAGTAATACCCAAAGCTCTATAGACACCAAAGGGTATTACATTGGTAGAGGCACCTGAATCTAACAAATAGTTGTGTAAGTGTTTACCAAATATACGAACCAAGATCAGGAATGGAGGAGTCTTTTTTTCCCTTGAAATAGAGTTAAGGGAGTATCTACTTGAGTAACCTGAGTCCTATCTTTCTCTTTTCCCTTATCTCCAGGAGGTACATGAACTTGATTATGAGTCTGATTCTACCTTCCTATTGTTTGAGAGCTAGATACTTTGTTGACACTTTCACTAATTGATCTATTGTGTGATATGGAATTTGCATTATAAGCTCCTAGAACTGCATTCCTAATGGTTGGAACTCTGAATAATTCAAATGTAGATAGACTTACCTTTAGCTTCTTGAGTTCTTATGCAACATATATAAACAATTTTTCTTCACTTAGATTAGTAGGAGTCTCTTTTGGATATTCCACCATTCTGTCTTTACTTGCTTCAACACTCCTTCCTTTTGACATGTACATCTATGCTTGTCCTTCCTTTGATAGATATTGTTTAGACACATGAGGATACAATGGATTATTGTTGGCATTAGGATCTGGAGGAGTGGTGAAGTTGTTTGGTGGAATGGAGGTGGTGAAGGTGCCTCCAACCTATGGATGTCTGTGTGGCAGGTCTCTCAAATCATACTTCTTGACAAGCCTCTAGAAAGTTTGAACCTCTTCAACATAAGCTTCTTCTTCATCCTTGGGGCCATTGCCATTCATTGTATTTTCATCAAACAACTGTGAAATCTCATCTCCATTGCACACTTGGTCTGCCTCTTCCTTGAGCTAGTTTGATTCTTCTTTAGGCACATTGTCTTTACTCTGTGGAAAAGGAGCATGATTCAAGACCAACACTGGTGAATCATAGGGAGCAGATGGCACCATTTCCTAACTACCTGCATGATTCTCCACTTCATACTAAAAAATTGAAGCTACTATATAGAACTCTTGACAATCTAATTCAGAATGCTGACTCATTTTATGGAGCCTACACCATCCTGATAATGTAGCCTTAGCTAAATATACACCATTGGGAGGCTTCTCTTGGCTAACTGGCTGATTGACTGGTTGATCCAATGGACTAGGGAGTCCTCCATTATTAGGCCTCGTGTTCCAAGTCTTGTTTTGTCCTGGTGGTTGTCTCCTATTGAACCCTTATCCACCAGCTTTCCCTCATTCAAAGTTATGGCTTGAGGATTTTCCTCTATCATAATTTTGTCCTCTATCATTACTATACCCTCTGTTGTTGTTGTATCTTGTATCAAAATACTGCCCTTGTTGATTTTCTTTGCTTTCTTTGCTATAATTAGACTTCATATTTCTTTGAGCAGCTTGCAACTGACTATTCTAGTTCCTCAAATAAGTCACCTCCATATTCAGCTTCTTCACTTGTTCAGACAATTCATCTAGCCTCTCCTTGTCAGAATTTTTGTATGGAGGGTGGCTCGCATTATTTTGAGGATATCCTATTGTAATTCTAGTACTCAATGACTAGTTCAAGACTTCAAAATTCTACAGGTATGGGGGATAGCTAGCATGAGATTGTGGATGAAGAGGCTAATTTGCATTTTTCTAGGGATAGCTGACTATAGGTGGCACTTGACTCACTATAGGCCTTGGGTGAGGGACAAGAGGCAACTAAGGTGTTGGATTCATGACTGGAGTGTGACTAGCAAGAGCCTGGTTGAGAGCTAGGACTTGTCCAGGGTGAGTAAAGGGTCCTAATGATGGTAAAGGCCTAGAAAAATGTTGCCTTAAAGTAGTGTTAGCCTTCACAGCCTCATGATATGCATCAAGTAGGGTATTGGGAGGATTGTTTCTCCATTTCATGAAGGTGGCTATTAGGCTATCAAGGCCTTCATAATAGACTTCTAAAGTAGTGGGCTCATCAACAACATAGGGATCCTGTAGTCTCGTATAGGCATAGTGAAACCTATTGTTGAAGGACCCTATAGGCTCATAGACTTCTCTCTTAACATTAGTGAACTGACGATAGAGCTCACTAGGACTGATGGGAATCCTAAACTTCTGCAAGAATGTAGTCTCCAGTTCATTCCAATTTTGGATAGATCTAGTAGGCAAATGATTGTACCAATAAAATGCATCTTCTCCTACAGAATCAGGAAAGAGTCTACATGCTACATCCTCATGATTGATTCCCCTATCCTTAAGGCTAGTCTGAAAGATCCTGATGTGTTCCTTAGCAATTTTATTGGGATCATTGACATGGAACTTTGAACAAAAGTGCTCAGGATTTTTGGGCATGACATTGTAATTGGAAAAAGTCAATGGAGATGGGTTCTTAGCTAGGAAAGCCATTGGTGGAGGTGGGGGTGGTAATTGCTGATTTAGGGTTAGCTGAGGTTATTGAATGGGAATCTCCTTAGAGTCAAATAAAGATGAACTTGATGAAGATGGGGATGATGGAGATGATGGAGGTGGTTGGGTGGATGATGATTCCCCCTTTATACTAGTCCTTCTTGACCTAGTAGGGGCTGGTAATTCTTGAAATTCCTCCTCTCTTGGAGTAGATCTGGTTCTTCTCCTTAATCTTTCAGGAGAGATAACAAACAAAAATTGATCCATCTTGCTTATTCAGGCCCTCCTTCTAGCGCCAATCTACTGATGATGCTTTCTGCACAACAACAACTTAGATAAAATATGAAATCCTATCTCTCTTGAAAGGTAAATCTCTATCAGCAAGCTTCAAGAGATAACCCCAGGGTCTCTAATGTCAAGTCTTGAAAATGCATAAACAACTCATATAATATGTGAAAATTTTGGTAATCACAAAGGGAACTTACTACAAGCAAATACTAAATCTTGAACTTATCAGATCTAGCAATGTAATGATACTTCAATCCCAAATCTAACTCAAATCATAAAGAAATAACAAAAGATTAGGGTTTCATAGAGATTCCTAAACTAAAACTACTCCTAATATTAACAATGTAAATGATGAAATACTTGAAATGGACCAATCCCTCATAAACTAATTCCTGCTTAACCCAGATGAACCTACAATCTCACAAAAATAGTGCAATCTTCTAAGGTATTAAGATTTTTAGATCATGAACATTCATCCAAGACAACCCAATTGCAATTGAAATGAATAAATCTCCATAATTGAACTAAGCACAATGAATTTAAAGGTCCAGACTAACTTTGCAAAACAACTAACAATCAACTAGTTGCAAAAATTATGGACTCAAGATTGTTGCAAACACTTAAAGCATCAAACCATAAACACTATTGAATTAGATCTAAATCTAAATATAACATACACCTAATAATCTTGAGCAATTCAAAAGATGGAAGCATAAGAACCATGCAAGATAAGTCAACACAAAAGAGATCACCAAAAAATCACAATGTCTTCAATTGTATTGAATCACTGAATCACAACAACAATTCCAATGTTCTGTTACAACACTTTCTAAGAAATTGACCAACTTCTAACTCTGCTCTTACTACCTAATTCACTCTTGTATCAACTATCTCTATTTTTCTATTCTATATATGTATACAAGAGGCAAAATGCCAAATTTATAGGAACCTCCAAAGCATGTCGGCCCAACCAGGGATTTACAATAATAAAATAGCCACAAATGAGTCAACCTCAACTAATGTTTACAATAATAAATGACCATACAATAGGTCAGCCCAAGGATAATTCAAAATAAAAAAATTAGCATTAAATGCTTGAACTCAATCCAGGTCAGCCTGGGGTCTTCAATATAATTCGAACCAATGCACAAGTTTTAATGCAACCCTATATTAACTGCTTCCTTCCATTCTTATCCTAAGCGTACATCACCAAATCAGCCAAGGGGTAGAGTATCTAATATTTGAATTTCTTTCATAGATTCAACTTCATCTCTTGAGAGCTCAACAACCTCTTCCCAATCAATCTTAAGGGATTGATATTAATCCATAAGAACAATACAATTAGTTGCATCATCAATCTGGAATTCAACAATAGGGTCCTCATCAACTGGAAAGCATATCTCTTGCCACTATTCCTTTAGCTGCTACCAAGTGAGATTCAACCTACACTCAAGAAAACTAGCATCAATATCCATTACAACATGAAAATCAAGATTAACACATGATGAGTAATGTATTCATCATCCAAATAAATTCAAACATAGATTGAAATCAACCCAGAAATGCTAATAAATCGCAATCAACACAACTCAGGATTTCAAGCCAACCATGAAATCCAAGCCAGCGGGGAAATTCTGGAAAAATATGGCCCAAGCAGATTTTCACAAATAAGGCACAAAATCAACAATTAATCACTAAAAATGAATAAATGATGCAAAACATTGTGTAATCCATCAGTTTAGAGCATGGAATGATAAGAATTTATCATTAAAATTGTCCAATTCATTCAATTTTTATGTTTCACAAAGCTTCCCACAGAATCTGGAAAAATCTGGCTAGACCAAAATTTTGTAGTCATTGAATCTCTAAATTCCACTACACACCCTAAAACAAAGAAGGCTAGGCATAATCTAGGAAAATCCAGGGTTGACGGAAAATACCGAGGTCAAAAGAAAACTCGAATATGGACATCCTCCCATGAATTCACTCAAATTGATCAAACAATCACAAATTTGAGGAGTTAGGGCACGAAACTAGTTAATCTTGAACCCATTACAAATCTTTCTTTAATTCCAGGCTCCTTCGAAAGCAAATTAAGATGCAACAGTGATACCCTAGGCATGAAACCCTAAATTTTGACCATGAACACACAAAGCTAGCCATGAAATGCCCAAACACATAGGAATTTGAACTTCGAGAAAGTCTATAATGCCATAGCAAGACAAGACCAAATATCACAACTCAACAAGATGCCAACGATAAAGCATAAAGGCACAAAGCTCCAAAAAATAAACCAAGTTCGGAAACCCAATGACAAGATGAAAATTTGGAGAAATTTGGCCCATGCAGAATTTTGTGAAGACCCAAATTCTCTGAGCTACAATGTAAAGAAAACCGAGCCGGACTTTAAGTGCAATCTGGGAAAATACGGACGAGGTGGAAAATCTCAAACTTGGCCCAAAACTTAAGCTTTTCAATATGCAACTTAGGGGGATCACTTAGGAAAGCAAGATAAACATTTTAAGCTCATTCCAAGGCAATGCAAAACCTCAAAATCAAAGATTCAAAATAACAAGAGTTAAAGCAAAAGAGGGTCCCTACTTTTAGCGGGACGTGTGTGCAAAACTACACAACAGAACACAATAATTCTCATAATCTACTATCTAGTTACACATTAATAAATTAAAGAAAAATAGGAAAAAAAATGTTTTAATTGTGATAGAAAAGACATGCTAGGACATAAATGTATTGAAAATAAGTTGTTCTCTATTGAAGCAGATAATGAGGAAGAGGATTATAAAGAAGTTGTAGACACTGAAAAATGTCCTAAGTCTACAAGCATCATTTTTCTTGGTCATCGTCCTTCGATAATTTATTAATTTTAATTATTCAATTATGTGTGATCTATTCCTCTATTAGTTAAATAATTTTAATTATTTAATTAATTCACCTTCTCATCTCTATTATATCCTGATCAGTTAAAATTATTTAATTACATTGCTAATATACCCCTTTCTTCAATAATTAAATAAATCATTATTTATTTAATTATTTCTCTTTCATCTATAGCCATATAATAATTATTTGACCTTTTATTCTTCTATAATTAAATAATTGTCAAAATTATTTAATTATGTGTCATTCATCTCTTTTGAATAAATAATTCAAATTAATTATCCATGACCAACTTTCATCTCTCCAATTAATTAAATTGATTAATTTAATCTCTTTTTTCATTTTCTCCAAATAAATAATTTGAATAAATAATTTTTTTCCACTTGTCCCTTTCCTCCATTTTTGAATAAATAATTTAAAATACATTTTTATATGCACCTCCTCTAGTCAAAGATGCCCTGTCATTAACCCCTGTCATAGCCTTCATTGATGTCATAACCGTCAAGTGTCATAGTCATTGGGTGCCATAGTCGTCGGCATCATAACTCTTCTATGAATGGCATATTCTGGTTGCATCAATTCTCAACTATCGATATTGGCATCTTTCTAGAAGTTTGATCTTGGTCATCCACTTAGTAACCTCCCTCTCATCCATTCTCATTTGTCGATCTTGGAATCTTTCTAGAAGATCGATCTTGGTCATCCATTTGAATGGTTGTCTATAAAGGCAACCTTTTTCTCCCGTTTTTAGCTTAATAGCCATTATCTCCAACATTCCTGCTTACTATTTGCAGGTACTTGCACAAGTTTACTACAAAATATGAGGGCAGAGATTGCATAAGAAGGAGAGACAAGAGAAGTAGATGTGGCTAATATCTTAGAAGTGTTGGTTATCACTTTATCTAGGCTAGGAATTCTCTAACCCCAACTTACATTGATGAACCTGATGTGAACATCATTTTTTGCAAAAAAATAATACAAATTTTGCTTGTTTTTGTAGATTTTAGGTACAAAACAACACAACTATTAAGTGTAGTGACACATTTTCCAAAAAGTGACACATCTGAAAAACACAGTGACACACTCGTCTAGAAACAACATATCTATGGAAGACATTCTTTGGTGGGAAATTTGAATTAAAAATGAGATGCAATCGATTTTGTGTGATGCAATGCAATGACACAACTGAGAAAAGAAATGACACATTTTTCTATTTGGTAAAAATATTTAGTCTTAAGATATTTTTTTATTTTTCTTCTAGGTTGAGTAGGTAGAATAGGCTTTCTAGGATACTAATCTTTTGTTTGCAGCATGTGGCTTTAGAGTGGGGCTCCCAAAAATTGCTTCTTTTGGAGAAACAAAAAAATTGAGCTCTTATTTTTTAGTTTTCTTTGATTTCCTTTTCTTAGTTCAGTTTAGTCTCTTCATTTTCTAGTTTAGTTAGTTGTTGACTTTAAAGTTTTAGTTTGGTTTTTAATCTCTTGTTCTAACTTAGTTTTTTCCAGCTCTCTCATTGGTCGAAGATCATTTTGTGAAACTACTAATACGTGGTTTTTCAGGTTCAAATGTCCAAGGATTTATCTTGAAATCATAATCTTGTTTGATTTATATTAGATAAAACTTCATTTGGTGCTCTTAAAAGAATGATTCTCTTTCTCACATAGATTTAATTATAGGGTAAATGAACTAGATATCTTAGTGTTTGAAGGATGGTAGATATTATGCTCTCACCTTGTGCAAAGTCAGTGATAAAAAATTCAAACCCATTTTTTTTTTGTGTTTATACCTTCAAGGGTCCTGCCTCATAAGAGGGAATGACTCCAACCATTTTTTTGCTTAGACTAGTATATAAAAGGATGAGACAAAACTGCCAAGTCCTCATGGTATGTAGGCCTTAGCTATGTAGTGTCATTCAAAATAAGGTACCTACCTGTTATTTTAAAGGTATAAGAGCCCCTAGTAGAGTGATTAAAGCCTTAAATGGCTTATTGTACACTCGTGAGGTGCCATGTCCTTCAGTATTTACTAGAACAATCTTATTTTTAGAAGCCTAGCCTTTTGGCCATTTCTTGGTATGGTACAGGGTATAGTAACATGCTTGAAGTTACTCACTACTAACTCCCTTTAGTAGAGATAGCAATTCCAAGGAAGTGACTACTCAGGAATCCGATGTTGGTGTGCCCATAGAAGTGAGTGTTGTGGAGGGGAGCCAGTGCCACCAAACTTCTAAGTTATAAACTCTCACGAAGGAGAGGTGTTCAGCACTGATTTGGGGTATTTCAGTGGGCCAATACCAAGTATACAAACCCCTTCCTACTAGGATTCATGCTTATTTTCTTGTTACAATTTCACATCAAACTAGACCAACACAAAGTGCTTGATATTATCTATTGTATTTTTTAGTCATATCTCATCAGAAATAATCAAAAACTCATATCAAAACCATTGCAAAATATCAAAACTTTCCAAAACAACATTCTAGAACCGCAACTATCAGACACAATCCCACAACTTTTACTATTAGCCGCAACTGTAAACTAGAAAATTGAAATTGTCTACCTAAACCACACTTGTTGAAAACATAGCCACATTTGACAATGTAAACTACAACTGTGCAACACATTTGCTGAAAATTGAACCGCAATTGTCTACTAAACAAAAATTACCAAAATTTGTGTCCAAATTTTGATAAAAAAAATCCACAGTGACCTCTGTCTGATTCACCAAAGACTTGCAAGTTCTACCAGCTCATTCTAGCATTCCCATTAGAAACACATTGCATTATAGGTTGCATTCCTCAAACCTTTGCATTTCACAAATTAGACCTTGACTCTTAAGTTGCATCTAGACCATCAGGTTTTGAACATAGGAACACCTTTGAGATTTTGGAAATTATTGTTCATATACTCTTTTTTTCATTGACTATTATCCTCCATATTATGAAAAACCTTTCCATTATCACCCTTATCACATTTGAGTCTTAAGCTTTTGTCATAGCCTTAGCTCAAACCTTGTCAAAATCATCTCCTTGAATGGTCAATGACACTTAGAATTGTTGTCACGGGTTGACATTAGTCTCATTGTCATCCTTTGTTCAAGATTACTTTGCATCTAGATTACACCCTTATCCAAAACATTTCACCTTTACCTTAGAATCATATCAATTAGTCAATCCTTCATTGTCCATGCATTTTTATACCTCAAAAATACCAAAAAAAATAGTTTATCTTCATCTTAACCTTAGTTGCATTATTACCTTAATCTTCAATTAGTACCATTTAGTCACCTTATCATCATCCCTAATCATTAGCATCCTTTAGTATCTATTAGCTTCATACTCATCTTGCACTAGTCTCATTTATCCTTATATCAAGAAAACCCAAAAACATAGCTTGATTCATCATCTTTCATTTATCATTCCACTTGCAAAATTCTCTCATGGTTGAAATGAGATAAAAAAACAAATGAAAGGACATGTATTTCCTAAGTGAACCTTTTCCTAACAATATCAAAGATTTAAATCATTCTACACCTTGAAAGAACACACCACAAAGAGAACAAAGTGATCCTTGGGAAGACTTGAACCTCAAACAATTCAACAAGAAATTAAATCTCAAGAGATTGAAAGGTCTTATCAAGATCCTAGAGTTTTAAGCATAGTAGACCAACTTGTTAGTTCCAATCCAAACAAATTTTTCTATGCACTAGCCAAAAAAGGGTGCCAAGTTACCTCAAGGTTTAGATGTATCAACCATCATAGAAGAAGAAACTAAAAATCCATTTGGTATTTCCTCATCATAATAAATAAAAAACATACCCCTTGGAACAACTACACATGACTACTACCACCACAACACACATTCCAAACATCCCAACCCATACTACTACACAAGGTCAAACTTTCACATTTTGAAGTTCCTGAAACACCATGGGAAAAGCCTTCATGAATCCCCTTTTTCAAAGGAAAAATCAAGGTTCCACATCACAAGGTTCTACACCTTTGATTCAAAATATAAACCAAGGTCACACACCCTTGACTAAAAATTCAAACCAAGGTTCTATACCGACATCCCAAAATGCAAATCAAGGGTCCTTATTCCAATTCCAAAGTACACCTTCGTCAAATCAACTTCCAACTAATAACCCTAGAAAGGTGAACATTATCTCACGAAGGGTCCCAAATCAAAACCATAATCAAGGGTTTATAGCATCATTCCATAATACCAATCAAGGGTCTATTCCATCACTTGAAAATACAAATCAAGGATCCCTTCCATCATTCAAAAAATCTACTCAAGGACCAATACCCTCACCTCAAAATGTCAATCAAGGGACCATTCCTTCATGTCAAAATTTCAACCAAGGAAACATCACTTCACATCAAAACATCAATTAAGTTTCCATACCCTCACTTGCAAATCAAGGATTCAATTTCCAAAACCAAAACATGAATCAAGGGTCCATACCACAATTCCAAAGCACCATTCCAAATGCAAACCTCACCCTTGGAACATTTCACTCTAGATCAAAACAACACACATCCATTCGGCAATTAAGGTCCCATATCACAAAACATCAATTTAAATCCAAATCCAACATACGACCTCAATGCCAACACTATGAAATCACATCAAAACAATGCAACACCATCCCTTGTAGACTATTTGATACAACATATGCATACCCTTGAACAACGAATGACCAACATGCAATTGGGAACCAACAAGAAGACATACACTATGGAAGAGTTGTGCCCTTTCCTATTGATCAAAATCTATACATGCCACCCTTTCCTTCGCATTTCACAACACTGCCTTTGCCTAAATATAAGGGGACAAGGGATCCAATTGAACACATTCAAGAATTTAACATATCAGGTATGGAAGTCTCATACGACCCTACCTATCTCATGCAATTATTCCCACGAAGTCTCATAGGGGTAGCCTTAGATTGGTTTGCACACCTTCCACCAGGAATTAGAACCTTGGGGGAACTAGCCAATAAATTCATCAATCATTTTTCCTTCAACATTAAGAACGATCTCACCCTTGCAACATTGAGCACAACCAAACAAGAAGAAATGGAATCACTTACCTTGTTCTACTAGAGATGGCATGGATTGGTTAGCAAATTCCCTTGTAACATTCTTGAAAAAAAACTTGTCACCATGTTTGTAGAAAACCTTAATGGAGAGTTGAGTCGAATTCAAATTCAATATTGCACAACCTTTGAAGAGAATCTTGAGAAAGGGGTCCTTATTGAGAAAGTTATTATTACAAGAGGACTAGTCGAGATAAACAAAGACAATCCGAAATCCAACAACAACAAAAGAAAATACTAGTCCCCAAAAAAAATGTCACAAATGACAGAGTTGTTGATGCCAAATTGATAACCAAAGGAAAAATCATTCAACTTAAAGGTCCTTTCTCATCAAACACATCCAGTACACCAAATACCCAAACACAAAGTTAGAAACAAACGCTAAACACTTTCCAAAACAACCAACAAAGAAGACGTCCTCCCCATGTCAAGAGAACATACACCCCCTTGGGTGAACCTATCAAATTAGTCCTGAAAAGGCTTTTGTAGGCTAATGTCATCACACTAAAAAACACCAAGAATTATGAACCTTCCTTGATCAAACCTGATTGGTGGAAAGATGATGAATACTATGAATACTACTGAACAAAATGACACAAAATATCTAGATGTTGGACACTTGAGAATATCATTCAAGAACTTATTGAGTAACAAACCATTTTAGTTGATAATTCACAAGGAAACACCAATGCTGATCATACCATATTCAAGACCCCTTTGCAAGATCATGATAAAGGAAAAGCCTCCAATTCAGGGAACAATATAAATAATGCCAATTATGCAGCTATCAAACATGATTACATCACCATCATCCTTAATGTAAAACCCTTTGATGATCACATTGCCACTATCACCATAAATAAGCCAAAATCAAATTGTATTATTTCCACCTACATAACCAAGATAATTGTTCTAGTTCCATTTGTAAATCCTCAATTTAAAGGTCAATATAACGTCCTAGAGTAGCTAGGGAAAAATCCCACTTGAATTTCTATCATGGAACTCTTTCGCATCTCACCACAACATAGAGAAATCCTTGATAAATCCTTGCAAGAAGCCTTCATACCTACAAACCTAGATGTCAATGAATTTTAGGCCATGGTTGGATACCTAGCTATGTTGCACCATGTCACCTTCTCTGAACAAGATTTTTCGAGACCAAAATTTGATCATAACAACCCCCTACACTTAGAAGTATGCATTAACACACACAAGATCAAATGAGTTCTAGTAAATGGTGGATTAAGTCTAAATATTTGCTCACTAAAATTAGTGGTAGCATTGGCATACTCTAATAATTGTATTGAACAAACCAAGAAAATCATAATCGAAGCTTATGATATGTTGAACGATCTCCCAAAGGCATAATTTCACTCCCAGTGAGAGTTGGCCCAAGAATATAGGACACCCTATTTGATGTCTTGGATCTAGACTTACATTACAATCTCCTCCTTGGCCACCCATGGATTCATGCCATGATAGTTATTCCCTCCACTTACCATCAATGCCTCAAATTCCCACACGATGCCACCAAAATCACTATTCCAGGTGACCCTAATTCTTTCCAATATTGTTCCAACCTCAAAGGAACTATTGAGCATCAAGTTCCTATCAATCAAGAGGCCTCACCTTCCACCTCATCCCATCCTCCATCTTACTACATTGATCCATCCACACTTGTCAAATCATCCAACTCATTCATCACACCCTCCATCCCTAGGATCCAAATTCAAGACAAAGGATGTAGATAATATGATATGAAGCTCGTCTCTTTTTCATTAGAAAATTACCAAAATCACCAAAGTCATATGGAAAACTACATCACATGCAACCTAAAGTTGTTATCCACAATCCTCCTACCACCTTCACTAGATGGGAGAAACTTGCTAAAGAATCTCTAGATGACCACATTCTTACATGGTTGTACAAAGAAGAGGAGGAAATTCAAACTAAGAAATTTCCAATTGAACAGTATCCAAAATAGTTCCAAATAATGAAACGACATGGATATAATGGACATAATGGCCTTGGTCTAAATAAGCAGGGAATGTTGAAAACTCTACAACCTCCTAAGTTAATATGTCATCAAGGGCTAGGGTTTGTACCCATAAAAGTGGCCATCCAGGGCATTAGGGTACCTTCAAGTGAGTTTGTTGACACTCTAGATGAGATCAAGACATATGAGGACTCTTGGGGTTATGATGTTGACTCCAATAAATATGAATGGGATTCCCTATCCTCCATCACTTTCATGGAACTTGATAAAATATTTGAGGAATTTTATCAAATGCTTACCATAGATTCTTCGTGAAATCCATCTAATACCCATATAAAAATATCTTTAACTAAAGAAGAATGGATCCAACACTACTTTTGGAAATCCATTGATCTAGCCTCCTGAGATCCTGATGCCTCCAATTCTGTCTTTACCCTATATTCCTACACAATGACCCTTGAGAATACCAATGGTGGCTTACCTCTTTTCTACCCTCAACTTATATATTTGGACCAACAAGGACCACCAAGTTTAGACAGGTTTGAGAATGACGAAGCCATTTTTGAGTTCATGGGACTTTGTAATGGAATACTGAGTGGGGATCATAAAGTTGGATTTTCTATAAAACTCAATTATGTTGCATACTATGGTGAGGTCGTCGTATCCTCTAGTCGCAAAAGTGAAAATGAAAAAATAAAAAATAAAAAATAATAGGTATTCAAGTGAAAATTGAAAATCACATGTTGATCATGAAAAAGTAAAAATAAAGGACATATATGAAGGTGAAAACCTCTTAGAGGCACCCAAGGATGGAGGACAGGATCGTCCCCCAATAGACCTAGAGAGATCACCATTACTTATAGAAGAAATAGAGGAATTCAACATTGGAACATCGAATAACTCTAGAATAATATAGTTAGTAGCATCCTTGACCACTGAGGAAAAGCTTGAGTTTATAACATTATTTTTAGAAAGACAAGCCAACTTTGCATGGTCATATGCTAACATGCTTGGACTAGATTTTGAATTGGTTCTACATCCCTTAACACTATTACCAAATGCCAAGCCATTCAAATAAAAGTTGATAAAAATGCATCCACAAATTGTGCTCCTTGTCAAGGTAGAACTAAAGAAGCTCTTGGACATCAAATTCATTCGCTCGATTGATTATGCAGAATGCATATCAAATCTAGTTCCTGTCACAAAACCAAATGATCAAATCAAAGTTTGCATGGATTTCTAAGACCTCAACAGAGATTGCCCAAAAGATGATTTTCCTCTACGAAACATTGAAATCACAACATATTTAACCACTGGACATGAAATGCTTTCACTAATTGATGGATTCTCAGGTTACAATCATATAAGGACTTCCATTGAAGATCAACCAAAGATAAATTTCACATGCGCTTGGGGAACTTTCTATTGGAATGTTATGCCATTTGGATTTAAAAATTCCAAAGCCACTTACAAGAGAACCATGACTACAATATTTCATGACTATATGCATGTCCTTATGGAAGATTATGTTGATAACCTTCTCTCCAAATCTCTAGAATGAAGTGGAAACTTGGTAGTATTGGACAAGAATTTCACCCCTTGAAAAATATCAATTCAGATTAAATCCAAAAAAAAATTTTTTTGGGGTCCAATAAGGCAAACTCCTAGGATATATCATCTCTCACAAAGGAACATAAGTTGATCCTGCAAAAGTAAAAGATATCTTAGACATGCTGCCAGCAACCAATATCAGTTAGTTAAGGACATTACAAGGATGATTACAATCACTCCACAGGTTCATAACTCAGCTAGCAAACAAGACCCATCCATTGTAACATCTCTTAAGAAAAGGCATTCCCTTTAATTGGACTGATAAGTGTTAAGAAGAATTCAATCAAATCAAGAAATATTTATTGACTTCACCAGTACTTATGCCACCAATTGATGAAAGACATCTAATACTGTATGTGATAGCTACTACATCAACACTAGGGGCACTCTTAGCACAAAATGATAATGATGGAAAGGAAAGAGCAATATAATATATCAATCACACTTTAGTCATGTTTGAGTTAAACTATAGTCTTATTGAATGATAATGCATAGTAGTGGGCTTTGCAACATAGAAAATGAGACACTACATGCTAAATCACAAGATAAAGTTGATTTCCAAAATTGATCCTTTGAAATATCTTCTTAGCAAAGCTAAATGGGTCATGATTCTAACTGAATATTACATTGAGTATGTTGACAATAAAGCAATAAAGGGACAAGTAATAGCTGACCAACTCATAGATGCACCATTAAAAGTAAACCATCCTTTCATATTTGATTTCTCTGAGAAATCAATCTTTGTCATAGACACACCAACAACATGGAAGCTATACTTTTATGGGTCTTATACAAGTCATGGAGATTAGGAGCTAGTATTTTATTTATCACACCTCAAGGATACTCCATTCCTAGGTCATTTTGAATAGCATTCCCATGCACAAACAACATGGATGAGTATGAAGCATTATTAATAAGAATCTGAATGGCAATAAATTTTAAAATCAAGGCCTTTCAAGTCTATGGTGATTCTCAATTAGTGATTAAACAAGTTAATGATGACTATGACATGAAGGATGAGAAATTGATGCCCTACAAGATATGGTAGAAAACTTCAAACTTTACTTTGATAATATTTCTTTTGAACATTTATCAAGAATATAGAACAAAGCAGTTGACATAATGGCTACAATTAGATCTCTCTTGGAAATTCCCAACAATGCCTCACAATATGAGTTCTTGGTGGAACAATTATTGATCCTTGCATTCGATGTCCCCAATACCAAAATTTTGTGTGAACTTGTTGGTCTTGAATCCCCTTGGTATAAAGACATCTATAGTTACTTGCATAACCAAATTATCTCTCCTAACTTGTCCCTTAACCAACACAAAACCTTTATCTAACAAGCATCCAAATATGCTATCATTAGAGACGCTCTTTACCACCGCAACTTAGATAGTACCCTCCTTTGTCGTCTCGAATCAAATTAAGCATAAACAGTCTTGCATGAGGTACACTAGGGTATATGTGGGGCCCACTCTATTGGTCCAACCTTAGCTAAGAAGCTCATGAGAATGAGGTATTATTGGCCTACGATGGAACCTGATGCTTATCACTTTGTTAAGAAATTTCACCAATGTTAGATTCATGGAGATCTTATATATGCACCAACTCAGAAACTTCAACCACTTAAATCACCTTGGCCATTTTCTCAGTGGGGACTTGACCTCATAGGAAAAATCCATCCCACCTCTTCTAATGGAAATAAGTTTATACTTGTCACTACTGAGTATTTCACAAAATGGATTGAAGTCATCCCATTTAATTACATTACTAGAAAGAAAATATTTAAGTTTGTATTGAATTACATCATTTACTACTATGGTATCCCACAGATCATCATTACCGATAATGGTTTCCCTTTCAAAAACCAGGATGTTCATGAGGTTTATGAAAAATTCCATATCCAACATCATTTTTCTACTTTGCATTACCCCAAAGGAAATGGCCAAGCTAAGGCATCTAATAATACCATCCTAAAAATCCTAAAGAAGACTATTAATGATGTTGGCCGTGATTGGCACCTACAATTGAACCCCACTTTATGAGATTATTGTACCAATGTTTGTACTCCTACAGGAGCCACCCCATACTCCCTTGTCTTTGGGTCTAAAGAAATACTTCTTATAGAGGTCAAGTTACCATCTTTGTGAGTCTCTATGCAAGGCTTGATTGATCAAGAAGAATATTGTGTATCCTGTCTACATGAGCTAGAGTTATTGGATGAAAAGAGACATAATGCTTTGACACATTTGCAAGCATACTAGAATCACCTTCATCACATCTATAATAAAAAGTTCTAACCCAAAAGCTTTGACATTGGTGACATAGTCCTAACAGAAAATCCACAAAATCAAGTAGAACGAGAAAAACCTTGAAAGTTTGAACCTAATTGGTTGGGCCCTTATATCATTACAACATCATATGGATCAGGTGCTTATGATATTTCTACTCCTAAATAAGAACCATTATCTGAACCTATCAACAACATGTACCTCTGCAAGTACTACACTTAATTCTTAGAGTATCCCTTTAAAAAGTTGAAAATATAAAAAAATAAAAAAAATGGTCACCCTGATGAAAACCTGGTGAACAGGCATCTTGGTGACAACAAAAAAGTCAAAAAATGAAAAAAAAAATAGTAAAGAGAAATAATTCATCCAAAAGTGAAAACCACTTCAGTGGCGCTTTGGGTAAGTACCATGGTGAAAACTTGGAAAAAAAGCACCATGTGTAGTCAGTTTATGCTCATTTTTCTCACGTCACTCCATCTAGTCTTTTATCCTTCCACTCATTCATTTGCACATGTCTCTTCTACATAAGGTTGTCCAAATAAAATCATGACTTCATCTTTTGTCAAATAAGGAAAAGTCATGTCGTGTCAAACTATGAGGTCTCTACATGTTGCTACATAGGAAAGGCCATATATTAATGAGCCCTTGAGGACCCCTTGGTCAAGTCCTTTAGGGTTCATCAAGTCGGTCAAAATAAATCGGACACTGTCAACGCAAATGTGACATCACCATTTGAACTTCCAATGCAAATCCCAAATCAACAAATAAACATAACCAACAAAATCCTTCAATCACTTAATCATCTTATCATCAATCAATCAATCTGGTCATTCAACAAGAATGGGAAATTATGTCATTTGTCTCATTTGGTCCTATCTTTTGTATTTTATCAGTATGGGTCCTTCTATGAGATTAGATTTTGTCAACACTTATCACTTGGTCAACTTTATTAGATCTATGTCCTTTTCTTTAAATACCTAGGATATGTCTTTCCTGAAGTTTGGTATCATCACATCACTTGGTCATATTCATCAATCTTTGTCACAATCAATATTTCCAACCTTTTCAATCCACCTTTCCTTAATCAGGATATGTCTTTTCTTAAGTTAGGTGCAATCAATCAACTTTGTCATCTTTATCAATGAATCTTTATCAAGTCAATCAATCTTGTCATCTTGGTCAATCAATCTTGCCTTATTTAGGATGCATCCTTCCTAAACCTAGGTGTAGTCAATCAAATCAATTTATCATTTTTTTCAACTTATCAATCAGTCCTTGTCAACCTATCAATCAAACTCAATCATCTTGATCAAATCAATCAATCAACCAATCTTATCATTAACATTGGAAAACACTATCGTGGAAAAATATTTATGGGTCTAGACTCATCTTATCTTTTTGGTTGGTTTTGGGTCATGTTACTAGTCTCCTCGAGGATGTCTTATCAATGGATTTAGAGGGACGATGATGGATCATGGCCTCTTTTCTTTTTTTGGTGTTTGTGGTTTGTCTTGTAAAAATATTGGGACAATTGGGTCCTTAGTATGAGTTGGGGCATTCATTGTCTTTTTGACTGCCTGTCTCTCCCAAATGGTCACCTTTCACACCTTGGTTTATGTCATACCATTGTGTTTGTGGACCTTTTGTGACATTTTTGATGCCCAATGATGATAAATACAAAAATGAAAGCATGAAATTTGGTTCCCATATCATTCCCCATCTAACTTTCCATCTCCATCTCCTTTATGTTTTCCACACTAACATTCATCTCTTCCATCTTCTCTGCACTAAAATTTCTTTCATCTACATCTTGACCAAGTTCTGTGACACACAAATACATCTTGCATCCATAATCATGTTAGATTGCATCATAGAAAGCACTATCAAAATAGACATCATTTTCATGTTAGGTCACACATATTTGCATAAGAAAATACAAAAAAACAAGTTACTACATCCATAAGGTATTCATATCTCATCATTATTTGTATTAGACATTTCATCAAAGCATTACATCCCATATCACATAGTATTGCATTCTATAACATATTGCATTACAATCCATTTGCATTACACTTCATATAACATCAAATTTTACATTCTTCACATCACCTGTATTGCATTGCATTTTACATTACATATCATATACACTATATCCTATTATCACATATCACATTTTATATTACATATTTTCCACCAAAAATTTTGCATTATCATACAAACATTACATTACATTAATACATTCCATATCAAATCACATTAGGTCATTTCTATTACATTCATCATTCATACATAGCATAATAAAAAGCATCCATAACCATAAATGCATTACATCATTAAATTTCATTGTAATCATAATATAATCATATAGATCATCATCATATCACACTGCATTTAGTAAACATTTTCACCCATATTGCATATCATAAAAGCATAAAAATTTATAACATAGTCATAAGCACATAATCATAAAGCATATCAAAATCATCACATCATCATATAGAATGCATCAACAAACATGATAATCATAGAATAAGAATTTTTCACATAGTATGTCATCATAAATACATAAACACATCATAATGCATATCATCAACTGCTACCAAAATCATTATATATATCTCTCAAAAAGTAATGTGTCATAGAACAATGTCAAGATGTGTCCAATGAAAGTAGAGCTCATAGGCTCGATAATAAAAATATTAGTGTCTAATACATAAATAAAGTGAGGATCTATCCTGAACTTCCATGATTGCTTAGGGTATCCTCTCTGTGTGGTACATCTCTAGCCCTATGCTATGTAGTAGAAGGTCTATCATATGGACTGAACCACCTGGCATCTGATGTATCACCTTGGGACCTACTCTGTGTCTTTCAGCTATGAGTCCTATTGTGCCCCCTACCTTATGAGATATTTTCTATCTCAAAAAATTTGGGCTCCCTCCTCTCCAGAGGTACCACTCTCTCATATAGGTCCCTATAATACTGACTATCCCTACTCTCTCTAGCATACTCATGAGAAACCTTGACCATTGACCCACTACATGTAGCTATGAACTTGATCATCCGCTAGTCATTCTATTTTCATCTCATGACTACCAGGTCCCTCTCCACCTGAAATGCATCCCTCTCGGTCTTAGGGCCATCCCTCTCTGTAGTCACTATTCTCAACTATCAAGGGCCTACACTCGAACCTCCAAAGTGGCTATCCTCTACTCTATTGATCCCTTTCGCTCTCCAGTCCCCACCTCCTCTAACATTTCCTCATCACCCATGATGATCCTCTCATAGATGACCCACTCTTCCTCATCAATCTTTTCCTCCTCTCCTAAATACTCTCCCTATCCTCTATCACCACCTCCCTTGACCTCCATGGCCTTTGGTTGTGTAATCTCCATTGCAAGAACCTCTGCATTCTAGTCCTTGGCCTATACCAACACCTAGGTTGCAGCCCTAACCTTCAACCAATCCTCCTCCATCTTTGCCTCCTCTTGGATGGGTGGTAGTTTCCTACCCTCCTATCATCCTCTGTCCCTCCTCCTTGTCTCCTCCTCCATCACCCCCATCATCACCCCATCATTCACTGTCTCCTTATCATCCATCTCCTCTACTCCTCCCACCATTTCCTCCCCATCGGCCTCTCAAACCTCAAACTATCCACTCTACTGGTGCCAGATGTTGTGGATTGTTCAAGGGAATGGGTCTATGAATAAGCCACCAGACATCATACTCTGGTGTCATTCTTGCATTTGCATCTCCTCCTCTCCACTCCTAATCCAATGCTTGCATAGCATCAATATTCTGCTCAGTCATGGTCACTACAATATGTGGACCCCAAGGATGCACCTTGCAAGAGGATGACCCATACTCTTCTCTTCTCACTAGAACTCCCTATCTCTCCCCAAATTATCTTTGTACCCTCTCCAAGAGATACATCTCAATAATGTACTATCACTGCATTGTTCGCACGATCAGATATCGTGGCTATGGACACCAAGGTAAACAATCATCCTCATCTATCCACAATTGTCAAGTCCTATAAGGTATCCAAATGAAACTCACCAGTGTATCTATGCCATGCCTCTAGTATCCCACATCACCAACATGTATCTAAGTCAGTGAGCCCTGATATAAATAAGCATATGGTGCAGTGCCCACTGCCTACTAAACCACTAGTAGCCAGAACACTACTATGTGCTCCCATGTCCAAATTGTCAGCAAGGTCACACCATAGCTCAAAATCTACCCCTCTTTGTACACAATATCAAGCAATTGGAAATATAGCATAGCCAATAGACATGGCCCCCATGAATAGACTATCCTATGTTGAATCATTGATCCCAACATCTCTCCCAAACAAATAGGAAACCATGACCATTGTGATTAGGAATCATCACCCCTACTATCAACACACATAGAAGACAATCAAATTGGCCATATGTCTCCACCAAGATCTCCCACCAAATCTCATATCCCTTAATCCCAATCTCAACGTCATCCTCAATCTCATAGTACTCATGCAATAGTTGTAGTCATCGAGTCAGGTCGTATCATACATGCTCACCATGAATTGGTAACCTTAGGATCCTGTACACATCCTCTAGGGTGATTATCACCTCCCGCGTCACCAAATGGAAGTTGCTTGTCTCTAAATGCCACTAATCTGTTAGTGCCATCAACATGCCCCTTTTTTCCTTGATGGAAGGCATATATGCCACATAAAAAAAACCAAGCTCCAATAACACGTCCTTGTCATCATCATCTAACTAGTCATGTAGTCAGAACACATATGGCTCAGACTCTCATGTGTAAATGGGAGGAAGACACACATAAAAACATTAAACAACCAATAACATCAATCTGAAACCTTAATTTGACCTATCAAACCTAAATTGACCAAGTCAAACTTTCCTAGTCTGGGGAAAATTTTTAATCAGGCAATTGCATTGCAATTTTTATCCAATACATCACATAAAATTATAATTGGCCCACAACTAAAAATGCATCACACGCCTTAACACATGTGTTGCTTAGACCCATGTATGCATCACACCCAATCACTTGCGTCTTTCCTGATTGTATATGCAACTCAAAAAGTGAGCTACGTTGCAAAATTTCAACTATTGGCCCGCAAACACCCCTGCCCCTATCCTAATGCACTTGCATCATGTCGAGACGATTGCGGTGAACCGTTTATTGATTGTGTCAAACAAAATGACAAATGTGTTGCATGTTGTGTGACATAATTGTTTGCTAAAGTATTTCCTACAATAAATGCACGCGAAATGAAAAAAATAAAAGTTGGGTTGGTAGTATGTATTAGGGCAGGCACTCCCTCAGGATGATGGTGTGTGCAGATCTGATATGCGTGGTGGGAAGCCTCTAGAATTGGGGAAATTTTTGCTACCTACTCACTCTAAGCTCTCATTATTTCTAAATTTGGAATGTGAAAATGACCATTTTTCAAATTCAAATTGTCATTTATAGGTCCAAATTTAGGGTTTTTTGACCTACCTCACCTTTTTGTCAGACCTTTTGACACCCTTGACCTCAAATTTGACCCTATTTTTTTATCTTGATCCTCAATTCTATCTTCACCATCAAATTCAAAACCATCCTTTTGTCTTATTGTGACAATTTTCCAAAGTTTTGAAATTCTTTGAAAATTTGTCAAATTTTCCCAAGGGGCATAACTATACCCTATTGTCACTGGGGCATCCTAGAGTATCTCTTGATTGAATTTATTTGACACAATGTGATGAACTACATTACATCAAAGAGGGGAAAAATATAGACACTGAAAAATGTCCTAAGTTTGTAAGGGCCATTTTTCTTGGTCGTCGTCCTTCGATAATTGAATAATTTTAATTATTCAATTATGTTCAATCATATTCCTCTATTAATTAAATAATTTTAGTTATTTAATTAATTCACCTTCTCATCTCTATTCTATCTTGATCAATTAAAATTATTTAATTGTGTCACTAATATACCCCTTTCTTCAATAATTAAATAAATAATCATTTATTTAATTATTTTCTCTTTCATCTATAGTCATATAATAATAATAATTATTTGACCTTTTATTCTTCTATAGTTAAATAATTATCGAAATTATTTAATTATGTGTCATTCCTCTCTTTTGAATAAATAATTCAAATTAATTATTGACCAATTCTTCGTCTCTCCATTTAATTAAATTGATTAATTTAATCTCCTTTTTCATTTTCTCCAAATAAATAATTTGAATAAATAATTTATTTTCCACTTGTCCCTTTCCTCCATTTTTGAATAAATAATTTATGCTCCTCCTCTAGTCAAAGATGCCATGCCATTAACCCCTGTCATAGCCTTCATTACTGTCATAGCCTTTAGCCATCATAGCTCTTCCATGAATGTCATATTCTAGTTGCATCAATTTTCAACAATCGATCTTGGCCATCCATTTTGTAACCTCACTCTCAGTCATTCTCATCCATTGATCTTGGAATCTTCTAGAAGATTGATCTTAGCCATCCATTCAAATGGTTGTCTATAAAAGTAGCCTTCCTCTCCCATTTTCAACTTAACATCCATTATCTCTAACTTTCTTCCTTACTATTTGTAGGTACTTGCACAAGTTTACTACAAAATATGAGGGAAAATATTGCATAAGAAGAAGGAGAGACAAGAGAAGTAATCAACTATAATGGAGAGTGTTTCATTTCCTTATTTTTTGTTTAATTGCTCTCTTTTATTTGTATTCTCTTGTTTTTATGTGGTTAATAGCTTAGAAGTGTTGGTTGTCACTTTATCTACTCTATGAACTCTATAACCCCAACTTACATAAGCATTATAATTCATTGATGAGCCAAAAAATATCTTCTCAATGATAGACTTAAGAAGAAATTATAATTTCATAAAAAAAATATTTTCATTTGAATTAATTTAACTATTTTATTCCAAATTTTCGGCCACAATTGTAGATGTGGCTATAGTCAAATTTTTAGAGAAATACCATAGAATTACACTTACATGGGAAAATACCAACTAGATTATTGTATTTTTTCTATCTCCATGAATGTAGTAGACATAATTTTTGGAGTATAATAGTCTATCACATTAGGAGCCATTGAGATGAATTTTTGGGTTATATATCCATGTGTTTTCACCTAGAGGGTAAGAAAATTGAATTGAGAGGGATGTGGGAAAAGTCTCTAGAATTGTTAAGCTCCCATAAAATGTGAAATATGATTAATAAGGGGATAAATAGGTTTTTTCCCCAATTATTTTTATTAGAAGAAAAAAAAATTATTCGTACACCATGATAATGACAATCAATTGTTCCTAGGAACTAAATAATTCTTTGGAGATATTCCAAAATAAATTTCTCCTAAAAGAGTTCATGATAATGTCATTCGACTAGAACTAGGGAGTTAACTACTCAAAATTTGATCTTGCAGGTTATGGGGTCCTATCAAGCTACACAACCTTGTAGCCAATACCACAATCAATACTCATGTGATGTTCAAGAAAAAATAAAATTTTAACTTTATTATCTTCAAGCAACATAAGTACAATGTCAAAGTACAAACCTAGATCAATCTGATATCAATCACCTATAATACTTTAAAAAAAAAATTAACCCTCAAAAGGATCCCCTTCTAGTATGTATTGATCTCTATCTTATCCAAGCCATTTCAACAACTAAAATCATTATAGGAACAAAAGTAGAGTAGTAGGTGAATGTTCCAAAATGTAAGCAACATGCAAAAATCCCACAAATGTAGTAGCAAGAAACACACCCAAACATGACTATATTAAACAAAAGATTTTGATTCATGTTTGATTGGCCAAAAAACTCCAAAACTATACCAAAGTGACATCATCTTCATCATTTTCTACTACTAAACTAAACCATTTAAATGGTGCATATATCTGATTCAATTATATTTATCTACAACTAAATAATGTTGATATGCCATCACAAGAACTATCCATTTTAACCATTTGACTAAACCATTAAATGTTTAGTGCACATGAGTTCTTTCACAAATCTTGATGGATATGAAAAAGCAAAATATATTTATTGGAAGTGAAATTACCACAAAGGAAAATGGTTAGGATGTTCTCATAGGGTTAGAAGACCTCAAAATCCTTATAAGGTGGAAAACCAAATTTCTATCAAATGTGTAGGGAAAAGAATTCAAACCTACCAAAAAGTGTTTGGGAATGAGTACAAAAGAATCTAGTTCACTTAATGAAGATGTTTCCATAAATATGGACAAACCCATTGGTACCAATAGCTCAACACTAAAACTCTATAAAGTTCAATAGTAGATAGACAATACATAAGGCAAGTTTAGTAGCAACCCTAAAGTCTATACATTTGTAATGGAACAAAATTATGTAAAGCTATAAATTATTTATTTTTATTTAATTTTGAATGAAATTTGATTTGCAGAAAACACCTATTATACCCTTCTATGAGGTGATGCACTTAATTTGATCCAAATTACATCTAAAATTTTTTAGGAATCAAACCAAAAAAAAAGAAACAACCTAAAAGGAAATATTTTTGGTTAATGCAAGATTGCTTGTGGAAATAAATTATTTTGCATCATACATGCCAAGTAAATGAAATCTTCCATGAGTGTGAAAGTCATGAAAATTTGTGAGTGATTGGGATGGTGATCCCATTGTCTTTTTTAAGCCAAACTTCTTCTATATCTACTTACTATCTTCCCTTTATCACATGTTGCATTCCTCCAATATATTCAATGTGTAGACTACCACTACTTGTTCTACTCAATGAATTAGATCTATAAATTTCATTCAAATGTCCTAACTATGACTTATGATGTTTCCTCTTTGAATCTCCACTTCCTTGGTGATTACCTTAAATATTTCTACTTTTACCCCTTTCTTTACATTTCTGCTACATAAAATTAGTACCAGGTCTCCTCTATTCCTAGTCATACTTTCCTTCATGGGGACCTTCATCAAGTTTTTTTCAACCTCTTTTATTGCCTTCATGATTTTTTCCTAAACTAAAAAAATTATGGGATTGTTTTCCTTCACATCCTCTGTTTCTTTTAGTAAGCTTAAAAAATATTTACATCCACCTTTCATAAAGGTTTATATATTTATTCTATCATTATAGATAGCCTCTCTATAAAAACACCAAGCTCTTGCCAACAAAACAAGAAATGAACTCATTGACATAACATCACACAAAATCTCATCCTTGTATTATTTTATCTGAAAATTAACAAAACACTAATCCTCCACCACTAATTCATGTTCTTCCTACAACCAAAATAATTTATATTGATTTGGATGTTTTTTTCTCTTTTAGTGCTAATTTCTCTACCATCTCTTCAAAAACCAAATTATTTGTACAACCACTATCAATAATAACTTTACAACACTTTCCTTCATGCTTGCATATAGTTCATAAAAGGCTTCTTCTCTATCTTGTTTCACCAACACTCTCTTAAATAAGAGAGATTCACCTTCCTCTAGTTCTTCTATTTTTGGTGATGCTATATACTTTATTCTTTTTCTTGCACTATGGAATTTTTAGTTTTGCTCTTATTTTTACCTTCTTGATGTAAATTTGTGGAAATTCAAAGGCCCTATACCCAACTTCTCCACACTAGAAACATTTTTCTCAAAAACCCCTTGCTACTATTTCCATGTCCTCCTACAAAGTACTCTCTTCCTCTTGTTCCTTGACCTGATTGTTTATTCCATTTATGGTTTTCTTCTTCTTCATAGGCATGTTTCCCTTTACTACTACTTTGTTGTCCTATTTCTATAGACAATCTTCCTCTACCTTGAGAACTACTTTTATGATTTCTAGATATCTTCTCTTCAACCTTTAGGGTATATTGGTAGACCTCTTCTGTTGTACAAATATTCATCATACTCATTCCACCATAGATATTGAATCTTAATCCATTTATGTATTTGGATACCTTATTTTTGTCCATCTAATGTTGTCCATATTTGATTACCATTTTATAAATCTATTTTGTGTAATTCTTTACACTCAAAGTCCTTGTGTTTCAAATTCTAAATATTTTTGAACAAGTATAGTCTATAATATCCATGGATAATTTTTTTTTTTCAATCGACCAATGATTTGCATCTAATGGGTTATCCTTATCTCACCATTTTAAACTCTTTCTCTCTAGAACCCCCTCCACCAAAGGGAAACATGTCCCTTAAGTTTTGTCTTTTCCAACTTTACCCTTTATGAGTCATGACTATCATCTAGGTCAAAATATCCTTCCAATTATTCTATCGAGCATATCAACTCTTGAGGGTTTAATGCTTTAGAGAAATTTGGTACTTCCATTCAATTAACCCTACTAATACTAGAAATCATTCTCAAAAATCAATCTTTTCATTCATCAAATGGTGGTTCATTTTCTCCCTCATGTTAATCATCTACCAATTCTTCCTCACTTGCATGATCTTTTGCATTTAGTGAGTTTCTCCTCAAATTTGTAACCAAATTCCTCCACTTTATAATCATATTTTAGTATGAAACTACTCAAACATCTTCTCGATATTAGGGCTTTGTATTCTCAATGGTATATTCAATAATATTGTATTTTTATAGTGCTATTGGTTTCCACTAAATTGAACCTTTTTGTGATTTTCACATCTCTCTCTACTCCCTACAATTGATAGACTCCTGACAACATACAAGAACTCTTAAAATCCTTTGAGATAACTATTTCTTCAACTCTCCACAACTTCTCACCACCTCCTAGCAAGAAAATCTCACTCTAATACCATTTGATATAGTCAAAGTTAGGGGTTCTTGTCAAACTACCCAACCTTGAAACAAATATCACAATCAACAATCAATTTATGTTTAAGAAAACAAATAATTTTATTATATTTAGTTAGAAAAAGTTACAATGGTTTTGATGACCAAAAGTGAGTTTTGATATGAACCAAAACCCATTACAGGAAAGCTTTGACGGGACCTACAACCCAATACAAGGGAAAGATTCTACAAGAAAAATAATCAACAAACCCAACCGTAACCCATCAGTAAGTAGGGGCCTAAATCCCACAACCAAAAACAAATAGGTTTTACTTGGGACCACAAACCTGAAGGTTTTTGAAGGGACCTTTGATGAGGGCATAGCCCAAGACTTAGAAAATAACCCACAAATAAGAGAATAATTTTATTATTCAAAAAATGGAGCTTCTTACATACAAAGGATCTCAAATCCCCAAGTTCTACAACACATGCAAGTTATAGGAAGCTACAGAATAACCCTTTCGCAATATGTGAGCTTGTCCCCAAAAAGTTACCCAAAAATTAGAAACCTGCCCATAAATAGAGCTCCTCTTTAGTTTGGAGCCAAAACAACATTAACATTTGAGTTTAGGTGGTTTGGCGCCCATAATTTACAACATGAAGTTCAAATTTCAAAAGAACATTTGCAATTGTATCTTCTAGAAAGTGCACCAACTTCCCGGGGCCATAACTTTTGATCCGGGACTCCGATTCACAAACCGTTTGAACCGTTGGAAAGGTCACAAAGTCAATAATGCGCTTGAAGTTAGCTACACTGATTTTGGAAAGTTTCAGAGCTGATCCGGGAAATCTAAGTGCCTCAAATCTAACTCAAAAGATTTTCAAGTGCGAATCTGGGAAACTAAAACTGCAATATCTTTCCACCTAGGAATATAAAATAAAAATCATAAATTGGGAATTTCATTATGACGAAAAGGGTATCCAAAAATGTAAAAACATATTAAAACTGAGAAACTTGAAATTTAACTATTTTTGGGTGATGCAAGATTGCCCTTACACCACTGGATGTTCCTGCATTAGACACCCAGGGTAATTTGAGAGGTGACCCCGTCATGTCTTAGATGGTGGAAGGAAAAAACCAAATGTTCAACCTCTACCTTAGGCAACCAGGATGAATCTTCAATAGGCCTTCCTTTCCATTTCACCAGATATTCTTCATATTGCCTGTTCCTGGTACTCCTTCCCACACAACTATCCAGGATTTCTTCAATCTCCTCCTTTTCTGAAGTAGGTGTTGGAATCCCACATTGTTGCATCGTTGGTACTTCCTCTGCGCCACCTTCATGATACTCTATCAAATCTGAAATGTTGAACAAAGGGGAAATGTTGAATCCATCCGACAACTCTACCTCATATGCATTCCTTGAATCATGCCTCTTCAAAATTTTACAGGGATCGAACTTCTTCATCTTCAATTTGTTATATGTTCCCACTGGAAACCTTTCTTTCCTCAAGTGGACCATCACTTCATCACCAATCTGAAACTCCTTATACCTCCTCTTCTGATCTACCTTAGCCTTATACTACATATTCATCTTGTTAATATGTTCTCTTACCTTCTCATGTATATCCTTGATGTGTTTTACAAAATCTTTGGCTTCAACACTTATTTTCTTCTCTTGGTCCATCTTCCTCAATTCTGGAGTTGTTCTAGGGCTACCTCCATACACAATCTGGAATGATGATCTACCAGTGCTTCTGTTGACAGAATTGTTGTAAGAAAATTATGCCTAGGGTAAGATCAAGACCCATCACTTGGGTTTTTCTCCTACCAAACATCCTAGTAGGTTACCCAGACTCCTGTTAACAACCTTTGTCTGCCCATCTGTTTGTGGATGGTGTGCAGAATTGAACTTCAACTCTGTCTTCAGCTTCTTCCACAAGGTCCTCCAAAAGTACCCCACAAATTTGGTGTCACGATCTGAAACAATACTCTTTGACAGACTATGTAGCCTCACCACCTCTTTAAAGAAAAAGTTAGCAATGTGGACTACATCATGGGTCTTCTGACATGGAATAAAACGTGCCATCTTCAAAAAAATATCAACCACCACAAAGACTGAATCATTCCCTCATTGTGTCCTTGGAAAACCAAGAACAAAGTCCATACTTATATCCTCCCATGGCCTCTCTAGTATAGGTAAGGACTGATATAAGCTTGTATTCTAGCTCACTCCTTTAGCCATCTGACATACCCTGCAACTTTGTACAAACTTCTTCACATCCTGTGACAACTGAGGCCAATAATAATGCTCACTAATAATGGCAATGGTCTTATCCCAACCAAAATGTCCTGCCATTCCTCAACTATGCTTCTCCTTCATTAGGGTCTCCCTCATGGAACTCCTCGGGATACACAATTGACTTCCCTTAAATAACATGCCATCCTGGATTATGAAATCCAGCCACCTTGTCCTGTCCACTGTAATAGGTTCCTTGCAAGCTTTCCAAGCTTCTACAAAATCAGGATCTTTTGCATATAGTGTCTTGAGTTCATTGAATCCAACCACTTCAATCTACATCTTCTTCATCAATGTATGCCTCCTAC
Organism: Sequoia sempervirens; assembly: GCA_007258455.2. Classification (NCBI taxonomy): domain Eukaryota; kingdom Viridiplantae; phylum Streptophyta; class Pinopsida; order Cupressales; family Cupressaceae; genus Sequoia; species Sequoia sempervirens. The sequence continues at coordinate 463,282,437 of VDFB02000015.1, read as the reverse complement.
TTAAGGCATCTACAACCCTATTTGACTTACCACTCCTATGTTTTGAAACAAAGGTATAACTCTGCAAAAAACTCTACCCATTTCATATGCCTCTGATTTAATTTTCCCTGACTATTTAGGTACTGCAAGGCCTGATGATCACTATATAGAACAAATTCCTTCAGCAATAAATAATGTCTCCATTTCTTTAATTCTTGAACTATTGCATAAAATTCTTGATCATATACAAAATAATTTCTCTTGGCATCATTTAACTTTTCACTTAAATAGGAAATGGGCTTACCTTCTTGGCTCAACACTACTCCAATGGCACAACCACTGGCATCACAATCCACTTGAAATACCTTTATGAAATTTGGGAGGGCTAGAATAGGTTGTTCTGTTACCTTCTGCTTCAACAGTTCAAAAATCTTTGCCCCTCCAGTGCTCCATTTGAATTCTTTTCTATCCCCTCTCATTTTTTCAGTCAGGGGTCCACAAATACTACTGAAGTGTCTAATGAACTTTTTATAAAAACTAGCCAAACCATGGAAAGATCTCACCTCGGTAGCAGTTCTTGGGGTAGGCCATTCCAGAATAGCCTTCACCTTCTCTGGGTCCATCTTGAGACCTTCTGCTGAGACAACAAACCCCAAATACACTAACTCCCTCTTCACAAAACTGCACTTCTTCAGATTAATCAACAGTTTCTCTTCTCTTAACTTCTCAAAGGCTCTTTGAATATGCATCAGATGCTCATCCAACGCCTTACTGAAAAAAAAATCATCTAAATACACAATAACAAAACTTCCCAGAAATTCTTTTAGTACTCGTTTATGAGCGCATGAATGTGCTCGGTGCATTGGTTAGCCCAAAAGGATGACTAACCACTCGTACAGGCCCTCTTTTGTCTTGAAGGTAGTATTCCATTCATCTCCCTCTCGAATCCGGATCTGGTGATATCCACTCTTTAGATCAATCTTTGTGAAGTACTGAGCTCCACTCAAACAGTCCATCAGGTCATCCATCCTTGGTAGGGGAAATCTGTACTTGATTGTTATCTTGTTTATGGCTCGAGAATCTGTACACATCTTCCACTCCCCATCCTTCTTTGGTGCTAGTACTGTAGGTACTGTACATGGACTGAAACTCTCCTGTATCAAACCCTTTCTCAACAACTCTTGAACTTATCTGTTCAACTCCTCATTTTATATTGGAGTCATTCTATGAGTTGCCTTATTTGGCAAACTGGCTCTAGGAATCAAGTCAATCTGAGGATTGATCTTCCTTATTGGTGGTAAACCCTCAGGTACATTATCAGAAACAATATCCTGAAACTCATCCAACATCCCAAAAACTTCTTCTGGAATCTTCTCACTATCTTCCTTACTCACTCTAGGAATCAATGCATAACACACACGCTCATGCTTCATACCTTCTAAAAATTTTCTTCCATCTACATAACAAATTTTAGTACTACTACATACCTTTTCTTCGGTCTCCTTCAGGGGTTTCAACTTGTGACGAACTCCATCATTTGTCAAGGAATAAGTGTTTGCATGACCATCATGTATAGCTCACCCATCGAACTACCACGACCTCCCCAAAAACATGTGACATGCATCCATGGGGATGATATCATAGAGTACCTCATCATGGTAGCTCCCAATCTTGAACTTTACTAGGCACTGCTCATTGACCAAAACTTTGTGGTCTTTTTGCAACCAGGCAATCTGATATGGATGCGGCTGTCTTTCCCTCTTTAGCTTCAACTTTGTGACCATCTCTTATGACACCAGATTATCAGTGCTCCCACCGTCAATAATGACATCACAACATTTTCCTTCACACTTGCACCTTGTGCGAAACAGATTCTTCCTCTATTCTAGTTTCTTTTCCTCAGTCACTAGGGCTCTCCTAATCAGTAGGGCTTCTCCCCTTTTAGCATCATCTTTATGTTCAGATTGGGGCTCCTCATCTTCATGTGCAACCCTTCCATGACCTTCTTGCCTTTTGTCTGCCCTTCCTTGGTGTTGTGGACATTCATAGGCTCGATGCCCTTCTTCACCACACTGGAAACACGTTCCTTTGAAACCACCTCTTCTAGATCCTTGTCCATATCTCCCTCGTCCTCTACCTCTTTGATCACCACTATTTTGATCACAAGGGCGGTAGAAGTTGTCATTCCTTTGGATTCGGCTGGTACTCGCATCTTCACTTTTCTTTTCATCATCATTTTGGCTTCCTGAAGGTCTTCCATTGCCCCTTCCACTTTGACCTCCTCATCCTTTTTGCTTGCCATCAAATCTTTTGTTCAACTTCTTTTCCACCTTCAGAGCAAACTGATACACATCCTCAATGGTGGTCATTCTAACTAGGCTTAACTCCTCCTGAATGCTCAGTCGTAACCCATTAAGATATCAGGCTACCTTCTCCTTATTAGCCTCTGTGTGGGCCATTCTGATGATTATCTTGTGAAAATCTTCAGTATATTCTTTCATAGATCTGCTTCCTTGCTTCAACCCTTGCAATTTCTTCAATAGATCTAACTCATAGTCCACTAGTATGAACTGCTTCTTCAGTTTCTCTACCATGCGATCCCATCTGGTGATATTTCCTTTTCCTCTTTGATTTCTTTCCAACTGGACCATTTCCACCAAATACTGGCATGGCCCTTTAGCTTCATTTTCACAAACTTAACCTGATCTGGGTCCTCTATTTCCTCATACTCAAAATATTCTTCTAGCTCATTGATCTCGTCAATCAACTCTTTCGGGTTCAGACTTCCAGAATAACTGGGGACTTCTACTCTGGGTCTTTTCCTAATCTTTGAAATGGCCGTTATTAGCCACATTTGGTCTTGATCAATTGCTTCTTCTTCCTCTTCTATATTTGAACCTTCTTCCTCTCCTTCATCCTCACTTTCCTCCCTTAGGTTTAACCCTCTTCTCAACTGTGCTTGTAACACATCAATCTGTCTTTGGAGGGTTGCCAGTGCATCTCTTCCACCAACATTTCTACCGCCTCGACCACCTCTAGCACCACCACGCCTACCAGGCATCACTCTTGGAGGCATCTTTCTTGACCTCGACCCACAACCATGGTCCTGGTGCAAACTGCCTCATGATCGGCGAACTGTCCACACGCTCAAGAAAACCCACTCTGATACCACTTGATGAGGGCACAACCCGAGACTTAGAAAATAACCCAGAAACAAGAGAATAATTTTATTATTCAGAAAATGGAGCTTCTTACATGCAGAGGATCTGAAATCTCCAAGTTCTACAACACATGCAAGTTATAGAAAGCTACAGAATAACCCTTTCGCAATATGTGAGCTTGTCCCCAAAAAGTTACCCAGAAATAGAGCTCCTCTTTAGTTTGGAGCGAAAACAACATTCAAATTTGAGTTTAGGCAGTTTGGCACTGAGAATTTACAACATGAAGTTCAAATTTTGAAAGAGCATTTGCAATTGTATCTTCTAGAAAGTGCGCCAACTTCCCAGGGCCATAACTTTTGATCTAGGACTTAGAAGATTTTCAGGTGCAAATCTGGGAAACTAAAACTACAATATCTTTCCACCTAGGAATAGAAAATAAAAACCATAAATTGGGAATTTCATTATGACGAAAAGGGTATCGAAAAATGTAAAAACATCTAAAAATTGAGAAACTTGAAATTTAACTATTTTTGGGTGATGCAAGATGGCCCTCACACCACTAGATGCTCCTGCATCAACCTTAAACCCTTAACTAGATTTTTTAGGGACCATGAACACAAAAAAGAGCCATTATAAGGTTTTGGATGGGATCTAAAACCAAAAAAAACATGAATCTAAAAAGTAGCAGCCTTCTTGCAACTCCATCCAAACTAAAAAGCTATCCCACACTCCACCTCTATAGGACATGCCCCCCTATATAGGAGAGGAATATGCAAGAGATCGAACTACCAAAGCAACCCAACTCACGCTCATAGTAGTTCCACCTCAAAAGGAACTGGCTCCACCTCCAGAGGAGTAAGCAAAGGAGAAGAGGAATTTCCACTAGACTTGCAGCAAACAACTCCACCTCAAAAGGATTAGGCTCTACCTCAACAAGAGCAACCTTCACCTCTAGAGAAGAAACCAACTGAAGAATTCAACCAAAAGAAACCACTCTAGTAGGACAAGCATTCACAACAACCTTAAGCTTTAGAAGAGATGGAGATAAGAAAACAAGCTTGAAGATCAAGACAACCCCCACCAAAGAGAGCACACACACCAGAACCTTTGAAAAAACCTCCAAAGGCTACAACCTAAATTAGAAGAAAAGAAAAAACCCTCACAGAACACCTCAAAATCCTACATAGAAGGGGGCATAATAGAAAAACATAAAAAAAGCCTCGTCTGAGACAAAACGAGCTACAGAGGAAACCCCACAAAAGGCCAACACAAGCCCAAAAAAATAGCTACCAAAAGGAAACACCAGGTCAAGGAGAAGCAACACGAGTCCATCCATGCAAGAGGAGACCAAGCCAAGAAGAAACTAGGAGGAAACCCAACAAGAGAGCACACCTTCAACCCTGACATGCTAGTCCAAGCTCAAAATAAGCCACAACTCTAAACATCCCACAAGGGACTACCACCACAAAAAAAAAAGCCCACAACCAGACCAGGAAAAACTGAAGCATAACACCTCAGAAAGAAATAGAGGAAAAAAGAGCAAGAAAAGAGGAGACCACTGCCCACCGAAGAACACCTGCCAAGCCAAGTACCAGAAAATAAAGAAGGAAAGCGAGCAAACCACACAAGGGCCAAACCCCAAACAAAGAACACCACAGGAGGTACTCAACCAACAAAGAGAGATGACCCCCAGAAGTAGCTCAAAATGAGCCAAAACCTCTCCAGCTCTAGCTCCCACCACAACAACATCAACAAGAACACCAACTTCACTACCCACAAAATCAGCCTCAGCAAAGACCAAAACAACCATTGGGGCACCCACCGAAACACCTGAAAGCCAAAGCCCAATGAGACTTCCACTCTCGCCCAACCCTCTTAGTTCCACCAAAGACAGAAGCCAAGGCATTGAAGCAAAACCGACAAAAACAAAACTGTTAGCCTCAACCTGTCTAAAGAAAAGGAATCAGGGGCCTCGCTCCACCACCTACACAAATGTTGTCGCAACATCCAATAACCCAAAATGCTAGATGAGAAAAAATGAACCTCCCAGAGAAGCTCAAGCGAACCAGGCCACCCCTCAAATCCATCTGGATCATCTTCTTCTCCTGCATCGTCACCCACATTGAAATTCTCGCCTTGCCCTCCTCTCCCACCTCTCCCGTTCTGCTCCATTTTTGGATTCCTATGATACTGTATACGTCTAAAAATGGTCATGATTAAGCTTGTTAATTAATTAAATATGATTTATTTAATTAATTCCTCTAAATGCCATCTACATATAAATAAATTTAATTATTTATTTATATCGTTCATTTTCTAAATTCTTCTACGTTAAATTAAATAAATAATTTTATTTAATTACTAACATTTCCATCTTTTTGCTTAATTAAATTAAATAAATTTTCATAATTTATTTATATTTAATTATCATAGTATTCTAGAGTTTAAATATTTTGAATATTTAAATAATGGAATATCTTCTTCATCTCATCTTTTACCTTTCGCTTGATTAAATTAAATAAATTTTTATAATTTATTTACATTTAATTATCATTCTATCCTAAAGTTCAAATATTTTGAATATTTGAATAATGGAATATTCTTCGTCCCCAATTAAATATTAAATATTTTATTTAATATTTTCCACCTCACTCTAATTTCATTTTAAAACATAATTAAATAATTTATTTAATTATGTGGGTTTCCATTTTCATCTCCACTTCCCAAATTTCTAACTCATGCTAACTCGCCCTTCCAAATTTGCATCTCATCCTTCAAAATGGAAGTTTCCCTTCGAAACTCAAAGACGAAATTCGAAGAAATGGGAAACCTTCCATTCTCCTCTTCTACTTTCAAAAATCTCTTGCCGTCCATTCGAAACAAGCTTAATCCAGACCGTTGATCGATTTAACCAATCAAACTCGTTCGAAAACTCTATAAAAGCCTGTGCAAATCCAAGCCTTGGTTAATCATCCACATACATTCTGCATAATCACTCACATACGCACACTTCGTACACTCATTTACATAGCCATAGTTTCACCAGCATTTGCATACAATAGTAGTTTGAATATCACAACAATATCTTTCATGTTAGCATAACCTTTTGCATTTTAGCATATTATGCATTTTTATTTTTATCTTGTTCTTCATGTTGTCATTTTTTTGAGCTCTATCTGCTGATCTGAGAGCCATTCGAAGCAACAAAACGCTGAAGTTAGAGGAGGATAAGACGATTTTGAGAAGCTGCGATTATGGTTTGCGTTATTTTGTTTCTTTTCAGCTTTTCAATTTAATGTTTTATTAACATGTGTTTGATTTTCATTTAGATTTAATCCAATATTTCATACACACAGATACCACCATTGTTATAATCCCACAAAAGTTACAATGTTAGAATACAACCCAAATCAATTTGATCTCAATCACCTTTAAAACTTCACCAAAAATATTAGCACATTAAAATATTCCATCCTAGTATAAATCAATCAACATCTTATCCTTAGGTGGTTAGAAAATCAAATAGATCCAATCCTAGACATTTTTGCAACTAAAATTATTAGACAAAGAAAAGTGTATTAGTAGGTGAAAGTTTCACAAAGCTAGTAGTTCTAAGGTCAAAATTGGTACTCCCTTAAGGTGAAAGTACAATTTCACCTATTATTTGGAACTCACTTTAGTGTCCACTCCATTAATGAATTTTAGAGATAATCCTCAGCCTTGAAATTTCCTATCAACCTAGGATAACATTTCAGTGGTACCCTAGAAAGTTCCTTATGAATCATATTTCATCAAATTCGCCATGATAAGCACTTGTCTTCTAAATGAGTCTTGATTAAGCAGACCATAAAATTGTGAACTAAATTTTAATGGGTACAAAAGGGTTGGACAAGGGCACTAGTGCCCTAGTCTAGGTATTTTTCTTGATAAATTTAATTTTCGTTTGTGTTAGTCTCTAACTTCAGAGATGTGAATTCAAATTTGGGTCTTGGTAGTAAATTAATAAAAAAAATGAAATTAAATGAGTTGGACTACACTTTAATGTATTTGTATGTTCCACTATAAATATAAAAATTATTATTTCCAATTGATAGAGAAGAAATCATAATACAACATGTTTCTGCCAAAATAAATCTATTTTTATAAATTTACAAGGAAAAATTTAGAATTAATAAAGCTAGCAAAATTATTGGAACTTGATGCCAATAGAAGGGTATGATGGAATATAGGTTTTGGAGATAGGTTTGGATTCCTTCAAACACGTAATGACTTATTTTTAGAGTGTTCTGATCTTCAAACATTGATCTCCTTAATACTCGAAGTAAAGTATTTGTGAATTTAGATTTTCCTTAGGGTATTTGAATTTGTCTTTGGTTGACTTAATTTTGTCATTTAGGAATCCTTATCTAACATATTTGAGTATTGTTTTGATCATTTTAGCTCTTTACAACCTTAGACACACTTAAGGTTGGGAGAAAATACATTTATAAGTCAATCAATCAACATTTCGTGGAGGTAGAAATACTAAAATAGGTGTTTAACCAAGATAAAATCTCATATAGCCATCACTTTTCTCCTCTTTGTAATTTTGTAGGTTCAGATCCAAAGATGAAAAATTGTAGAGAAAAATAGTAGAGTGCAAATTATCTTTTTAGATTAGATTACATAATTAATTAAATCAATCAAATCTACATGAAATATAATAAATTTTGAAGAAAAAAAAGCACTAGGTCCAAGGAAGATTGGCTCTCCTTTTAGGCTATTATTAAATCTCATCACCATGTTGACTTGGCTTCTAATTTTGATGCAAAGAAAGATTGGCCCTAGTAATCTAATCACTAGGTCTATAATCTCTTTTTTGACATCAAAATAGCATGTAGAAATCTCATAGAAGTAGTAGCAAGCAAAAAATTTGAAATGATGAAAAAATGGTTAGGGAGATGTTATCATATGGTTTAGGACATAGAGCATACCCACATAGACCTTTCTAATTTCATTCAAGGAAACCCTTGAGATCTCTTTGCAATGGAGAAAGAGATCTTGAAAAGGGTTGTCCTAGGGATTGAAGATGATCTATTGAGGGGTTAACCACCAAGTTTAAACTTGTAAAAGACAATGAAATGCACAATGAAATGTAAAACCCTAATTGAATGCAAAATGACACTAAATGACCTAGAAAATCCTTGGAATGACACAAAAAATGATAAAACAAAAAGTGTGCACATGGGAATCTAGAAAGTGATTGAGTGAATGTCTAGAATGCTAGAAAATCCATTGTCAAAGTTGACTAGGACTCATTCGCCAAGCTGGATGAATCAATCTAGTTTCTAGGAAAATGCACTAGAGCAGGTTTCAGCCAAAAGGGTGTTTAGATCTATAAAAATATCTGTTAGTATTGTATAGTGGGACTCATTCACCAATAATAGTGAATCAGTCCACTTATTCTTTTTTGAAAGTTTTGAATCTATTTTTGTGCCTCTTAGCCTAATCTGATCTTCCTAATTGGTTTTAGGATCTAAAACAACAATTCTTTTGACATGTAGGTGATCTCCAAGACTCTTTAATGCTTGATGACACTCTTGAAAACTTTGAATGATTTACAACACTTATCCAACCTTGTTCCTTATGAAATATGTAAGCTAGTTCTACAAATCACACACAAGAAGAGGGGAAAATGTTGGGGGGGTTAGTGAATAGGGGTTTGCCTTGGTCAAACCCCTCGTTGGAAATCAATCCTTGAAATGAAAGAAAATATAAAAGAAGAATGATGAATGAACATATTGGTTATTTTTTAAGAACCAAGCTGGTCTATAGAACTACCTATGGATTTTTATATTTCCAATATTTAGTGATCTAAAGGGATTGGCTAATGAATGAGTAAAAGCTGCAAATTTTTTACTCCTGTACTTTGGCCTCTGTGAAACCTAAGAGGGTAATCCCACAATGTATACTCAATAATTTTAATGACCAATATCTAAATACATTGTAAATGATAGATAATTCTAATATAACCACTCAAAAAAATAGTGTATCAAAAGAGTTGGTAGTTCTTTTAATAATACCCTACACTTGGAGCATGAGAATAGTGAAACTCAACGTAAAGATAGTGGTAACTCATTTGAAAGTTTATAAATAAAGAGTGTTTTTCTGATGAATTGACCCAAAAATTGAATTATGAATACCTCTATTAAACCAATGCATTATCCTAAACACGAAGTCAATCTCAACCTATGCAACCAAATAAAAACTCAACAATAAAAACATATAAGCTCAAGAAACACTACATTACAACACTCCCACATAACACTCATGACCATCATTGCTAATAGATATCCTAGAACCTAATTCACATGAGTTAACAATCTCATCCAAACATTTACATTAATACATTGAACTAATAAGTAGGAATGAAATTAAACATCCATTGGGAAACAATAGAGATGAACAAAGAAATCCTTGATTATTTTCATTCATAACTCATAAAACAAGTATAGAGGAGAGACAATAGCCATGAAATTTATATCATTCAACCCATCCACCTCCTTGTGGCTAAATAAAACAAGGATTTCTAATGGTGATGGTTTCTCAGGAGTGGAGGTAATCAACTCTTTCAGAAAATAATTAATCTTTCCAACTTGAGCCTTAAGCTCATCTTTAGCTTGCTTATCCCTAATTAACCTTGATTTGGTGGTGGTGGCAATAATATCAATCAGATTTATTTGTTGATTTCTTGTATGTTTTCCAAGATTGATAGTGCTTATTTGATAATCTTCATCCTGCAATTCTTTGTCATCCTTGTCAGCAATAGGTGTAGCAATTTATTCTATCAAATATACATCATTAGTCAACTTTGTGGAATGCATAACATGAGGCTTCTTTCTAGGTTTTACTTTGTATATCTCCATGACCGTTTCATCCCATGTGACTAGCTGAGCTTGCACTTGTCTCTTTTCTAGATTCAACTTGAGCCAAGTGGGAGCAATCGATTGAGTAGTTACTTGTTGAACATTGGGAGGTGTTAATAATGGAGGTATAGAAGAAATTACCTCCACGGTCTGCTCAGAAGAATCCTTTTATTGCTCTTCTTTTTATTTTTGCAACTTTTCTTCCTTCATTCTCTCATTGAGGGCTCTTATTTCTTCTATCTTATTCATTTCTTCCTCCTTCTGTGTAGCCTCCTCTTCATCTTTCAACCTTTGTTGTTCTAACTCCTTTGCACAAAGTTCTTCCTTTACTGCCTTTTCTATTGGATGTTGTGGTTATGTTTCTGATATGTGGTTATGTTTCATTGATTTCAACACTATTATCATTAACTCATTTGAAGTGGTATACGTCTTGAGGATATTGATAAAATTGTAAATAAATGAGTTACAAGTTGTCAAGGGTGAAGTGAAGTTTAGTGTACAACCAACATACTGGAAGTTATTTATGTACATTGTTGATCAGAGGTTGTGGACTAAAGGGTTTGTTACTGAGTGTATCTAGTTTATCCATGTCAATTTTTAGAGATCCACATGAAGATTTGATCAAGTTATGAATATTTTCATTCTGACAGTTTTTTTGTTTCTTCAGTTGGTGTTCCTGATTGAAGATGAGGCTATTTCAGTTAGTGCATTTGTTGTGGATGCTTCTCTTGTGATTTGTGATGCTTTTTGATGTTTCTAGATCGTGCTCTATCTTTTTTGCACATCTGCATTGATTGTTTTGCTAGTGATTGGCAATTTTCTCTTGCGTGTTCATGGTTTTCTTGTTCTTAGCCGGCATAGTGTTTGTAGCATGTTGTGGGTCTTCGAGAAGAAATTCATCGAAGTGTCTTCATTTTGGAGATGCTGATTTGGGTCCTCACTAAGTTGTGGTTGACCTTGGTTGATTCACATTGACAATCTTTAATGTTTTGGGACAACAATTTATATTAATTTTATTATGGCTAACTTGTAGCGATGAAATTTCTTGATGTGGATATCTAAAAGTGATTGTTCATTTCATTTGAAGTATGCCGAATGTGTGTGTCCATGAAAAATGTTCTAAATCATTCAAAGGCATAGCAGAGTGTGAAGAAGTTTGAATAAGAGTGGAGAAGTGTTCATGTTCCTAATTGGAACTATAATCAGGCATTAGCAGATGCTATTTTCTCAGTTCAAAATCTGGATGGTTGTAATTTGAATCTCTTTGTAAGACAGTGTGTCTTCCTTTGTAATTGAGCAGTGAGCTCTAGGCAGTGTGCCTGGATGCATGTGCATTCCCCATATTTCATTTTCATTATACTTTTAATAGGATATAATCTTGTGGACTGACCTTTGCCATGGTTTTTTTGTTGGTGTAATTAATTATTTAATTACACTTTAGCATAAGTTTACTTAAGCATATTTTATTTCCTAGCTTAATTCTTATCCTTATCTTATTGAGTTGTCTTTTTTCTCAAGATAAGATTAGGGTTGTTTTTTCTTGCTTTATTGCTTGATTACCTTTTTCAAGGCTTTTGTATTATTTGTAAAACAATTATCTTCAATAATCATTATGCTGATTTTTGCTTGCACAAGTTTGCTCTGAGGGTTTACAAATTTTGTTCTGAATATTTGTTGCATGTGATAGGTGATTGCTTGCAGGTGATTCTTGGGGACTATGAAGTTGAATTTTCAAATTCTACATGGTATCAGAGCTCTAGACCTATTGCTTCATGTTCGTGATTTGAAGATATTCTCTCACAATGTCTTTTTCTATGCTAGGGTTTCAAGCCAAGTTGATTTTTTGTAGATCTGGGTGTAGCCTAATTTTTTGTGCATTTTTGGGCTAAACGGATGTCACCATTGTGATTAGAGCATCCAAAAACCCCAGAAACACCTTTCATTTCATCAATTTTGGAAAAAGCTGAAAAAAAGGAAAAAAAATTAGCCCCAAGGCTATACGGCCCCAGGGCACATAGATCAAGGCTAAATTTAAAAAAAAAAAACAAAAAACAAAAAACGCATTTAAAAAGAATGCCGCCATTGTATTTGGCACTCTACCACTCGAGCTCAGCTCGGCGGCCACCAATCACCAGTTGTGTCGCTCCTCTTGCACTGGTCTACCACTAGTGATAAGCCCCCCAAGGCTTTGCTACCCTCGCTAGGGTCCTTTGGAGGACTAGGGGCCACCAAACGAGCCCCAAAATTCTGACCTGTGGGCCCCCAGAGCGTAAACCTGATGGTTATATAGGAAAACAAGCGCTTAGTGCTTTAAGCCCTTTTTTTTAAAAAAAGCGCCAATGGCCGGTCACATGCAAAACCAAGGGCCAAGAGGAAAAGAGTCAAAATTTTGACCCTGTTTAGTGCTAAAAGGTCCTAAAATAGGCCTTTTTTCATTTTTTCATAACTTTTGCAAACAGAGGTATTTTTTTGCAAATGAGATATCATTGGAAAGTTGGTTTGAAAATCTTCACAATAGTGGTGGTTTTATTTTTTGATTTTTCTGTTTTGGTTCCTTTTGCGCCTGTGAAAGCCATAAGTTGTTTTCACTTTGGGAGACCTAACTTTTGCATCCTGGCTCTATTTTTCAAAAAAAAAGGTGTTGGAAAGCTGGTTTAGTGCTCTACATAGATCTAAAACCTGTTTTTTCATATTTTTTTACCAGGTATCTAATATTTTTGTTTTATCTCATCCTTTACCTTTTCAATTATTTTCTTGGGAAGCATGCAATCAATCTATTTTTTTTTAGATCAACGAGGATTGGTTTTTTATTTGAGAGTATATATTGTTGTTTTCTATCATGGATTTACATAATATTGCACCCTTACTCCATTCAACTATTTTGGTTGGAAAAAACAAATGGAGATTCATTTGAAACACAAAGGGTTGTATAGGGTAACCATGGGTACATAAATTAAACCTATAGATGCTAATAAAAAGAGAAAGTGGTTTAATAGGTGTGATGAAGTTTATGGTACATTATGTCTATCTCTTTCAACTGACCTTTTTCACATTGAGTCTTGCACTACACCCAATGAGATCTGGACTACTTTAGAGTCTGTTTGGGAAGCAGGATACATGATACTATGAGAGGGTTTCAGTTAGAGAATGAGCTTATTAGCTTCAATCTAACGGATTTTGATAGCATCCAGGAGTTTCTCACAAAAATGAAGTCTCTTAGATTTTAGTTGTCATAGTGTGGTGTTCAAAAAGAAGACTCTCAGTTGATATTGTCCATTCTTTCTAAGCTTGGACCAGATTATTCAGTTTTTGTATCTACCTTTTATGCCACTATGGATGCACTTGGTACAAGATTCATTATGCCATCTCTTGATGACTTTGCTTCATCTCTCACTCGAGAGAAAGCTAAGTTAGCTAGCATGGGCATGGTGAAACCTTCTTCCTCATCATAAACACTTATTGCATCATAAGAGCCGAGAGATCAAAAGGCTTCAACATGCAAAGGAATGAAACAGAAACAAAAGGATTCCAAACCTCATGAGCAGCAAAAAGAGTCCTTAGATTCATCCTCCTCTTCTAAGGGGAAATCATTTAGGAAGGAGAAGACTACATGTGCATATTTCAATAGGGAAGGACATGCAGAACATAATTGTTACAAGAAGGAAATTGATGAGCTGAAACATCTTTTTTAGAAATATTAGATTGATTTGCCTTCTAGGATTTGTGCATCATCTTCTTCTCCTCATTCTTCTTCTTTAGAACAACATAATACAAGAAAAACTAGTTTACATAGTTCATCATATATGAAGGGACATGCTCTTTGTGCTTCTTTAGTTATTGGATCAGGGAGATGGCTTCTAGATTTAGGAGCATCTCATCATATGCTTCTTCACAGTCTATGTTCATTTCCTTTGAGCCTTGCACTATGTCTACCATTTTGATGGGAAACATCACTTACATGAGTGTTATAGGGAAGTGGTCTATTAGCTTTGGAGACCACTCCTTTCAAGATGTCTTATGTGTCCCTCACTTGATAAACAACCTTCTTTCCATTTATCAGATCACTCATGGAGGCATTGGGAGATCTGTGGAGTTCACACCTGATTCGGTTATCATCAGAGACTTGGAGAGTAGAGCAGTTATTGCTACTAGGATAGTGGATCACTCATCTTGGTTGTATTCCTTCACCGATTTTGCTACCAATGGTGATTCTATTCCTACAAATGTTCCTCACACTTCTAGTGTGCATCATCATTCAGAGGAGAGATTTGGCTTCTTGAACATTGGTGTTCTCACTTCAAATCATGTTCTCGAGCCTTCCATTCCATCTCCTTCCCCTCCTATTGCTATTGTTGTGGTTAACCATGTGGCTTCTTCTATTTCAGTGCAACAAAATCCTATTTATTATTTGTCTCTGGAGGTTTCTATTGAGTCTTCACCTACTTTGACTTATTCATTGGTTGAGGTCACACCTGCTTTTGTGGAGAAATCTTGCGCTACACCTACTTCACCTTCATAGATTGCATTATTTTGGCCTCTTCCCTCTCACTTCTTTCAAGAGATGCAGTTTCTTCAATCTTATTGGAGCTACTTCATTCTGGGGGGTCTATGTGGCCTCTTTCTTCCTCTCTTCTATGGGGGTTGTTTCATGTATCTTTGTGATGGATGGTGTCCTTGGGACATCTGATGGAGTCCTCCATCTTTCATCACTTAGTTAGTTTGCATTCTATTTTGCGGAGGAGTTTTATTCCCATGTGGTTTTCTCCTTTACCCCATTTGATTTAGTTTGCATTGAATTTGTAAATGAGAACCTAACCAGGACTTGTTGACAAGACTCATCTTTGCATAATAATTTGTTTCTCCCTAAGTTGCACTTATGGGGGGTGTTGGTGTAATTAATTATTTAATTACACTTTAGCATAAGTTTACTTAGGCATATTTTATTTGCTAGGTTAATTCTTATCCGTATCTTATTGAGTTGTCTTTTTGCTCAAGATAAGATTAGGGTTTTTTTTTCTTGCTTTATTGCTTGATTTCCTTTTTGAATGATTTTGTATTATTTTAAAAACAATTATCTTCAATAATCATTATGTTTATTTTTTCTTGCACAAGTTTGCTCTGAGGGTTTATAGATTTTGTTCTGAATATCTATTGCATGTGATAGGTGATTGCTTGCAGGCGATTCTTGGGGACTATGAAGTTGGTTTTTCAACTTCTACATTTTCTCCTAATATGGTTTCCAAGTAAAAAATCTTGGTGTTATGTGTGTTTTTGATGTGTTGATGATTTATGCTTTCATTGTTAATTATCAGATCTAAGAATAAGGTTAATAAGTTGAATAAGTTTTGAATTTCTGTAACAACTGATTCACCCCTCTTAGTTGTTGTATTGCCAACAATTGGTATTAGGTTGATCCCACAATAGTGGTTTACAATTTTGGCCAAATTGGACATTGAAATAATTTTTTTAACTAAATCTTCACTTTTGGGCACCTATAGTGGCTAAACCATGAGGAATTTGAAGATGATGCAAACTAGAGTTTTGTGAAATTTTTTCTATATATTCTAAATATATTTTTTTCAAAATTTTTTGAATTAGATTGCACTTCTTTTTCTATCTCCCTTGAAAACTAGTTCTTTTTTAGAAAACAACTTTTTTAATAAGTGATGCTCACTGTGTAACGCATAATTTTTTTTTCCATAAAGGATAAAATTCTAATTCTTTCAAATTTAGATTTTTAACTCTTATATCTAGTGCTTCCACTTGGTTAGATATTTTTTTATTGAATATTTCTTCTTTAATCAAGTTTCAAAGTCAAACCAATTATAACTCAGACATAGCGCGACCATATAATGCGTAATGTTTTTGGTATGTATCAAAATTCAATTTTACTTTTCTAGTTGAATAAAGGACTTCAATATCTAGTGCACTCATATGTTTCATTTTTTTTTTACAATCTTCTATTTTTCCAGATGTGCAGAACAAAGAACTTGATTTTCGGTGAAAAACCTACATTCACAAGAAATGAAAAATAAATATATAATAATAAAATTAAATTTATTTCAAATTAAACTTTTTGGGAAGCTTATTATAAAGAATACATACTTACAAAAAAAAATTAAATGAATTCATTTGATCCCGCAAAAGATAAATCATAAGTGGGTTTTTATCAACATTTTGATAGGTGTAAAGGAGATTCTGTTATAGGTATGGTTTAAAACTAGCAAGATTCTATCCAAGGGGGTTTGATCTAAGGTATTTTGATCAAACCCTCTTTAATTGGAATGCTTTAAATAGAAATTATTAAGGCCCAAATCATTGTATTTTCTAAAAATATGTGATTTCAACAAAAATCATAATCTCCCAGAAATTGTAAACCAGCTTTGTGGGATCACCCATCAAGGCAGGTTCCTTGGAAGAAGTTTTATAGCTTAAGGTGATTCGGGATGACAAGTTACAAGAAGGATGGTCTAATATTTGATGAAAAAAATTATTCTTTTTGAAGACTCGAATGGAGTGTCATTTGAGATGCATTGGTGAACCCTACTGGAGCATTACAAGTAGTATGTATATTATTCCACAAAATGGTCCTACTACTTCTGATGAGATCAGAGATGTTGAGTATAATATCTGGGCTAAGGAAGCTTTGTTGAGTGCTTTGACTGATTCTAAGATGAAAAATGTTATGGATATGAAGACTACTTATGAGATCTGGAAAAAGTTGGAAACCTTGTATGAAGGTGATGCTAATGTGAAGTTTGCTAAGTTGTAGAGTTTGATAGGGAAATATGAAAGGTTGAGACTGGGTGATGATGATAACATTAATACTTTCATGCAAAGAGTAAATGAACTTGTGTGTGGTATTATATGTGCTAGTGGAAAGATAGATGAATTTGAGATTATTGCTAAAGTTCTTAGATCCTTGTCTAACTTTTACCAAGTCAAAGCTAGTGCTATTGAAGTGCTAAGGATTGTAACAAACATAACTAGACATACGTTGGTTGGTAAGCTAAGTTTTTTTGAGTTGAGCGAATTTGGTGATCCCCTTCCTAAGGTTGAATCTACATTTAAGGCTACTACTTCTGGAAGAGATAGAAAGAGATATGATCTAAGTGAAAGTTCATCTAGGAAGACATTCAGGTATGAGGATGAAATCAGATAGATTGAAGAAGAAGAAAGAGAGATAGAAGATATGGAAGCACTTATTATCAAAATACTACCGAGAGGAAAAGATAAGTATGAAGGAAAATTTCCTCTTAAATGTTTTTCTTGCAATTAGATAGGTCATTTTGCATCAAGGTGTCCAAAAAGAGCTGCTAAACCAAGACATAACTATTGGAATATGGCTTAGGGAGATTATTGGTATGGCTTCTAGTGTTGTCATTGATGGCAACTGAAGTCACTATTGTGGTCCACAAATTTGAACCTAGTCATACTGGTAGCTAAAGTCAAGTATAGTGTATTACCAATAGAGAACATGATGAACATGGTATTTGATTAGTATGTTAATTTATATGCTTCACCAAATCATCATCTTGTGTTGTGGATTGCCAGGATAGGTTTTTAAACATGTATGGTACCTTACTGGTAATTTTTGTGATGTTCCATTAATCCATGTACGAGTAAAGAGATCTGACAAAATGATTTTCTGTCTATTTGTTGATTATGGCCAATCGAATCAATGAAGAATGTTGCAGATGTATAAGGGATGATTTTTTAATTATTTCTATGTTTGATAATTTTTTTTTGGGTTATAGCTATGGTTTGGCATACGTGTGTGGGCACACATTAACTTTTTTTTATGATTTGAAGCCAACATGTAGAGAATATTATATTTTATATGAAGCTGACATATAGAGTTTGAATTCCTAATAGTAGGTATTTATGTGAGTTCAGGAAATTCATTTTGTGTGCATGAGATATTTGAGAGTAGTTGTAGGGTATGTGAAGGATCATGATGGGCCAAAAAGTGGCGATATGATGGGTATGTGTAGGGTATGTGGCTGACAACTTTTTTTTCACTTAGAATTGATGAAATGAAAAGGGTTTTTAAAGGAGATTCTCAGTTTTCGATCAATATAAATTATGCTTTAATTTGAATTTAATAAATAATTATTATTCATTTTCTATTTGAATTATGACTAAAGTCCTTATTGATAGGCTGATTGAAAAACATCTATAGTTTTCAAACAGTATCATATTTTTCGAATCTAAAATATGCATCACATTCTATGCTTTGCATAATATAGGATTAAAAAAAGAAAAATTAAATTTCATGAAGTTTTGACCAAGTTAAGGTGGTTAGACATATGATTTTTTATATTTTTTAAAAGTTGTAATAAAAAACATAATTAATTATTTACTTGGAAAAAATTACAAAAAAATATGCATCACATCAGGACATGAGTCCTCTACTTATATCTAAAATATTATAAAAAATATGATCATTTTATTGTGGTTAGGGTGGTTAGATAGACACCTACTTCTTATTTTTTCCTTGAAATTTAAGTACTACTGTATTGAAATTTCAAATTTTCACTAAATAAATTTTTTTATTTTTTTAAATAAACCTAGTAGGTTAGAAACTACATTCAATTTGCTACTGATTCTATTCTTACACATTTTTGAAATAATATAGATTACTTATTCAATTTTTTTACGTCAAGTTGCCTAACTCTGATTTTTCTAAATTTTTTTCCACTTAAGGGCCTGCATTTTCCATGATGATCCTGCACATACCCTGTAGGGTAGAGAATTTGGGTATGCGAATATTAGAAGATTAGTTGTGAGAATTTTGCTATTACAGAAGAAGATTTGGTAACAGAGCAAAAATGAAGTATAGAGTTTGACATAAGGTTTAGAACTTGATTTATGAGCTTCATAGGAACTGAAACCAGGCATTTGTAGATGCGATCTTCTTAGTTCAATTTTTGTTGTAATCTCTAACATTTTGTAAGGTAGTGAGCATTTCTTGTTTTGAGCAATCAGCTCTAGGTAGTGCGCCTAAATGCATGTGCATTCCCTTTTCTTCATACTTTTAACAGAGTATATAAATTATGGATTAATCTCCACTGTAGATTTTCTCCTATCAAGGTTTCCATGTAAAAATATTGGTGTTATGGTGCTTTGATTATCTGGTTCATGTGCTTGCATCTTTATTTCTATTTATGTGTTTTTAATGGCTTAAGATTTGAATTTAATGTTTAAATTTGTGGAACATTGATTCACCCCCCCTCTTAGTGTTCATTGGGTCCAATAATTGGTATCAAAGAAGGTCCCTATTCAGAATCTTAACAGCTTGAGGTGGATCTTGAAGTACAATGGACTCTGCTAGTCTTCAACAATAGATTATGGTAGCACTCGATGATCTTGATTAGTCTAAAGCAGAAGTCTTGGAGTTAAAAGAAAATCTTGTGGATGTTGAAAAATTCATTCAATCATTGAAGGATAAAATAAATGAGTCAAGAGAAAAGAGGAAGTAACTGTGTGATCAGCTAAAACAAAAAGAAAATAAAAGCTTAGAAGATGTTCACCTAAATCAGGCCCTAAAAGAAATAACTAAAGAATATGAAAAGCTTGCTAGGGACAATGCTACTCTAAAGCTTGAGATGGAATATGTGGAGATGAAACTAACTAAAGAGATTGAAGAAAGAAAGAAGAATGGGGAGAATCTGGCTCATTCCTTGAAAGAGAAATCTGAAGAATGCAACAAAGTTAATAGTGGATTCATTCAGCTATAGATTGAACTACAACAATCCAGAAGTAATGAAAAAGAGCTTGAAAGACAAAGAGTTATTCTCTGAGATGAACTCTCTACTACAAATGAATACAAGGAGAAGTTTAGGATCAATTCTTCTAAGCTTGATGAAATGACTAAAGGACAAAAGGATGCAAATGATAAGTGAGGTCTTGATATGAGAAGGAAGAAAGCTCTGGATTTGAACACAAGGATCCTAGAAAAAGAAATTAGATGAATAAAGGCAAAAGGTATCTGATAAGACAACCCAATGATCAAAATTTTAATGTTTATTGCTTTTCTTGTAATAAATTTGGTCATATGGCTTCTCATTATAGAAGAAAAGTAAATTTAAGTAGTCCATCATTTCCTAGTTAGTGTTTTAGTTGTAATAAGTTTGGACATAAGTCAATTGAATGTAGAAGTATGAATGTTAGTATTTAAGGAGTGTAAAATGATACACCTGTGCAAGATTTGGACATGTTGCTAACTAGTGTAGATCAAGGGGAAATCAATGGAATGAATGGCCTAGACAAAGAAATACGGTGTGTTACAATTGCAACAAATTTGGTCACATTGCAAGATTCTACAAGAACAGGAACATGGATAGAAGAGGTCTAGTATATCAAGAAAGAAATTCATAGAAAAATCACAAAGGAAAAGAAAAAGTAACTATGGAAGAAATAAGAGATTAGATGAAGAAAACATGGATAAAGAAGAGTGAATTTGATAAGCCCGTACCGAAGCTGCCTCTGGTAATCCCTCTGATAATTCCTTCAAAAATTGATATCACGCCATTGGCCTAGGTGGAGTCTTTCAAGTAAAATCCTTTTCCCCCTGTTAGTAGTTGGCACCGAAATAGAGGAAGTTGTAAGTAGTTGTGCCATTAGCTAACAAATGTATATGTGATCACTTTTTCGATAATTACAGATGGATTCTTATCTTGTTGTCTAAGATATCAGTGTAACTAAAACTCCTAGGGAAGAGAATTTATTGCGGTAAAAATTTAGGTGTGTGAAGCTATAAAAGGATACTTGGAACCCTTATTTGTCACTTTGCATTGAAAAATAATAGTGAAAGAGCTTCTGGAGAATTTTTTTGAAGGAGTCAAGTTGATTCAGTGGTGAATTCATCAGGTATTCCATTCGCTTGTAGAATTTCTAAATTTGTGCTTAGTAGAAAAACCTTGTTCGGTACCGAAAATGAAGCAAATCAAGGGAATTGTGATTTTGGATGAATACAGTGGAAAGAAGATCAAGGATGTAAGAGATATTTTTATTGTCAAAGAATTTAAGTGGCTCGAAGGAGTGAAACATAGGAGTTTGGACATTTGGAATGAATTTCATTATTTTAACAATGCATAAGTGGTTAGGTACATCTTGAGAAGATTGAATGAAGATAATCTAATTTGGAAAAACCATATCTTATTTCAAAGGAAGTGACTAGAAATTTAATTGGGTTATGCAATGCTGGAGTTATTCCAAAGAAGAAGTCGATTCAAAATAAGGAAGTCGAAACCCTAACCAGTGTAACAGGAGATTAGAGGGCTCTTGTAATTTTGATGATCAAAGATCCATTAACAAGGTACATTACATATGAAATCTCATTCAAAATATTCTCTAGAAATAAGGAAGGATCAACCTCTAAATGCAATTTACATTTTGCATAAGATGATAATGGAGGACCAAGACTTTGACCTGTGTAGTTTGTTGAAAGATCAAGTAATGGAGAACATGCAATTGATAATGGATATAGATTATCCTTTCAGGTTTGGCACTTTGATCACATGTTTCATGATGTATTTTCTAAATTTATTTCCATAGAATGATAATGTTGTATGAAAGGAGAGTGAACCGGTCTATAAGAATTTTTTTAAGCATTTCAATACTCTGGAAAATTGTGAGCAAGTTTATGCAAATTTCTTTAGAGAGTTAGGAAAATTTGGAGTAATTGGTATTTCTCTTTTGGTAAAAATAGCGGAAGTTGGATCATCTTCTGGTAAGGTGGAGAAGAAGTAGAAAAGGGCTCTAGAGTTTACACATGACATTCCTCCAACACAAAAATCTCCAAAAACTAAAGAAAAGGTAAAAGAGTAAGTAATTGTGGATCTACTAGATGAAGATTATGATGATTACACTCCAAGAGATGAATCAAAATCAATGGAACCAGATGTGATTATAGCAAAAGAAAGCAATGAAGAAGGTGATTTATTCAAAACAAAGATACTGCAAATAGTTCAGGAGGAAGATGGAATGCAAAAGATTGCTGACATGTGGCTAGATCGACCCTCATATGAACAAGACTTCATTGAGAACACTCTAGGCAGATACTTTGTGCAGAATAACATTGAATTGGAAATTTTGTAGAATGTATTCCCTAAAGAGTTGATTGAGTGTATTAAGGAGGTTGTGGCCTCTGACTCTTAGGATAAGAAAAAGGAAGAAATAATCCTGCACTTGAAGGAGTAGTTTAGGCTATCCCTTACAAAACTGAAAAATAAAATGAATTTTTTGAGACAATGCATCAATTCATCTAATGACATCTACAATTATTGTCTATATTGGCCTCATCTTGTTGGAAAATACAAAGTCAAGCTATAGAAAATTGAAAGTGAATTGAATAAAATTTGTTAGGACTACAATATGGTTCAGTACTAGGATGAGCAGTAAAAAGCATAATTCATGAGTTGTAGGTTGAACACACAAAGATTCACTTTTCTAGAAACAATCTTATGGACACCTTCTGGAAAGTAAATGATCAAACTGAATGCAGATTGGAGTAGTTGATTGTTTTCTTGAGGAAAGGAGAGAATTTGGAAGAATAAATTACAATTTTAAAATCCCTCATTCAGATCATTAATCGAACATTAGAAAATAATAGCCCGATAATAATTATTGGGATTTTTGTAGATGCTTGGAAGAAATTCCTTTCAGAGATGAAAAATAAGTATTTAATAATTTTTTGATTTGTGTAGTAGCAATAGTTTTCCAAATTTTGATCAAATTTCTATTTAGAAAAGGGAAAGAGAGAGTAGTAAAATTTTGTTTTAGCTAACAAAAAGGAAGAAGTGTAGTAAAAATACTAGAAAAAGTGGAGAAAAAGAAGTAAATTTTTTTTATTGATGTCAAAGGGGGAGAGAATGTAGTGAAAAATTCCTTGACATCCTAAGGGGGAGCAATATTTTGTTGTGTTTTGAAATTTTGGAGTTTGGCAACATACCTCTGGTTTTGACACTTAGTCATTTTTCACTAAGTGTTGCCATCAATGCCAAAGGGGGAGATTGATGGAATATGGCTCGAGGAGATTATTGGTATGGATTCTAGTGTTTTCATTAATGGAAATGAAAGTCACTATTGTGGTTCATATACCAAACCTAGTCATACTGGCAGCTAAAGTCAAGTATAGTGTATTACTGATAAAGAACAAGATGAACATGGTATCCGGTTAGTATGTCAATTTATATGATTCACCAAATCATCATCTTGTGTTGTGGATCCCCAGGATAGGTTGTTAAGCATGTATGGTACCTTATTGGTAGGTTTTGTGATGTTGCATTAATCCATGTATGAGTAAAGAGATCCGATAGAATGATTTTCTATCTATTTGTTCATTATGGCCGACCTAATCAATGAAGAATGTTGCAGATGTATAAGGGATGATTGTTTAATTGTTTCTATGTTTGAGATTTTTTTTTGGGTCCTAGCTATGGTTTGGCCAACATGTGTGGGAAAGCATAAAAAATTATTTATGATTTGAAGCCGACAGGTAGAGAGTATTATATTTTTTGTGAAGCCAACATATAGTGTTTGAATTCCTGATAGTGGGTATTTATGTGAGTTCAAGAAATTCATTTTGTGTGCATGAGGTATATGAGAGCAGTTGTAGGGTAGAGAAGTTGGGTATGCAAATATCAGAAGATCAACTATGACAATTTTGCTAGTATAGAAGAAGATTTGGTGACATAGCATAAGCGAAGTGTAGAGTCTGATAGAAGGTTCAAAACTTGATTTATGAGCTTCACTGGAATTGAAACTAGGAATTTGTAGATACTATCTTCTTACTTGAAAGTTTTTTTGTAATCCCTAACATTTTGTAAGGAAGTGAGCTCTAGGAAGTGCGGTTGAATTCATGTGCATTCCATTTTCTTCATACTTTTAATAGAGTATATAAATTTTGGATTAATCTCCACTGTGGCTTTTCGCCTAGTAGGGTTTCCACGTAAAAATATTGGTGTTATGGTGCTTTTATTATCTTGTTCATTTGCTTGCACCTTTATTTTTGTTTATGTGTTTTTAATGGCTTAAGATCTAGATTTAAAGTTTAAATTTGTGGAACACTCATTCACCCCCCCTCTCAGTGTTGCTTTAGTCCAACAATAACAAGCCCATATTTTAAAAGAATTTTTACTATGCTACTGATGAAGGAATGATAGATGATGAATATGATAAAGGAAATAGAAGTGATGATGAATGTGTGTTTATTGCTATCAAGGAAAGTAATCTAGTATCTACTGAATCTGTTGGTTGTACAAATGTGGAGAAAGCCCTAGTTGCTCAAGTTGAAGAGAAAGATGAATGGGTAATCGACAGTGGATGTTCACATCATATGACAGGAAATAAAAGTAAGTTTGTGAGCTTGGAAAATAATGATGGTGGTGTTGTGAGATTTGGTGATAATACAACTAGTGTGATCCATGGAAGAGGTTGAATTTATCTTGATGGTAAGCATAATACTAATGATCTTATGTATGTGGAAGGCTTGAAGCATAATATTTTTAGTTTTGGTCAAATGGTTTATAAGGGATACAATCTTTAGTTCAAGAATGGAAATTGCAAAATATTGAGTTTTGGAAATGAAATTGCATCAGGTACAAAAAAAAGGTAGTATCTTTCATTTGAGTGCTTCTAGTAAAATTTGTTTGATTGCTCAAGTTAATGAAAGTTGGTTATGGCATAGAAGGTTGTGTCATGTTAACTTTGATGATATTTTCAAGATAAGTTTCACTAAGGATGTGAGAGACCTACCTAAGTTGGTGAAACCTACTAATGCAATATGTAAGGGATGTCAATTGGGAAAGAAAACTAGGATTTCATTTTAGAGTAAAAAGTATTGTTCAAATGAACTGTTAGAACTTGGGAATACTGATTTGTGTGGTCCCTCTAAGGCCAGAAGTTTACAAAGTTATAGGTATTTCATGTTACTCATTGATAGTTATTCTAGAATTCTATTGGTTACTTTCTTAAGGGATAAATTTGAAGCATTGGAAAAATTCAAGATCTTTAAAGCTATGGTTGAGACAGAGATAGGTTTGAAGATTAAATGTCTGAGATCAAATAGAGGTGGTGATTTCACTTCTGGTGAATTTAATTATTTTTGTGAAGAACATGGAATAAAGATACAATTATCTACACCATAGACCTCTCAACAAAATGGAGTTGTGGAAAGGAATAATAGAACAATTGAAGATGCTACTAGAACTATGATGCTAGAAGGTTCAAATGTTCCTCATATCTATTGAAGAGAAGCTATGAGTACTGTTGTGTACATAATCAACTAGGTACAAATCAAAGGTGATATTGGTAAGACCCCTTTTGAAATATGGACTGCTCAAAAGCCTACTATTAAATAATTCAAGATATTTGGAAGTAGATGTTATATTAAGAGAGATGAAGACATATGAAAGTTTGATGCTAGGAGTGATGAAGGTATCTTTTTGGGTTATTCTACTAAAATCAAGGCCTACCGATGTTACAATAAAAGATTGAATAAAATGGTTAAAAGTGTAAATGTTATGGTTGATGAAGACTCAGGTACACTATCTAGAGCATGTAGATATGACTCTAAGGATCAGGATGACAATACAAACAAAGGAAAGTAAGTTCATACTACAAATCAAGTGCAAATAAATCCGGTAAATAAGTAAAATGAAGAAGGAGAAATGGGTGAAAGAGAAAAAGAGAGATCAGAAGAACCTGAGTTGAAGAACATCCTAAGAAGACTCTGACATATGTAAGATTGAATCATTCAGAAGGTCAAATTATAGGTGATAAGAACAAAGGTGTCTAGACTATGAGTTGCGGGTATGTGCAGGATCATCATGGAAAAAACAAACCCTTAAGTGGCAAAAAAATAAAAAAAATAGAGTTAGGCAACTTGACGTAAACATTTGAATAAGTTATCTATATTATTTCAAAAATATGTAAGAATAAAATCTATAGAAAATTGAATGTAGTTTCTAAACTACTAGGTTTGTATAAAAAATAAATAAATCTATTTGGTGAAAATAAAAATTTCAATGCAGAGTACTTAAATTTCAAGGAATAAGTAGGTGTTTTGTCGACCACCCTAACCACAAAAATAATTTTTTTATAAGATTTTAGATATAGGTAGAGGACTCATGTCTTGATGTGATGCATATTTTTTGTAATTTTTTCCAAGTAAATGATTAATTATGAATTTTTATTACAAATTTTAAAAATATAAAAAACTTGTATGTCTAACCACCTTAAATTGGTCAAAAATTCATAAAATTCAATTTTTCTTTTTTAAATCCTATAGTATGTGAAGCATAGAATGTGACACAGTTTTTGGATTCAAAAAATGTGATACTGTTTGAAAGCTATAGATGTTTTTCAATTAGTCTATCAATAAGGACTTTAGTCATAATTTGAAGAGAAAATGAATAATAATTACTTATTAAATTCAAAGTAAAGCATAATTTATATTGGTGGAAAGCTGAGAATCTCCTTTAAAAACCCTTTTTGTGTCATCAATTTTGGGTAAAAAAAAGTCATCAGCCACATAGCCATCATATTGCCACTTTCTGGCCCATCATGATCCTGCACATACCCTTGCATAAGAGTATTGCTTGATAGAAAAGACTGAGCCTACTAGTGTGAATGAAGCATGTAAAGATGAGCATTGGGTTGAAGCAATGAAAGAAGAGTTAAAACAAATTGAGAAAAATGATACATGGATTCTTGCTCCCAGACCTAAGGATAATAATGTCATTGGAACCAAATGGGTCTTTAGAAACAAACTGAATGAGCAAGGTGAAGTGCTTAGAAACAAAGCAAGACTGGTATGTAAAGGATATTCATAGAATCTAAAGGATATCATAATTATATATGATGAGCATATTGCTATATTCTATGATAACTCAAGTTTTATTAACATTTCCAATAATCTGGTGTTGCATTGAAAAAAAAAGCATATATCTATTAAGTTTCACTTTTTGAGGGAAAAGGTAAGTGAAAAGGAAGTTAGACTGGAGTATGCACCTACTAAGGAGCAAATTGTAGATATATTTACCAAGCCATCGCCTAAGGATACTTTTGAGTATCTCATAGGGAAGTTAGGGGTGATTACCTCTCCTAATCAGAACTAAGGATCCATTGCATTGCATTAGTTCATGCATTTCATAATCATATCTTGTTTTGGATTGATGTTGTGGTGGCTACTACTTAGGGGGAGTAGTCAAATGGTTCAAAAATTTAGATATGTGGTTCAAAGCTTAGAGATATTTTTCATTGATGTCAAAGGGGCAGAATAATCATGTGAAAAAATTATGATTATCTGGGGAAAAGAGACTTGTGGGGAGAAATATTATGTAAAAGTGTTGAGAAGAAGAGTCAGAACCTAAGTAGGAGTTAGTTGTGTTGATGGTATTTTTCACATCATGTGTTTGCATAAATGCCAAAGGGGGACATTGTTGGATTTTTTGGTTATGTTGTTGATATGTGTTGTCATTGATGTCAACACTATTAGCATTAATTCATTTGAAGATGTATATGTCAAGGATATTGAGAAAATTGTAAATAAATGAGTTGTAGGTTGTCAGTGATGAAGTGAAGTTTAGTGTAGTTGACATCTTGGTGGTTATTTCTTCACGTTGTTGATCAGAGGTTTCCAAATAAATGGTTTGTGTTTGAGTATGTCTAGTTTATCCACATCAAGTTTTAGAAATCCATGTGAAGATTTGATCAAGTTATGAATATTTTCATTCTATCAGTTTTTTTCTTTCTCTAGCTGGCGTTCCTGATTGAAGATGAGGCTATTTTAGTTAGTGCAGTTTTTGCAGATTTTTCTCTTGTGATTCATGATGCTTTTGGATGTTTCTAGATCATGCTATATCTTTTTTGCATGTCTGCATTGATTGTTGTGCTCGTGGTTGGAGATTTTCTCTTGTCTGTTCATTTATTTCTTGTTCTTGGCCAACATAGTGTTTGTAGCATGTTGTGGATCTTCGAGGAGAAATTAATTGAATTTTATTCATGTTGGAGATTTTGATTTGGGTCCTCACTAAGTTTTGGCCAACTTTGGTTGATTCGAATTGATAGTATTTAATGTTTTGGGCCGATTGTTTATATTCATTTTATTACGGCTGACTTGTAGTGATGAAATTTCTTGTTGCGGATATATAAAAGTGATTTTTCATTTCATTTGAAGTATTCCAAATGTGTGTGTGTGTGTGAATAATGTTCTAAATCATTTGAAGGCATATTAGTGTGTAAACGAGTGTAAAGAAGAGTTAAGAAGATTGGAGAAGTTTTCATGTGCTTAATTGGAACTATAATCAGGCATTATTAGATGTTATTTTCTCAGTTCAAAATCTGGATGGCTGTAATTTCAATCTCTTTCTAAGAAAGTGTGTCTTCCTTTATAATTGAGAAATGAGCTCTAGGCAATGTGCCTAAATGCATGTGCATTCTCCATACTTTATTTTCATTATACTTTTAATAGGGTATAATCTTGTGGACTGACCTCCACTATGGTTTTTCCCCTAAAAGAGTTTCCACATAAAAATTATTGGTGTTATGTGTTTTTTTGATGTGTTGATTTATGTTTTCATGGTTAATTATCATATCTGAGAATAAGGTTAATAAGTTGAATTTTTTTTGAATTTATGTGACAACTGAGTCACCCCCCTCTTAGTTGTTTTCCCTAGTATTTCCAACACTATCTTGTTCAACCTTCTTCTATCATTCCAATTCCTATGTCATGGATTCCTCTTCTACCCTCTTTTGTGCCTCAACAACTTCCTTTTCTTAGGATAGCTCCTCAACTTTCTTTCTCTGATATTCTTCTTCTTGAGCTAAATCTTCAACAACTAATCTTTGGGAATTTTTCATTATTTCCTTCTATTCATCCTTAGTCAAAACTTCACTCATCTCCAATTCTTCATGATGTAGGCTTCTAGGCACAAACCTAGTATCTTCTTCTCCTAGTTCTTCCTCATCCTTCTTCATATATTCTTCTCAAATTTAGGTCTTTCCCCTTCCTAAGATGGAGTTCTCTTGGAATCTAAGAAGATAGTTTAATATTTTACAATAATTACTTGGGGCCTCTTCTCTTCAACAACTATTGTTCTTGATGTTGATGGAATAGTAGGAGTGGTTTCCTCAATTTCTGGAGGGATAGAAAAAATTCCTTCTTTAGTAACTTCTTCATTGGGATATACAATAGCTAAGGGTGTGGCACCACAACCTAAAATAACCCCAGTAGCAACCACCTCATAAGTAACTTTAGCTTTTCATAAAGCATCATCAAATTTTTGTAATGAAATTTATTCATCTATTGAGGCAAGCTCTTCTATGGTTGTCTCCAATGCTACAATACCTTTCTTCAATATTTTTTATTGTCTTGTCTTAGTAGAGGAAGTAGTTTCACTACTAGAACCCCTCTTCTTTGAATCTTGTACCCTTGGTTTCTTTAACCAAAGATCTATCCATGACAATTTACAAATATTAGTTTCCTCCTTTTCCATCCAATTTATGGGCTCAAGATCCTTAGTATCCACCCTATCCATATCATATCAAGGATCAAGAGTGATCCTATCATCAACAGTGCCCTCTGGTATATCCATCTTAACCTCAAAATCTTTCATCTGGGAAATTGTCATTCTTTCATACCCCCTTCTTCTCACTTAAAATTTATCTTAAAGGTTGGCTCAAAAGTCTTTGTGTATGAAGCATAAAACCTATGACTGATGGATTATTATGGGTTAACCACACTTGATCTAGGAGGAATTGAAGTGTGATTTAGTCACTAAACCTTAGTCCCAAAACAATCATTCAATTTAAATCGAAGTGGAAGCCATTAAAATTTAACATTCTAAACAACAAAAGCTTTTGAAATACCTACTCTAATCCATTGAAATCTATTCGATGGGGCAATTGGTGTTGTGTTGATGTGAAATTATGACCCTTTCCCAATCTCGTGGGTAAATGAGCTTGTTCTAGTTAGTTTTATTGAAGAAAACTAATGGAACCATTGTGAGATGTGTATGGAAACATAATTTAAAGCTAAATTAGCATGATGCAAGCTAATTAAACATTATTTTATGCTAAGTGATGAAGATATAAAAATGCTAAGCTAATTCTATGCTAAAAGATGAAAACCCTAATTCATATTCAAATTAAGATGGATGCATGGAAGCCATTAATGGATTCTCTAAGCTATTATGCAATTAAAATTAACTAAAACAATCTAAAAGTGAGTAAAAGATGAGTGTGGATGCAAGTAAGTTCAACATCATAAGTTTGCAATTGAAAGATGGATCCATTTGTCTCCAAATAGTGACCTATTTATAAGGGAGCAAATGAGGAATGAAGGGTTGAGATAAAAAAAAATTTAATCAACGATGCAAGATGAAGGAGATGAGAGGCATGGATCATGGATTATCATCAATGGATGATAATGTATGATGATAGTTTAATGAAGGGTTCACACTTGCCTCAAACAAACACACTTTTGACCTCCTCACATAGGTCAATGGTGACTTGTTCAAAAGGTTAAAGGTTAAAACTTGCTCAAGAATCCAAGTGAAAATATCCCTTTTTCAAATGATGGAGGAATAAGAATATTCACATGGGTGAGGAAAAAGGAAATTTACAAATTAAAACAAAGTTTTAATTGTGCAAAAAAAGGATAAGGAATATTCCTTTTGCTTAGAGGAAAGTTAGATTAATTGCTAATTAAACAACATTTAATCATGCAATTAAGGGTTTAGAAGAATTAAATTGTTTATTCATTAAATTAAATGATTTAATGAATGGGGGAGAGATGAAATGATATTTAATTAAATAAGATGACTTAGGGAGTTAAATTAAACATTTTGATGTATTTAATTTAATGACATGAAATGTTAGTGTGAAAAGGGATGAATTAACCTAATTAAATTAATTACGCCAATAGATGAAAATGATGCAATTAATTAAATAGATCAGATATTTAAATTAATTAAGTGAACATAGGATGGGTTAAAGAGTAAATGATGTGAGTAAATCTATTTCAAGTGTATGATATTGATTAGGACTATTTTCAGTGTCTACACAATGCATACATTTTCCTCTTTGGATGAAAAAATTTCTGGTGGTATGTTCTTGGAAATTCATGGATTGAAATTCTTCAATTGTTGTTTTAGCCATTATTCAAGAGGAACAAGAATAAACTCCCAATTGCATTTAGAAAGAATGAAAAACAGTCTTATGCTATGCAAAAAAAATTCCATTTTCCTCAAGGACTTGTCGAGCAACATCCATCAAGACCCATCTATCACCACAACACCTTTGCATTTTGAAAGGGGAAACATCATAACCAAACAATCTAAAATAAGTATATTTTTGTATTGAATAAACCAATATCCCCACTCTTGGATGAATTCCATAGCATCTCGTGACAATCTAAAACCAATGTCACCTATGAGCTGATTAATAATAACATACAAAAATGCATCATTGAATCTTTTAAAGTGTTTCTCCACCTCCTTAATCTCTATTTGATCATAATATTCCAAAATCCTCTTTTGATTTGGACCATCATCCATTGACCCTTTAGTATTTAACCCAAGAAACTATCCCATCCTTGTAGCACAATATATGACATATGAAGTCATGTAAAAGTTCTTGGTTTCTGCTACTTTCAGTAGTTGGTCATTAATGCTATCTGAGATCATTTTCCCCCAATCCATTAATTTATTACCCTCTAGAATCAATTGAATGAATGGAAGCATCTAGTGTTCAAAGATGCGGGAATTTCCTTTACCAAATACTCTAGCTAGCAATGTGATCATGTCCACTATATCCTCAAAAAAGTTAGACCTTTTGGGGTTGGTTGGAACCTTCTTTACTGGCTTATTTTCTATCTTAAGCCATCTTTTATTAATCACCTTTGTGTTTCCCTCCACATAATTTTCCTAGAGTTGAAGTGCCTCAGCTTCAGTCATAATCTTGAGATTGGGATAATGAAGAGGGTCAAAAATGTGTCTGATCATTGTTCGGGTTAAATACATTATTACATTGCCTTGTGAATCAATGCATTTCCTTTAAGTAGGATTGTATGTTTGTGCAGTAGTTAAGATGAACTTAGGAAACTACACAATAATGGGAAAACTAGATACATGAGCTAAACCAGAATTTTCAATCCTCTTTTCCCTCAAGGTAGCATCCTCTTAAAAGGTATCATCATGAAATTGTTCCAAATCAACCTGCCCAATAAGTGTATCAGTGATATTCATGACATCATAATCGAACTTAGATGGTACTAGGGTCCCTTGGAACTTATACTTCATTGTGAGAGGCACTTGTTTTGGCTTTAACCTCTTGGTCCTTTTTCTGTATGATGTTCCTTCAGTGGGTACTTCCTCCTCTAAGGTAGAAATTTGTTAATTATCTTTTCATACTAAAAATTATCAGGCAAAGAAAAGACATGAAGAGGAATTTAGCACCCACATTCAAATTATATAAGCATTAATTCAACTTAAAGTCCCATCCAACAAGTTAATTGAGAATATTTAGGTTTTGGGTTTAGGACAGAACAAAGAACATGGCCATTTTATGTATAAAACTGAACTCTATCGAAAGTTGGGATCGGGTCCTAAGTTGACACCTATACCAACAGTGCTGTTGAATTTCAATGTCATCCTGTGGTCCAATCCCACAACATATTCAAGAATTGGGGTTTGATCCTCACCAAGTCGTGGTAGTTAACAAATTCAATCAATGAAAGTTTTTTCCTAGGTTTCAATCCCAATGTTGTATTGGAAGTCAGGATCATGTTGTGATTCAAAATTGGACACTAAAAGGAGGAAAAAGTGCAAGTAATTTATCGAGATCCAATTCTCAATAAAATAACGAGAATTGGGGACAAGACTTTATCATGCACCAGACCTTAAATTGACAAGGTGGAAATAAGTCAACTCCAAGTTTCGATCCCGCAATGTGTTCGGGGATTGGGATCGAGGTGTCACTAGGTTATGGTACTTAATGATGTGGAAAAGGTTCAGTGTCAACTTGACTTCGAATCTCAATGGTAATGTGGGGATCTGAGTCAAGATATGGAGTGGTAATTTTTCAAAAACCCTTTAACATTCTATAGTGACGATCTGATACCCAATCCCGATGAGACATCGAAAGTCAGAAATAGAGCAAGTGAGGGAGCTAGACTTAAAAAATGGTAAAACCCTAAGTTCCATTTTGATTCCTAATTCTAAAATAAATGCAGGAATTGGGAATAACACAACAACAATAAATGAAGGCAGAAAATACATGTAACAATATCCTTAACTTGTGCCTTTTAGGTAAGATTGTTGTCGAGATTAAGATTTTTTTTTAAAAATAGTTGAAACTTGAAATTTATCAATTCAAATGCATTTTTGACTTGAAAAAATGGAAAAACACTAGAAAACTATGGCACGACTAGACAAAAAATCTTGAGAACAGAAAACATAAAATAAAAGCAAGGAAAGAAAAATTCCCAATGAACCAAAGGGTTTGAGAGTGAATAAAACACATGAAAGGGTGCAAAGAAAATCATAGACAAACCAAAAGGAATAAGTGAGAAAATAAAACAAGAAAGAAAACATGCAAACCAAGAGAAAAAACCCCTACCTCTAAATGTAATCAAGAATCTGACAACATAGTGAGAAATTGAATTTCCTTCTCAAATCTTAGCTCTTGGCATTGCTTTGGTTCACTCCATCAAACTATATAAGCTAGAATTCATGAATGGAAATTGAGGAGCAACAAAATAAAAAATCATTCACACATGCGAATAGTTAGGCATTAATGCGGGTTGGTCGGGCCTTGGGATCATGGAGAAAGTCATTAATACTTGGTTACAAGAATAGTGGTAATCAGGATTCAGGATTGGGAAATGAGATAGCACCAAGCTTCCTATAGGTTCCAAGTTCAGGTGAAGGTCTGAGGTCCAAAACCTAAAAAAAAAACAAGACAAAGTGGGGGCTGAAATTGGGTCAAGAGATGTAACAAGAACTCTAAAAATCTCTTAGTGTAGGTTATGATCTAAATTCTGTTCTCGAAAAACACAAAGAGAGTCAAAAGTTGGGATTGGGGTGGAAACAAGAATAAGAACTTTTGAAAAGTTCTTGGTTCTGGTTCCATTCCGATGTCCAATTTTGACACAAGAAAAATGCACAAGGGAGAAAAGTAGAAGTTGGGATCAGGTCAAAAATAGAAACTTAAACCCTAAAGGGTGCAATGTAATAGTTTCAATCCAAAACCTAACTTTGACACACATAGAAAAATACAAGGAAAATCATGGGGATCAGGATCAAACCATGGACACAAACTTATACTTTGGAAAGTAGCAAGTGTTAGTGCCAATTCGAAACCTAAACCCAAACAACGAAGGAAAACCAAGAATTAGGAGAAAAAAGAAACAACTCCAAAGGCCTAAATAGGAACACCAAGGATAAAAGAAATGAAAGGGGGACCCATTTTGTCAAAAAAACAAAATGGGGTGGTTATCTAAGGCATAACAATTGGTGACTTGGCTAGTGTTAGTAAGCAGATTGGGCACCTTAAGATAATGTTGACTCTTAGCCTCAAAGGTGCCTCTATTCCTAATATCTCTAGATGAATTCTCTCTTTGAGAAAGCAATCACCGTCTTAATTGAAGAGGTACAACTCCCTCTTATGATTTTCAAGGAATTAGGAAAAATTTAAAAATAAAACTAATGTGTACTTTTAACCAGAAAGCAGTAAAGGCAACTAATATCTGCACATAAAAATGATACAAGCATAAAATGAATAGAATATAAATTTTATGACACAAAGGTCACCCACTTCACACCCACAAAAGATAACTAAGAAAGGTGAATAGTGATTCTTTCAAAAAATAAATAAGAATTCATAGATTCTAATAAACACCCACACAATCTGATGTTACAACTAATGCATTGAAGAGTAATTGCAAAGACACATATAAATTTACTTTAAAAAAAAAATGTTATTAAATTCATAGATTTAGAACATTTCTCTTATTTCCCCAACACAAAATTATAAATTATAATGTCGCCCAAGTTAGCAGGACTTGATGAAATCCCAGTCACCTTTATTTAGCCTTCCAAATAATGTGGCGTGATATTTTGGTAGGCTAGCCTAACCATGGTAAATGTCACTTGAGTTTTTGTAACTTCAAAAATGCTGCCAAGTCTTCATTTTTGAATTTGCTTGTGTTTTTTCCTTCCACCATGGTAGATCTTTTTAATCATTCTTTCTTTTGAATTGAGAGAAACCGATACCTCCTTTTGCATTATATTAAGCAGATCATGTGTGAGATGGTGCCTTATTTTCTCTCGAATACTCTTGGAGAATACCTTGTAACTAACTAATCATAACAAAAGATACCGACATACTTCCATCAATGACAAACAGTCTAGGCTCCTTGCATTCCTCCTTTTCAGTATAGCTATTATCTTGTGTTTATTGATAGAAATCACACATTTTTATGACTTGCAATGAATAAGGAATGATTATTGTAGAGTACCATCTATAATGTGATCCTACGAATCAAATAGGTTTGACTTCTTTTAAATAATTCATTTTGATATTTATACTGCAACTTAGCCAGTGATCATTCACAAACCATAACTTTGATAACAATGATGACTTCTTCAAGAGGGAGACTCTCGATGATCAAGTAAAACATCTACAATCTATCAGGTGCCCAAGATTCAATTATAGAAGTAAATTTTTTGGAAGTTCATGAATAACCTATAGGCTTCAGATTGACTTATTGATAGGGGAAAAGTTTAAAATTTTCAACTGCCAAAAATTTGGGTAACAACTAGGAAAATGGTTTACCCATTTTCAAGATACTGAAGAATGCAGTCATCGAGAACCTCTTGTTTATGAACATTTTAACTCAAGTATGATCAGTTACAATAAACAAGTTTGAGTTGCAATCTCAAACATAAATCAACAAAAATGACTTTGAATCTAAGTGTGTGAATGTATGGTACATTTCTTTCCTTAACAACTCTTCATATCCTTGAACAACTACAAAGCAAGATCCAAGCCACATGGGTTGATCCATTTTAACTATTGTGCAATGATATCCTAGGCATTGTACCACTGCCAGCTGGGTGTCTATAGCCCCTATGTAGATACCTCTAGTTCTCTCAAAGCATTGCTCTACTACTAGCCAAGTGTCCATAGCCCCAATATAGATACTTGAATTACCCTTATTATATTGAGTTTTCCATCATTTGTAACTCTCTTTTCTTTTCTATTAAATGGGGTTTACCTAGAGAATTTATTTTCTTATATTTTCTCAATACTTGATGTAATAACCTAAAATTTGGGTTGAGAACTATGGTGGACCTCACGAAAGTGTTAAGAAATCAAAATTTTCACCTAAATCGTGAATACAGTCACTATAAGATGAATAAGCCCTTATGAAAATAGATCATTCTATATAATATGTGATAGATTCAACTGTGGTTTATGAGATCACTTACAATATACTTGTTTTTTCCTAACCTTTCAAACTATTATTAAAATGGACATAAAATATAAGTCTAAAAATGAAAGAGTTTAACAGTCATACCTAAAAATACGTAAATCAAATTCTCTATCATAGTATCCTTAGTATACTTTGAATAAATATCTCTTCACTTTGAAATGGAGAAAATGAAGGTCCCTAGAAAAAAAAGAAAAAGGAAAATAAAAATAAACAACAAAAACATAAAATAAAGGAAACACAAACAAACAAACAAACTAGAAATGAGAAAACAACTAATTACATATATACAATCAGATGGACAATCAAACCTTCATGGACTAAAATAATGTTTGAGAAACTTTCCATTGATTGGAAATGGGATAGGTTCTCCTATTAAGGTGTTAAACTAAAAGACATTCTCACCAAGGATTTTAGTGATCTGATATGGGCCCAAGCAAAGTCAGTCAAACTTTTGGTGATCATCCTCACTCTCTTTGGCTTTGTCCCACAACAACACAAGGTTTGATATTCTGAAGGATTTAATTTTGGATCTTTTGTCAAACCAACATTTGACAATAGCCTGATGCTTAGAAAAATGTTGCAAAACAACATCTCTTTATTCTGCTAGATTGAGTAAACTAGTTGATCGAACCTCTATCCTATCATCATTAGAGTAAAACTCTTCCATGAACCGAATGACGGGTATCTATAGATGAATAGGGAAGATGAGGTATTGGCCATAGACTAACTTAAATGGTGAGTTTCCTAAGGAAGATTTGATTCTAGTCCTATCTTCCCATAAGGAAAATATTAGCTATGTGTTCCAATCCTGAGGATTACTTTCTAGTTTCTTAATTACCTCCAATAATTTTTTATTAGTAGAATTTGCTACTCCATTCCCCTATAGATTGTAATTAGAAGAGTATTTCAAAAAAAAATTATGCACATACACCCATTGGATAAATTTTTTAAAAGAAAAGGCAGGGCTATTAACACATACCAGGGAGAATGGTACTCCAAACCTGGTAATGCCATATTCATTAAGGAACTTGATAGCGACTTCAGTGGTATCGTTCTTGTAGTGTTGAGCTTCAATATAGTGTGTGCAATAATCCGTTGTAGTCAAAATAAACTTGTGACTTGCAAAAAAATTTAAATTAATTTCCCTAACAAAATCTATGGTACATTGGGCAAATGGTCTTACATCGTATATTGTTTGTAGGGGAATCACTAGATTGCATTCTCTAGATGCTGAAGTTTGAAAAATGTGAATGTCCCAACATGTTGATGAGTATCCTAAAACACATGGGGCCAATAATAACCTAATCTCAAAATTTGATGTGCCATGGCATCAACTGAACTGTGCCCATCACCATCTCTACCATGAAACTCAACAATGGCTTGTTTTTCCTACTGTTGATCTAGGTAGTGTAGATAGACAACTTCAATTTTCTCCACTACAATAAAATACCTTTGAGCATATAATGGGAACTCTTTAGTCTCAATTCTCTTCTCTGAGTGGTATTCATTTCATTTATAAATTTGTTGTTTAGCATCAAGAAAGTTAGATTTGCATACCAAGGATCACCAGTGAATGATTGCATAATAGACTATTGGCAAGTAATCTTGGTGTCAACATTAATCATAGCCTTAGATAAGCCTTGTCATCAAACCATTTTCATAGGGTGAATTTCAAGGTTGAAATCCTATAGAATTACCATCCATTTTCCCCTTCTTTCTCCTAGATAATTCTACATTAGAAGGGACTTCACTATATGGTCGGGAACTATGGCAATGATCTGACTATGGAGAATGTAGTGTCAGAACTTCTTGACTGCTCGTACCAGTGCAAAGGCCTATTTATCTAAGGGTGGATATCTGATCTCAACATTCTTGAATGAAGAAATCATAAAAGCTATGGGTCATTCATCTCCTTCACATTTCTGTTGCATCAAAACAACAACACATGAATGATTAGATGCAAAGGAATAAATATATAAAGGCATCAAATAATCAAGACTGGTTAGAAATGGTGCTTTGAAATAGACCGTTTGATTTGCAAGAAGGCAACCTTAGCCTTGTTACTCCATTCAATCTTTGCATCCTTCTTCATTATCTCATTAAGGGGTTTGATGATCTTCGCAAACCTGATTAAGAAATTTCTTACAAACTTTATCTTTCTGAAGAAAGATCTCGTCTCCTTTTTGCTGCCACACATGGTCAATTTTAGAATGGACTCCACTCTATCTGGGTCAATTTAAATTTCCCTTTTGAAACCTCAAACACACACTTCTTTTTATTAAGGTATATGCAATAACTTATGCATTTTTCAAGGACTTTTTACAAATCTGTAGAATGGTCTTCCCTATTCTTGAAAAATTTAGATGGATCATCCATATAAATGATAATACATTTACCTACCAGGTCCTTAAGTGCAACATCCATTGTGTACTGAAAGGTGGCTCCAACATTAATGACATCAAATGGCATCCCTTTTTTGGAAAATTTCCCCCACATGGTAGTGAAATTTTTCTTCATTTTATCCTCATAGTTAACCAACACTTGATTGTATCCTAAATTTCCATCTAGGAATGACATGATTTGTGAGCCATTAACTATTTGCAGCACCTCGTCAAGAGAAGGAAGTGGGTATTTATCTTTCTCTGAGGCTTTTTTGAGTTTTCTAAATTCTACACGTAATCTGATTTCCCCACTCTTTTTCCGAACAAGGACCAAATTTGTAACCTAGGATAAATGCCTTATTAGAAAAATTATTCATGCTGACATTAGCTTTTGTACCTCTTTAAGAATTAGATGTTCAATCAAGGTGTTCACCAGTGTTCACCAGGTGATGATTTTAATGAAAATGATTTACTTTAGGTTTCAAAGGGATGGTGTGCATTACTACCAAAGTATCAAAGGTCTTTAGATCTTCGTACCCCCAAGCAATTACTACAATATCTACTTTCAAAACTTTCAAAATTTTATGTCAAATGACCTTTGAGCAAGTTTTTCCAATGAATATATTTTTCTTTGGGCCTGAATCTACCAAATTATATGATTCATAGTTCCCCCCATCACTATCTATAGTCAATATTTCATGGGCTCAAGGATTAGAATCAAAGATTCTTTCCAATGCTACCATTCCCTTGGGAATGTTGTTGGTTTTCAGATTAATTATTTCCTTTGTGTCACAATTTTCTAAATCCCAATCTCCTTGATATTTATCATATTCATTGATTATTTGTCCCTCATAGTCATCTAAACTTTCCAAGAAGGCAAGCATATGTTGATCATCATAAAAAACCTAGAAATTTCATACATTTTCTGGGATGGCTTGGATTGAGACTAATTCCACTAAGAATCTCTTCAATGTAGAATCCTACATGAGTTCCAAGGTACTAGTAGCAACAACTAGTGCATCTACAATCTGGTTTTATTCTCTAGGAATCAATTTGATTCCAAAAGCATCAAAATCCTCTATCAAATTCAACACCCTGTTCCTGTATGTAGCCAACCTCTTGTTATGGCATGTGTATTGGCTACTAAATCTGTTAACAATTAACTCAAAATATCCCATGACTGTCAGAGCTAAAAATTTCTTTTGATGTGTGAACATCATTCCTGTATCAAGTGTCTCTTACTCTGCAAATGTTCTTAGTGCAACCAAAATGTAACCTATAAGAAGCAAGGTAGCTTTTCCCTTTCGGGTTTTTTAATTCTATTCTAGCTCCACTCCGTATTTTAGACTTGGACCCATCAAATTTGAGAATCCATAATTGATCTTGGGCTGGGATTTCTTTCTTTAGGTCACCTATGGGTGATTTCTTACAAGAAATAGGTGGCAGCTCAGACTGATTCAAGACATTGAGATCAAGAGACTATTGTAAATGATAATCATCAAAAATTTCATTAAGATTTAAAACACATGTGTATAAACTATTTCCTACACCTCATCTTCATCAATAGTTTTACAATTGATTTTTTTCTTGAGCAACTCCTTGGGAATTGGAAGGTTAGCAAGGGTGGGTGTGTTGTATAATTTATGAGGTTTTTCAATCTCAATTTGTAAATCATAAAATAGGATCTGAGTTTTTCCAATTTGGGGGGAACTTCTTCCTGGGCACTACTGGTCCTTGTCAGAATGGTGGCATCCTTAGATTCAAATGGAAACTAGTTCGAATATGTTTTGGGACTATGTCTATAGGTATCTCCTAACTAACAAACATGATTCAAAATATCTAAACAGGGTTGAAATGCCAACTTGAAATTATTCTAGTAATGGACCTTGCACTAGTTCAAAAGTAACAAAATCCAAAAATCAACATCCTCCCCCAAAACCAACTTATCTTGTTGCAATTTTTGGATTAAAACTTGCTAGTTGATAGTGGTCATAGGTTCTGTTGGAGCAAAAAAATCCACATTAGTTTTCTTGCATTCCCCCATTTTCACTCCTCCTCCCACATCCACCATATGATCCATCTCCATTTCATAATAATGAAAATTAATTTAAAGTATCAAAATAAGGTCCTTGATCATTACAATAAAGTGAAGTACTTGCCTGTAATATTCTCCTAGTAGCTCATGGTATGTCACCAAGAAAATTCCAATCAGAGAGAGTCTCACCATAGTCTCTTCAACACAAGAAAAAAGAGCTGGTAAAAAATGTAGATGAGACTCCTAGATGTCTAAGAGACATATTCAAATACCTTCTCGCTAGCCTAAAGAGTGATATGTCTAAGAGACTTGGATATGTCAAGGAGAGAGTCTAACATGTCTCATCGACAAATCATGAGTGTCAACATTTAGGAAACAAAAAAACATCTCTTGGACATTAAGAGATTATCATAAAATGAACAATAAATCATTGGTAGAACAAGAAATCATGAAGTAACAATTTTGAAGAGACATCAACATGTCGAGAAGAGAAGAAAAGAAGTCTCTTTGAAACTCAAGCAACAAAGTATCGATTAGACACAAAGATATTGAACAAACATTGGGTAAGGTCTCATCAACATCTTAATAATGATATGTCAAGGAGACACAAAAATATCGAAAAGAAATTTTCCAAAGACTCCCTGACAATCTAACACAATATCAATGAGACTAAGGGATGTTGGAGAGGTGACGACGAGTCTCCTTGACACAAAAAAGTCACATAGACATCATCAAAATATGAATTAATTGTCACAAGATTAATTTGAGGGATTAATTCATTGAAGAGACAACTACCATTAATATGCAAGTTGATAGGAAGGATGGCCTGAGTGCTATTTATGAACTAGAGATGGTTGAAATGCTCTAAAAATTGATAAATTCAGCCTCTAAGAAATAAAAATTCACCACGCATTGTGGCTAAGCATCCAGAGAATAGAGTTGGACAAATGGAAGTAGCCTAGAGATTTTGGAATTCACTCAAGTACACCTTGACTCAGCTGAATGCAATTTTTTGAATATAGATTGAAGTACACGCACTGTTGGGGTTAGAATTGATAAAACCCTAGAGAAGACAAGGGCGAAGAAACAAAAAACTAAAAGAAGGCCTCTCAATCAAGATTTAATGAAACAGTGTCCTAGGTTTGCACTAAAAGCATGAAGAATAGCTCAGCTAAACCCATCATGTCTGACCCTAGAAGATAAACATAAGAATTTGGGAGATGTATGGACTTCATGCAAAGGCTACAATTTTTTCATATATCATTATTGGAAGAAATACAGATATAGCCTAGTCTCGAACCCATGGAATTTGAATTTAGGTAACTAGTAATGCCAAATGTTTTTATAAATGTAGAATTAATTAAAGCACCTAAAAAGAACTATAATCTCAAAACAAGGGAAATTCATTTGCATGATGGATCATAGTTTATGATCATAAAAATGGATTATATTTGTATGGTTTTCCAATTGGAAACTTCTATGAAAATGAAATTACGGCTAAGAGACTTGTTGGCAGAGTATTTATTTATGGATATGAGCTACAAAAGGTGGAATCTACCTATGTACAAACCCAAGGGTTCACAAAATCAACCTATGAGGTATGCTAGCAATGAAAAAACTCCATTTTCTATAGAATTGTTTGAAGAATATTATCGATACACATACTATTCAGCTAGCCATGTTTTGGGAATTTAGGTCCCCGCTAACATGACTATATTCCTCATGGTGTTGTCCTTGGAAATTTAGAGTCAAGATGTTAGGCCCTATGATTATGTAGAGTATCTATTAAATTCCATTAACAAATCCCTTAATTCTATTAAAACTAATAGTGAATCTATCAATTCCAAGCATTTTCCAATGATCAGCTTATTCATTTCATGAGCCAAGTAAAAGAGAAGTGATAGGGGCTAGAGTTTGATAGTTTTGGATAAATTATCGTGGTGCACGAGCCTTGAATAGGTCTTAGATGACCATGGGTGCATGCTGAAAATTAACATATTGTAGTGCATACACTAACAAACTTTTAATAGTTTCATGTTTATGTTAATTGTATTTAGTTATGAAACAATGTGACTTTTTGTAACAGTCTTGAAGCTTGTTGCTTCCCATAAAAATACCCAATTTTGGGATATCATATCATCATCATCACATTCCATTCCATTAGAGTAGGAGTTAGTAAGAATATAGATTGCATAATTCAACCATCCATACCATATTTCAAATACTTTTGTTATAATGCTTATATTTTGAAGTAATACAATGGAGCAGACTATTCAAAAATCGTAATTCATTTTCAGTGTTCAATTACTATGTTGATTCTAATGCTCACTTATTAATTTTTTGCCTCAAAAGTGGTTTGGTCAAGTTATTTAAATCTGCATGATTTATCAAAGTACATTTGATGTTACTATGTCAAAGAGTTGATCGGTTTCTAAGTTGATGTGAATTAAAATCCTTTCTGATAGTTTGCTTTAATTGGTCTATACCAAGGGTTAACATACTTTTAAAGAAGTTGTTTGATTTGTTTTCATTAACTCAAAAATTAAAAATCCTTTCATTATTTCACAGTAACTTAAGGAGATGTCGCTAGGATTATTAAAGAAGAACACTATGATAAACATACTTGCACGTTTGCACAAGGTGCGGATATTTCAAGTGCTTAGTAATTCAAATTAAGCTAAATAATAGGATTACCTATCTTACAACTTTGTATCCATTCCATAAATCACAATTCACTCATCCACTCCATTCACCCAATAGTAGGCATTGGTTATAGTTAGGGCATTGCGTACAAAACACAACTCACAATATTGAATTCTCAAATACTTACAATAGGAATTAGCTATCAAAGCTTTGCAAGTACTCCACCTTAGCATACCATAGTGACTAGATTTCCAATTTAGGAACCACAACCAATTATAAATATGCCTAATTTTTCAAGTATACCCACCTAGGTCTAGCAGAGCCTGAAGAGTAGGTGGTAATCAACCTTGTCTACCTCGTTCATGGGTCAAAGGTGTAGTAAGAGACTGACACCCTCTTATGGTTTAAAAACTTGCACTTTTGAGACCTAATATATTGGAAACTTTGTTGGGGAGCAAGCCAATTCTAAACCTAAGACTTCCATTATAGAGTCATTCAAAAGCATCACAATAGGCTAGGGACTCCACTGAGAAAATAATAAAATCATTCAAAACCCTAAACTGTCCTACTCATAAAAAGGTAGGTGGTGACTCTGAACAAAATTTATGACTGATAAAGTAAGCATTAGGTAAAAAATAATAGACCATATACATGAAATATATACCATATCATCCAACATGAATGGTATAAATATTTGCATTAGGAAAGCCCCAAGAAGAACAATGTTATCTGGATAGATAAACAAAGGTCCGCTACTTCAAAGTCTGATAAAAACAAGAAAAAAGCAACATCTAAAAAATAGGATACAACATTCATTGATTAGGAGAATGTGTTTGAACAACCACCCACATTTCATAATAGCTTTGACCCACTACATTGATCAAAACATCATGAAGATAATCCATGAAAGGATCCTCGAACCCCATTAGGACAAGAAAAAAATAATTTTCCTGTTTACCTC
Organism: Sequoia sempervirens; assembly: GCA_007258455.2. Classification (NCBI taxonomy): domain Eukaryota; kingdom Viridiplantae; phylum Streptophyta; class Pinopsida; order Cupressales; family Cupressaceae; genus Sequoia; species Sequoia sempervirens. The sequence goes on along the minus strand of VDFB02000015.1, from coordinate 463,237,869 downwards.
AATGTGGATCCACAGAGAACAAATGAATTTGTTGCTCAATTGGAGGAAGAAGGGAAATAAATAAAAAGGGATTATGATAAAAAAAAAATCATCACAACAAGAAGGATAAGTTTATTATGCCTCTACACGTCATTCTTTTCCTTTTGGGAATCTAGAGGGGATGACTACTCAAGAAATAAAAGACTACATACAATGGGCGGAAGAACAACTCAAGGAAAGACAAAAAATTATAAAAAGAGTCTTGATTTAAGTCAAAAAATATCCCAATTAGATGTTAATGCAAAAATCCCACCAAAATACATCCCACCTCATAAAGAAGGAAGCAATACCAATACACAGGGGTAATCCTAGAATAAAGGTGGTCCTAGTTCCTCCACAACACCCTATAAGATAGCTAGAAGGACAAACTAGCCAATGCAACACCATGTACCACCAAATCCACCATCACAAAATACCAACATTCCACCACACGAACAACGATACATTCCACACAATCATGTCCCACAACATTACCCTCCATATGATCCCTAACAAAATATGTACTTACAATCTCAACAGGGATATCAGTATTACCCCATTCCCCCACCTCACAATCCTTATCCACCGAACCCCATGAGCATAAGAAATTTTTTTTACCTATTAGGATACCAATTGTACATAGGTCTAATTGATAGAAATTGGAGAAAGACTATTCCCAAGTTCACAGGGAATAATGTCACAACAGTAGAAGAACACATTAGAAACTTCAATGCCTTTGTACAAGAAATAGGCATGGAACATGAAGATGTAAATATGAGGTTGTTCATGATGTACCTAACTAAAAAAGCAAGGAATTGGTTTAGTAGTCTTCTCGATGCTTCAATCACCTCTATAGTAGACTTTCACAATCAATTCTTAGAAGATTATGGAAATCAATGTTCTCCTGAGTTTGCTCGACATGAACTAATAAGTATTCAGAAACACTATAATGAGTCAGTCTATGATTTCAATCAAAGGTTCTCCAAGCTCTATAATAAAATACCACATGGTTCCAAATTAACTGATCCTCTAGCTCTGAGTATTTATCTAAAGTCCTTTGATCTAAAAATGAGATATGAGCTCAAAAACAAATGCCCTAGAAGTTTGACTAAAGCACAAAAGGTAGTCTTAACCATTGAAAATAATAGAAAGGATGCATGCATGGCTGGAAAAAGGGATAATCTTAGGATCTCACAAAACCCTAATCCTCTCCAAAATAGATAGGAGAATCAATATAGAAATGAAAGAACCAGACTACATGATATGCCCTACAATACTACTTGGAAAGATGGTAAACTAGTGGCAAGATCAAATTAGAAGGAAATTCCTGATCCTTTGAAGAAGCATGGGGCCCATGCACTAGACGCAACACCATGGTTTTCACCTTTCCATAGACCCCATGACCTTGAACATTAAGTAGTAGCTCAACCTTTTCAAGATGAATGGTCACAGGAGCAAGACAGGGATGGTCACACTGTGAATATGTTGAGATGGAGGTCTTGTGAAAATGAGGAAGGATACTCCTCTTCTGAAGAGGGATATGAATACAATGTTGATAGTTAGAAACATAATTTGAATATGGAGCAAGAGGTGTTTTGTGATCAGGGAAAAACTAATAGGAGGAACCATACATATATAATGCAACACCTTAGCTTCAACTAAGAAATCCAACAGAGGAAGAAAAGAGGGGTATCATGGAAAAATTTGTAGCTGAGGAAAAAGGGAGGAGATATAATATAAGAAGTAAAACCATAGATGGAGAACAAGGGACACCAAGAAGCATGTTCATTAAATAAAAAAATAAAAAGGAAAGTTCCTTATCTAATCAAAAGAAGGGTGAAGTAAAGAAACCTCAAAAAGATGCTCAAAAGGAAAATGTAGACATTGAGCTTGAGAAAAAAATTAGAGCTAACAAAGTCCAAAATAAAGGGAAAAGAATCACTAAAACTAAGAAGAATGAACAAGGGATCATTGCCCCTTCATTTGACATGTCTTAGGAAGTGACTCAAACAAAAATGACAGTTCCCTTAATGAAGCTAATGAAGATTGATGAATTTAGAGATACAACCCTCAGAATGATCACCAATACATCCCAAAAGCAAAGAGATCAGATAAAGGAAGTGAATGTTGTGGAAAGGGAAATTACAAAGGTACCAGAGGTATATTTGGGGGATATACTCATAAATAATCCTTCCCAAATAGATCAATTCTACACCACGCTAGTGATTAATAACAAGATGATGAAGAATTGTATGATTGAATAAGGGGAAGCAATCAACATCATGCCCCTAGCTATAATGAAGGAGCTAGGTTTATGGGTAAATACTATATATGGGAAATGTTATGCCATGTATAATAGATCAATTCCTATAGTAGGAGTAATATGGGATGTAGAACTAAAGCTAGCATCATATCTAGAGGCTACATACAAGAAATATATTACTGTGGTAGACACTCCCCCTACTGTGGGATGTTACTATCAAGACAATAGACAACAAAAATTGGTGGGAACATTTAGTTAGATCTATCCTATGCCACAATTCTAGTGAATGGGAAAGAAGTTAAATTATATAGGGAGCCTAGGTCTAAACATATCATTGAACTATTTGACCCTAATCAAATGAATTGCTTATGTGATGTAAACTTGGGGGGTTTTAGAATTGAACACTCAAACCCAAAATTATTAAACATAGATCCAATTGATAGGGATGTTTCAATGAATGAACATGCCATATGGAGAATGCACTTTGTTGAAGCATGTAGTAGAGAAGGAAATGGGGTAGGAATTATTTTCATTTCACTTGATGGCACAACATTCAAATATTCATTCCTTCTATAAAATTTGAATGCACAAATAATATAGCAGATTATGAAGCCCTTTTGATAGGTTTGAACATGGATGATAAACACAAGATTAAATTGTTAAATCTCCTAGGAGATTTTGAGCTAGTTATTTCACAAGTGAGATTAAAATATCCCACAAAGAACAAAAGACTAAAGCAATATAGAAATGTTGTATGGGAAACTATTGAGTTGTTTGATGCTTTCTCTATTGGGTGGATAGATAGGTCCAAAAACCTATTGGTTGATTTCTTAGCGAATGTAGCCTTGAAAAGGGATGATATTACTTTAGTAGGAATTTCATAGGTTGAACTTAAGACTAGTTGAGCTATCCCTGACAAAATATACAATTGGAAAGTTTTCAATGATGATACTGAATTGATCAAGTTCTTGAATTGCATTGATCGGTATGAGGCACACGAGATTGATTTTAATGCATTTGTGGAAGAAGTAGATGGAAAACAAACTGTATTTGGTCAGGAAGTTGTGCAACTCAAGAAAAAAAAGATTCCTAAAGGGTTGGTGGCACTAGAAAGAGTGTTTGATGGGAATGATCGAGTAGTCATGAAATAAACACTAGTAAGAAGGGAAGACATTGAAGAGATCAATCTAGGTACTGAATTAGCACCAAAGAAAGTATACATTGGAAAAAGGATAAGCCCCACAATTAGAAAAATGTTGATTGCATTATTGATGAAATATAGGAATTTCTTCGCACATGGTCTTATGATGATCTTAAAGCATATAGGGAAGATTTATTTCAACATGAGATTCCACTTAAACCTAATGCAAAACCCTTTAGACAAAAGTAGAGACCAATAAACCCAACTTTTGAGGATATAATCCATGAGGAACTTATGAAGTTGAGGGAGGCAGGAATCATTAAACCTATTAGGAATTCTACTTTGGTCTCAAACTTGGTGCCTATCAGAAAGAAAAATAGAGACATAAGGTTATGTATGGAATTTAGAAATTTGAATGCTTCTTCCCTTAAGGATAACTACCCACTCCCAAATATGGAGGCCATGCTTATGAGGGTGATAGGTTGTAAACAATTTTCCATGATGGATGGATTTTTAGGGTATAACTAGGTGAAGGTGAAGGAATCAAAACAATATGGATTGCATTTACTACCCCCTGGGGCACATATGTGTACATAAGGATGCCATTTGGGCTAAAAAAATTTGTTGCCACATTCCAATGAGCTATGGATGTTGATTTTTCCCATTTGATCAATATAATAATGGTAGTATACCAAGATGATGTCACCACATATTCCAAGAGAGTAGAGGACCATGTTTTACGCCTTGAGAAAATTTTCCTTAAAGCATTAGAGTATGGAATTTCCCTAAATCCTAAAAAATGTCATTTTGTTGTGACAAAGGGAAAGTTATTAGGGCACATAGTATCCAAGGAAGGAGTTAGAATTTATCCAAAAAGAGTAGAAGCTATAGATAAGATCCCTATTCCTAAAACTATTAAGGCCATTCAGTTCTTCTTTGGACAAATAAACTTTGTTAGAAGATTCATATCTAATTTTGCTGAAATTGTTAAACCTATCTCAAAGATGTTGAAGAAAGGGGCTGAAATTAACTAGACTATAGAATCACTTGACGCATTTTTATCTATTTAAAAAGGGAAATCAAAGAGGCCCTAGTGTTAAAATCCCTTGATTTCAGTAAGCCTTTACAAAAAATTTCATCTTCCTCATACCACACCATTGCAATAGTGATGCTACAAAACAATGATGAAGGGTATGAGCAGCCCATATCCTTCTTTAGTAGATCCCTCCAACGAGCTGAGTTAAAATATTATACCAAAGAGAAAAAAGCATATGATATTTTCAAAACAGTAAAATCCTTTAGACCCTATCTGGTAGGAGCAAAAATAATTGCATATGTTCCCAATGTTGTTGTCAAGGATGTGTTTGTACAAGCTGAAGTCATAGGGAGAAGGTGCAGGTGGATCAATAGAATCCAAGAATTTGATATTTAAATTCAAATCACCAAGCTAGTAAGAGAGCAAGGCCTAGCCAAGCTAATGGCTAAGTCAAATTTTGAAGCATCCCAAATTTACAACATAGGGGAGGAGGAAACCATGATTGCAAGCATAGAGAATACTACATGGTACACTAACATAATGTATTACTTGAAGAACTAGAAGTTTCCTAAACACATGAATGAGAACTAAAAGAGACCCTTGAAGTTACATGCCTCTAAGTATGTTTTCATGGATGGTGACTTATATTGGAAAAATAGGGATGGAGTACTACTATTATGCCTAGATGAATCTCAAGCAACACATGTATTAAGAGAAATGCATGAAGGATTTTGTTGGGGGAACTTCTTTTCCAAGAGCACTACCCATAAGATCTGAAGGGTGGGGTATTACTACCCTAGGGTTCTTAATGACTCTTTCACATATGTAAGAAAATGTGAAGCTTGCCAAAAATTCTCTAGAAAATTGAAATATCAAGGAGCACTACCACTAAGACCAATGTAGGTTGATGCTCCCTTTAACCAATGGGGGATTGACTTTATTGGGGAGATACCAAAAAAACCTAGTGGAGGTCACAAATGGATATTAGTGGTAACTGATTACTTCACAAAATGGGTGGAAGCTATTCCAACAAAACAAGACACTAGCAAAGTTGTAACAAATTTTTTGATGGAGAATATTATTACAAGGTTTGGGACACATTTATGGTTAATCGTAGATAATGGCATGTGTTTTAGATAAGAGGAGTTTAGGATTTTTTTTGAAAAATATGTGATTAAAATTTTGTATGCCTCACCCTATCATCTATAGGCTAATGGGTAGGTCGAGTCGAGTAACAAGAACATTTTGAAGATTATTAAAATGATGTTAGACAAAAACAAAAGGGAATGGGATTCTAAATTGAGAATGGTAGTATGGGAAGATAGAATCACTGTGAACAAATCAATTGGTAGATCACCCTTTGAACTAGTGTATGGGGCACAAGCTAGAATACCTATGAAAACCTTCTACCCACATACAAATTGATACTTCAAGAAGACCTAGATATGCTTGAGCCAATGGAGGACATAATAGAACAATTGGAAGAACTATATGAAATCATGAGTTTGGCCCAAAAGAAAAATACAAAATTACAATCACAAATGAAGTATTTATTTGAAAAAAGAACCAAGGAAAAAATATTTGAAGAAAATGATATGGTCCTATTGTGGAATGCAAGGTGTTAGGATAAAGGGAAGCATGGGAATTTTGAAGCTTTGTGGATAGGACCCTTTATCATCACTCAAAAAGGAGGTGAAGATTCCTACTATTCATAAAACATGTTAGGAGAAGACCAAGAATTTCTAGTGCATGGAAAATTCGTAAAGCACTTATTTTCTTAAATCAACTTTCCATGCACATTTGTTTAGGAGAAGGTCAACAATTTCTAGTGCATGGACAATTCTTGAAATACTTCTTAAAAAATAATACTTTTCCATGCATAGTATTCTTAGGTTTCCATCCCATTTTCACCCACCTGATTACATTAATTGATGGTCTACATCCCAAAGATCATTTTTGGATCCTTGCAATGAACTCGCACTCATTCTTCTCCAATAAGAGCCATTGTTGGAGCTAAAAAATCCACATTGGTTTTCCTACACACCCCCATTTTCACTCATCCTCCCACATCCATCTTATGCTTCATCTCCATTTCATAATAATGAAAATTAATTTAAACTATCAAAATAAGGCCCTTGATCATTACAATAAAGTTAAGTCCCTCTCTAAAATATTCTCCTAGCAACTCATGGTATGTCACCAAGACAATGCCATATCGGAGAGAGTCACACCATAGCATCTTTGACACAAGAAGAAAGAGTTGGTTAAAAATGTAGATGAGACTCCTATATGTCTAAGAGACATATTCAAATACATTCCCAATAGCCTAAAGAGTGATATGTCTAAGAGATGTGGATATGTTGAGGAGAGGATCTAACATGTGTCACCAACAAATCATGCGAGTGTCAACATTTAGGAAACAAAAAAACATCTCTCAGACATTGAGAGATTATCACTAAATGAACAATAATCATTGGTAGAACAAGCACTCATGAAGAAACAATATTGAAGAGACATCGACATTTCGAGAAGAGAAGTAAAGAAGTACCTTCGAAACTCAAGGAGTAAAGGATTGGAAAGACACAAAGATATCAAACACACATTGGGTAAGGTCTCATCAACATCCTAACAATGATATGTTGAGGAAACACAAAATATCAAGAAGAAATTATCCAAAGTCTCCTTGAAACTCTAGCACAATTTATTCATGAGACTAAGGGACATTGGAGAGAGGTGACCATAGGTAAAGAAAAAATAAAAAAGTCACATAGGAATCATCATTAGCTATTACTGCCAAGGAAAGAGATAAAGACATGTTAAGGAGACATAAGCTTGTCGGTAAGAGAAATCCACCAGTCTTATCGATAAAATGAAAACAATCAAGGAAGCAAACTAAGCAATAAATATCAAAGAGCCATCTCAATATCAATGATAGAAACCTTAATGTCTCTTAGATGTTTCTCAAAAGATGGCCAAGGATATCGAAGAGAGATATAGATGTTATGATTAGAATCTCATAAAAAAAAAATGAAATAATTGTCACCAGATTGATTTGATAGATTAAGTCATCGAAGAGACAACTACCATTAATGTGTAAGTAGATAGGAAGGGTGGTGCGAGTTCCACTTATGAACTAGATCTAGCTCAAACGTGCTAAAATTCGATAAATTCAGCTTCTAAGAAACAAAAATTTACTACACATTGTGGCTAAGAATCCAAAGGACAAATTTGGGCAAAAGCAAGAATCTCATACATTTCAGCATTCAGTCAAGAAAGTACACCTTGACTTAGATGAACATAATTTTTTGAATATAGCTTGAATTACAAGCACTACTAGGGTTAGAATGGATAAAACCCCAGAGAAGACAGGAGCGAAGAAATAAAAAATTGAAAGTAGTCCTCTCAATCAAGATTTAATAGAATAGTGTCCTAGGTCTAGACCAAAAGCATGAAGAATAGCTTAGTTAAAACTATCATGTGAGATCCTAAAAGATAAACATAAAAATATGGGAGATATATGGAATCCACACAGAGGCTATGATTTTTTCATATATCATTATAGGAAGAAATACAAATATAGCCCAATCTCGAACCCATGGAATTTGAATTTAGGGAACTATTAATGCCAAATGTTTTTCTGAACATATAATTAATTAAAGCACTAGAAAATAATTATAATCCCAAAATAAGGGAAATTCATTTGCATGATGGGTCACAGTTTATGATCATAACAAAGGATAATATTTCTATGGTTTTCCAATTGGACACTTCTTTGAAAATGAAATTATGGATGAGCGAATTGTTGGAGGAGTATCACTCTATGGATACAAGCTACAAAAGGTGGAAGCTTCCTCTACATAGACCCAAGGGTGTACAAAATCAACCTATGAGGTTTTGTAGCAATAAAAAACCTCCATTTTCTATATAATTGTTTGAAGAATATTATCAGTACACATACTATTCAGCTGGCCAAGTGTTGGGAATTGAGGCCCCTACTAACATGACTATAGTCCCCCTAGTTTTGGTCACGAACATTCAAATTCAATATGCTAGTCCCTATGATTATGCAGAGTATCTATCAAAGGCCATTAATTGTGCTCTTAATGTTATTAAAAATAACATTGAAGCTATCAATTTCAAGTCTTACTATTCACTTCTTATGCATATGATATTGTATGAGGGCTAGGTGATGGGAATATGAGGAGAGGAATTGAGAGTGAAAGATCTAGATTGTGATGCTAGTTCTAGATGAGTGCAAATGTGGACATCAGTCTAGGATAGTAGATGTGGTAGGTCCCACTATTTGTATTTTGAGGAGCATTTTGTCAAACCCTTGTATAAATTTCTTGGTTGTAAATGTGATTATAATGTATCCCCTAAAGTATAGATGTTTCTCTGACCAAAGGAGAAAGGCCATGATGGAAAAATAAACCACAATTTGGGAGATTGGTACTCATTTGTAGATTGTATTGTTATCAGAGTCTGGATTTGAGGCAACACCATATTTGTTGCCTAAGACAGTGCCAAATAGAGTTTCTTATATTGATATTATAAGACAATTGTCTTATTCAACCTTTATGCATTTGAAAAGCTATGGAAGACAGACCTTCATGCCTTCTACTTTATGCTTTGGTGATTTCACCATTATTGTTGATTCAAGGTATGAATTGGTTGGAAGCAAGTTAAATTATTATGGCTTGTCAGTTGGAAATAAGAGAAAGAATTTGACCTTGAGCACTTTATAAGTGATGCCAAAATTTCTTAGAATCTAAAAGGATATGAGCATAAGTTTGATGTTGATTATGTTATCAGAAATTGTGAAGATATTCAAGCAATCATGAGAGAAAATACATACAATAGGATTGTTATGGTTGAGGCCTAGAGATTGAAAAATAACCCTTCTTATGTAGAATAATTTCATGAAATTCAGGACCCTATGGAGAGATTTGAACAACTACTTCTGCATGAATAAGAGATAATAAAGGATGTACCTCTGGTGGCATTTGAGAGAATAAGAAATGTTGGATCTTGGAGGCAAGCAAAAAATGTAAGACCACTAGGCCATTTGTCACCATAGCCTATCCTAGAGGTAAGCTTCTTAGTTAATTCCCCAATCACAGTTGAAGATGATGTTGAAGAGGGAGATGAAGTCACACAAATCAACACTCTTGTCATTCCCCCATATGAAACTCCACTAGAAAGGAGTGTAATTAACTTTGAAGCTTCTAATGAGTTGTTTGATAATGTGAGACATCGAGCCAGTCAAGAGTTCACTGTAGATGATGCCTTTGTCTTGACTCTTGAATTTAAAGGTTTCATATATGAATATAAAGGAAAGGTGGTAAGGGAGAGGTTGAAGGACATTGACCCTAAGATGGAAGCATATGCTTTAACATAACTTCAACATGAAATTGATAGGGAGCTGAAACATATGATTGCTAAGAGAGGAAGAGCATTGTTGAAAGAGGCCAGGGTTATGCTCCTTCCAGGATGGGATATCAACTTGGTCATTCTATTTGACAATTTCTTAAAAGGAAAAAATAAAAACTTGCACTTAACAGATGAAGCTACTAACAATATATACATTGGATTATGATTTAATCTTGATAATACTACTTTGCAAATATAGGCACTCTATCCACCAGGGAAGAATCCTTCTCTAGTTGATCATGATCAAATTTTTGGACATATTTTTGTACAAAGAGTAGGAGAAACAGATCCCATGGAAACTATCAATTTGAATGTGAATGTGGCCAAATTCACAAAGGCTTAGGTCTAGAAACTAGTAAGGGATAACAAGGGGTTGATAGAAGAAAATGAAAGGTTGAAGAAAGAGCTAATCAACTAAAGGGATAAACTACCTTGTTCTTCAAGGCTCTATTCTCCATTGGTTGAACATGAAAGGAAAGTTCTTGTGAAAATATCAGAAACTACATATAGGAAACGAAGGCATGAGAAAGTATAGAAGGAACATGAAGAGTTAAAGGGAAATCTCAAAACTAATACCTTTGAAATGGCATCGGAAATAGTTTGCATGAGCTTTGAAGACATGTACAAACATGTTGAACAAGTTTGGTGAATTCATGATAAAACATATGCAACATTATTGGAAAATTCCAAATTAAGTGATAGGATGAATGAGGTAGAATCCCATATCATTGCAAAGAAAGAAGATAACTCTACCATGCTACAAGAATACTAGGAAATCATGAAATCTCATAAGGAATTCCACAACATCCTAACATAGGAGTTGAGTGATTTTAGTTAACCACTGAGTATGGAAATACCCAATTTCTATGAAGAAACAAAATTGAAAGATCAGGATACATGGAAGGAGGAAATTACCAACTACATACTAGTTATTCTTGATGAAATTAATAATGAAGAGGAAGTGCTTAAAAGGACACACCAAAAAATTGGGAGAATATTCAAATTAGAGTATGCTATGAAAGACATTATACATAATGTAGATACTCATGCTAAGAGTTGGTACGTGGAGCATTTGTCAAAGATCAGCTTGTTCATTTCATGGGCCAAGTAAAAGAGAAGTGAAAGGGGCTAGATTTTGATAGTTTTGGATATAGGATAATGGTGCACAAGCCTTGAACTTGTCTTAGATGACCATAGGCACATGCTGGAGAATAACAGACTATAGTGCATTCACTAACAAACTCTTAATAGTTTCATGTTTATGTTAATTATGTTTAGTTACAAAACAATGTGACCTTTTGTAATGGCCTTGAAGCTTGTTGCTTCCAATACAAATAGGTAATCCAGGGACCGATTTTGGGATATCATATCATCATCATCACATTCCATTCCATTAGAGTAGGCATTAGTAAGAAGATAGATTACATAATTCACCCATCCATACCATATTTCAAAGAATTCTATTATAATGCTTGTATTTTGAAGTAATACAATGGAGTAGACTATTCATAAGTCATAATTCATTTTAAGTGTTCAATTACTGTGTTGATTTTAATACCCACTTATTACTTTTTTTTCTCCAAAGTGGTATGTTCAAGTTATTTATATTTGCATGATTTATCATAGCACATTTGATGTTACTGCATGAAAGAGTTGATTGGTTTCTAAGTTGATGTGAATTAAAATCCTTTCTGATAGTTTGCTTTAATTGGTCTCTACCTAGGGTTAAAATCCTTTTAAAGAAGTTTTGATTGGTTTCCATTAACTCAAGAATTAAAAATCCTTTCATACTTTCATAGTAACTTGAGGAGATATCACTGGGATTATTAAATAACAATGTGATAAACATACTTGCACATTTGCACAAGGTGCAGACATCTCAATTGCCCAGTAATTTGAGTTAAGCTATAGAATTGGATTACCTATCTTACAACTCTATATCCATTCCATAAATCTCCATTCACTCATCCACTCTGTTCACCCAATATGAGTAGGAATTGGTCATACTCAGGACATTGCATACAAAACACAACTCACAATCTTGAATTCTCAAATACTTTCAACATGAATTAGCTATCAAAGATCTGCAACTACTCCACCTTCACATGGCATAGTGAGTAGATTGCCAATTTAGGAACCACGTCCAATTATAAATCTTCCTAATTGTTCAAGTATACCCACCTAGGTTTGGAAGAGCCTGAAGAGTAGGAGGTAAGTAGCCTTGTTTACCTCATTTGTGGACCAAAGGTGTATTAAGAGATTGGCACCCTCTTATGGTTTAAAAACCTACACTTTTGAGACCTAACAGGGTCATTGTGCTCTAAAGGTTGTGTGCAGTTAGGGTTAAAAATTCAAAATTTCATAATTTCTTCCCTCCTATACACTCCTATCATGGTTTCAAAATAGGCTACTTTGTCAGGAGAATCATACTCTATGATCATATGTTTCAAACGGGGTTCACTTTTGATCCTAATATGAGTTTCTACCCCTTTCAATGGCAGCCACATGTGTGAGAAATCTGGGGAGAGATAACCTCCAATACTCTTCATCAAGTCTCGACTTAGTAGCATGCTATATGTTTCAGGGATATCAACAACCTGAATATCTGTATAGTTATGGATTCGTGGGTCTGATCCAATCTACACAGGCACATTTTTTAGTTATCCAATGACATTAACCTTAGTTTTATCTAATTATATTACTTTATTATGAGCTTGAATTGGGATTAAACACAAAAATTTTCAAATATAGAAATGCATAATGTTACTAGAGGCTCCAAAATCCAAAAGGAAATTATGTAGATTCTTTCCAAAAATTCCTAGACTCAAAAGGAATAGAGGTGTCCTTGTCTTACCTTTGTACAAGACTGTGTTCATGTTAGTAGCTAGAGTCACCTTATTTTTTCCTTCAACAAATCTTCCTCTTCCAAGGCCTTCAACATGATTTTGCATTGGGTGTGGCACCACTTCAAAATGTTGAAGAATGACAAAGAGATATTTTGTTTTTGCATTTTTGAAATAAAATTAAATTCCATGTTACCATTCATATGATACTTAGGAATTAATGCAAAATTACCTCTGTTTAGAAACTTAGTTGGGCCTTTCACTGGATTTGGATTGTTTTCAGCATTTTGATTAGATGGAACCATAGTGTTGGGAGGAGAAGATGTGGAAAATGGTCCCTCTTGTTTTGGAAAGCCTGAGCATCATATGTATCCACTTTTGGTTCATTTTCCTCTTTCCTAGGGAAGGGAGATCCCTCATCATAGGTCTCAAAATTCATGGACATGTCCAAAGATCCACCACCCTTCCTAGGAGTACCCTGTAATGGTTTGGAATCAACTTCTGCAATCTTAATTTTTTTTCGATCTCTGGGTACATAACTTTAGAATGTGTTTCAATATCATGCAACCTGCACTAGTTAGTCATGAAGTTCAGATCTGTAAAATTTGGAGTGTGTGGTTTATCTTCATTGGGTTGATAGTTGTGGGGAACCCCCCCCATTGCTTGGTCTAGTATTGCACTTCCTATTGTTATTGGGTCTCTGGTTATATCCCTTTTTTTGGTTCTAATAGTTTTGGTTAGGGAAGTTTTGATTTTGAAAATTCCTTTGATTCTAGTTGGTATTATGGTTGGAGTAGTTATTTTGGTTGGAATACTCAAGCCATGATTCTAGTAATTCTGATTCTGGTTTTGGTTTTGAGGGGGGTTAAACTTGAATTGTGCCATCTCATTGATCACTTGGGATAAATTTTTCTTTAGAGTTTCTAACTTTATTGTCAAATGAACAGTATACTCACTTTCTATAGTAGTTATAGTTGATGGGTGAGTCATGCGGTTAGAACCTCCAGCATGATTATGGGAATTCTGAGTTTTTTGGGATGAATCTAAAGTCCCATCATTAACCCATGGTTTTGGGGGTGGAGGTTGTAACTCAGCCAAAGCTCAATAGGCAGAGTGGGACATCCCGGGGATTGTATTCAACAAAGGGGTCAGATTAGGCATTTGAGGATATTATAGGGGAGGGAAAAAGCCTCCTAAACAACCTGATTGCAAACTTATCTACTGCTACAATTTTATGGCCGGGTGATACACCTTTGATAGGGAATCAATGTTTGGTGCAAGGTAGGTTCTTTGTAGGAATAAGTCAATCAACGTTTCTATGGCTAGGTACGCCTAGATGGTGATATTCTCAGCAACCAAATATGGTTCTTGTAGCCACATGTACATCCTTTGGAATCGTATGTTAAATAAAGGAAATGGTTCATGTGGTTCCGTATTGTGGAAAATTGGTGGTATAAGATGGAAGGGTTGATATAGACCTGAAATTGGTTAATAAAAGCATCTTCTAAATTTGTACAACTAAGGATGGATCCCGTAGGAAAATTTAGATACCAATTGTAGGCCATATCTCCCTTTGAATAGGGGAATAGTCTACATGAAATGTCATGATGGGCTATTTGAGCCTAAGTATAAGCATATTTGAATACTTGTATGTGCTCTTCATCACTTTATGACTCCATGGACGTATCTGGGATATAATTTCTCTAGATTCTTAGGCATTTTGTGTATGCCACTAGGGATAGTTCCCAATGGCAAAAGATTATTTAGAAAGAATTCCATGGGTAGTGGTGGATTTGGTTGTGCCAGCTGCGGTTTTGGTGGAAATCTAGGTGGAGTGGGTGGTGGTGTTAGAGTTCTACAAGTTATGGGTCTAGTAGGAGATTAGAGTTCAAGTAATGGTTTTAGCTTCATAGCAGATCTCAAAAATCTTTCAAACCCATCCAGTGAAAAGGATCCAATTCACTCTAGTTTTTTCCTCTAGAACCTCCTTTTATTTCTAGTCCTATTGATGGTAAAATGTAACACAACAATGTTAAACATAATATTTCTTCTCTATTTCACTTGAAAAAGAAAAATGATCTAAAACAACCTATCCTCCAAGTTCTCTATAGTTGGTTCTCAACTATGTTGTTTTTATTAAGTAGTCCATGGAACCATAATATTCAAGGGGCCTGTTGGTAAACAAGTACAAACTAGATAGTATAAATCAATTTAATATTTTGTGTTTAAAGAAATGACAAAAGATCAATCAAGGCTTAGGACAAGAAAGTATGAACACAATTTTCCTTCAATTCAGATATGCAATTCTTATAATAAGCATTTTCTTAATTCACCAAAACTATAGAACAACATAATTTATGAAGCAATCCATACCATTGGATCCATTCACAATGTAGATTTAAAGCCTACAACCATTCATCATTTCTTTTTTTAGAACTTTTCAATAATAAAACACCATAAGCTCATTCCTAGAATTAACAAATCAGCTTAACATCAAGAAACATCATCCATATATAATACAATAAATGGGTTTAAATTTAGAGTCTTCTATTGATTTTCATCAAATAAGAAATATTATGCACAACAAGATGCACTGGCATATGAATAACCATTATTTATCAACATCATTGTTAAAATCGATAACTTCTAAAATAAAACTACTTGCATTAAAACTATAGAAGTGTTTAAGTATCTTGCATAAAAGCTATAAAAACTAAAAAATATATCCAATCTCTAGGTAGCCAATCTAAATTCAATTAGACAACCTTTACAATAAGGAGAGAATTCTATATTATAGACAGAATTAGCATCAATCTCTCCTATCAAAAATCAAGATCCACAATTTTGGGGCCCATATCGACAATTATACAAATGCCCAATTGAGTCCAAGTGCTGTCTTTCATGGAACTATAGGTGTTGAGAGGGTACACTTTGTGCCATTTCAATCCAAAATATGATTGGGAGTTCAAGCTTCATATATTACTAGTCATCACACCTAATCCCTGGCTCATCAAAACTAATCTAGAGTTGTTCACTTGTTTAAAAACTGACATGGAAGTGCTCGTATCCAAAAAGGTGCCTAAAATAGTTTCCTTTACTTCTCATATTCATGAGGAATCACATGATACTCATCATAGTTCAATAAAATCTACTTTAGCACATCATCATTAGGTCCATCAACCTAGTCGGCTTTAAACTTTGAAGCTTCAAACTTCTTTGCAACTACAACAACAATCTCTCTTAGTTTGCTGATGTCCATGATTTCCCATCACAAGTCAAACCTAATGTTCAATAGCCTATCCATGAGTGTTGTCTCAACAGTGTCTCCTTCTTTCATTATTTTGTCGAGTCACACCTCCCAAGCATCCTTTTATTTCTCCCAATTATTCGAGTCTTTGATATGGAGGTAAAGCCTTATATCTAAGTTTTGCAACAATATCTTCAAATATGCCTACATGTTCCCATATCTCAAGAATGCCTTTTAGCATAGCTATTCTTTGTTCAATGATATTTTGGGTTTTTAATACCGACACATTAATAGCCTTTGAAATATACTCAGGGCCCTCATCACCCAAAATTTGTGTTTGAATCAATTCTTCACTAGAACTTTTATCTATTACCTTCAATTTTCCCAACTATTGCCTAAGCTTTTCCTCCTCATCCCATGATTTTTGTATACATTATTCTATTATTTGGACCAAGGTAAGGCCTTAACATAGTATTTAAAACCTTCTCCTAGATGCTTATCCCATGTTAGACTTGAAAAACATTGAACCAATTGTTAAACCAAGTGGCATTTTTTTATCTCATTCAACCCATCGACATACTTGCAATTGGACAAAACATGTATTTCTGATAGTGATGGCTACTTAGGAGTGGAGGTAATCAACTCTTTCATAAAATCCTTCATCTTTCCAACTTGAGCCTTAAGCTCATCTTTAGCTTGCTTATCCTTGATTAACCTTGATTTGGTGGTGGTGGGAACACTATCAATCAGATTTATCTATTGATGTTTTGTATGTTATCCTAGATGGATAGTGCTTATTAGATAATCTTCAACCTACAATTCTCTATCATCATTGTCAGAAATAGGTGTAGCAATTTTTGCTATCAAATCTCCCTCATTAGTCAACATTTTGGATGCACAACATGAGGCTTATTTCTGCATTTTACCTTGTCTATCTCCATAACCATTTCATCCCATGTCACTGGCTAAGCTTGCACTTGCTGTCTCTTGTCTAGATTTAGCTTCCACCAAGTGGGAGTAGCCAGATGAGTAGTTACTTGTTGAAAAATAGGAGGTGTTATTGATGGAGGTGTAGAAGAAATTACCTTTGCGGTTTACTTAGAAGAAGCATTTTGTTGCTCTTCTTGTTCTTTCTACAACTTTTCTTGCTTTGTTCTCTCATCAAGGACTCTTATTTATTCTATCTTCCTCATTTCTTCGTCCTTCAATGCAACCTCCTCTTCACCTTTCAACATTTGTTGTTCTAACTCCTTTGCATGAAGTTCTTCCTTTGTTTCATTTTTTTTTCATCCTTCTTCTATTGTTCCAATTTTTGTGCCATGGATTCCTCTTATGCCCTCTTTTTTGCCTCAACAACTTCCTTTTCTTGGGATAGATCTTCAATTTTTTTTCTTTACTCTTCTTCTTCTCGAGCTAAATCTTCAACAACTAATCTTTGGGCACTTTCCATTATTTCCTTTTGTTCATCCTTAGTCAAAACTTCATTCATCTCTTATTCCTCACCATATAGGATTCCAGGATCAAACCTAGTTTCTTCCTCTCCTAGTTTTTCCATAGCCTTTTTTAGATATTCTTCCCATTCGGGTCTTTCTCCTTCTTGAGATGGAGTTCTCTCGAAATCTGAGGAGATAGGTGAATTTTCTACATTGATTACTGGGGGCCTCTTATCTTCAACAACTTTTGTTCTTGATGTTGATGGCATAGTAGGAGTGGTTTCCTCAGTTTATGGAGAGACAATAGAATTTCCTTCTTCAGTATCTTCTTCTTCATGATATATAGTAGCTAAGGCTGTGGTACTAAAACCTAAAATAACCCTAGTAGAATCTGCCTCATAAGTAACTTTATCTTTTAACAAAAGAATCATCAATTTTTTGTAATGAAATTTCTTTTTCTATTGAGGCAGGCTCTTTTGTGGTTGTCTCCACTACTACAACACCTTTCTTCAATCTTTTGTATTGTCTCATCTCAGTGGAGTAAGTAGGTTCACTGCTAGAACCCCTCTTCTTTGAATCATGAACCCTTGGTTGCTTTAACCAAAGATCAATCCATTTCAAAATTTTATCCACAAATATCTATGACACTTTACAGATATTCGTTTCCTCCTTTTCCATCTAATTGATGGGCTCTATATTTTCCCTATCCATATCATATCAAGGATCAAGAGTGATCCCATCATTAGTAGTGCCCTCTAGTATATCCATCTTAACCTCAAAAAATTTCATCTATGGAATTGTCATTCTTTCATACCCCCTTCTTCTCAATTCAAATTGATCTTGAAGGTTGGCCCAAAAGTATTTGAGAAGTGGCCAATCATGGGGAAACTCTGATGTATACAACCCATACATTTTACTCTTTGGATAAAAAAACTTCCTAGTAGTATGTTTCTAGAAATTCATGGATTGAAATTCTTCTATTGTTGTTTTAGCCATTATTGAAGAGGAACAAGAATAAAATCTCAATTGCATCGGGAAAGAATGGAAAACAGTCTTATGCTTTATAGGAAATTGGACATTTACCTCAACGGCTTGTTGAGCAAACTCCATCAAGATCCATCTATCACCACAACACCTTAGTAGTTTGAAAGGGGAACCATTATAATCAAACAATATAAAATAAGTAGATTTGTGGTATTGAATAAACCAATATCCCAACTCTTGGATGAATTCCATAGCATCTCGTGAAAATTTGAAACCAATGTCACCTATGATCTGATTATTAATAGCATACCATAATGGATCATTGACTCTTTTAAAGTGTTTCTCTACCTTCTTAAGCTTCAGTTGATTGTAATATTCCCAAACCTTCTTTTAATTTGGACCATCATCCATTGACCCTTTATTATTTAATCAAGAGAACTATCCCATCCTTGCAACATAATATTTGGCATATCAAGTCATGTAAAAGGTCTTGGTTTTTGCTACTTTCAGTAGTTGGTCATGAATGTTATCTGAGATAATTTTCCCCCAATCCAGAAATTGCTTCCCTTCTAGAATCAATTGAATGAATGGAAACATCTAGTGTTCAAAGATGTGGGAATTTTATTTACCAAATAATCTAGCCAACAATGTAATCATGTCCCCTATATCCTCAAAAAGTTAGACCTTTTGGGGTTGGTTGGCACCTTCTTTACTGAATTCTTGTATGTCTTAAGCCATGTTTAATTAATCACCTTTTTGTTTCCCTCCACATCCTTTTCCCAGAGTTGAAGTGCCTTGTATTTAGTCATAATCTTGAGACTGGGATAAGCAGGAGGGTCAAAAATGTTTATAATAATTGGCGTATGTGCATGATCATCATGGAAAAAATAGGCCCTTAAGTGGCAAAAAAATTAGAAAAATCAAAGTTAGGAAACTTAACATAAAAGTTTAAATAAGTTAACTATATTATTTAAAAAATATTTAAGAATAGAATATGTAGAAAACTGAATTTAGTTTCTAAACTACTAGGTTTATTTAAAAAAAATAAAATGTATTTGGTGAAAATTTGAAATTTCAATGCAGTAGCACTTAGATTTTAGGGAAAAAAAAAGAAGTAGGTGTCTGTCTAACCACCCTAACCACAATAAAATAATAATATTATTTTATAAGATTTTATATATAAGTAGAGGACTCATGTCCTAATGTGATGCATATTTTTTTGTAATTTATTTCCAATTAAATAATTAATTATTAATTTTTATCACAACTTTTAAAAAATATAAAACTTGTATGTCGACCACCTTAACTTGGTCAAAACTTCATGAAATTCATTTTTTATTATTTTTATTTTATTGTATGTGAAGCATATAATGTGACACATGTTTTATATTTAAAAAATGTGATATTTTTTGAAAGCTATAGAGTTTTTTCAATTAGCCTAACAATCAGGAATTTAGTCATAATTCAAATAGAAAATGAATAATAATTATTTATTAAATTAAAAGTAAAGCATAATTTATATTGGTGGAAAGCTGAGAATCTCCTTTAAAAATGCATTTTGTTTCATCATTTTTTTGTAAATAAAAAGTCGTCAACCACATACCCTACACATACCCATCATATTGCCACTTTTTGGCTCATCATGATCCTACACATACCCATTGCTAGGGTTAAATCAATTATTACATTGCCCTATGAATCAATGGATTGCCTTTGAGTAGGATTGTATGTTTTTGCAATAATTAACATGAACTTAGGACACTGCACAACAATGGGAAAACTAGCTACATGAGCTAAACTAGACTCTGCAATCCTCTTTTCCCTCAGGGTAGCATCCTCTAAAAAGGTAACATCGTGAAACTGGCCCAAATCAATGTGCCCTAGATAAGTGTATCAGTGATATTCATGACATCAAACCCAAGCATAGATGGCACTAGGGTCCCTTGGAACTTATACTTCATTGTGAGTGGCACTTCTTCTAGCTTTAACCTCTTCCCCCTTGTTCCCTTTGATGTTCCTTTAGTGGGCACTTCCTCCTTTGAGTCAATTTTTTTTAATTATCCTACATTACAGACAATTATCAGGAAAATAAAAGACACATGAAGAGAAATTTAGCACCAAAATTCAAATTATATCAACATTAATTAAAGTTAAAGTCCTATCCAATAAGTTAATTGAGCATCTTTGGGTTTCAAGTTTGGGACAAAACCAAGAACATGACCATTTTAAGTATAAAACTACACTATCAGAAGTTGGGATCGGGCCTTGAGTCAGCACCTATACCAATAGTGGTGTTCAAGTTTAGTTTCATCCCACAATCCAATCCTACATTGTATTTGGGAATCGAGATCTGGTCCTCACCAAGTAGTGGTAGTTAACAAATGTAGTCAATGAAAGTTTCTATTTGGGTTCTAATCTCGATTTTGTATCAGAAGTCGAGATTGGGCTATTATTCAAAATTGGACACTAAAATGAGGAACAAGTGTAAGTAATTTCTCAAGATCTGATCCTCAATAAGATATTGGGAATCATGGTTGAGGCTTTATCATGAACAAGACCTTAAATAGGTGAGGTGAAAATAAGTCAACTCCAAGTTCTAATCCTACAATGTGCTCAAGAATCAGGAGCGAGGTATCACAAGGTTATGGCAAAGGTTTGGTGTCAACCCAAATTTTGATCCTGATGGTAATGTGAGGATTAGAATCAGGACATTGAGTGGTACTTTGTCAAAAACCCTTTAATATTCTATAGCGATGATCTGATACATGATCAAGATGATTCATTGGATGTCAGAATTGGAGCAAGTGAGGGAGCTATACTTAGAGAATAGTAAAACCCTAAGTGTCATTCCAATTCTTGATTCTAAAATATATGCAGGAATCAAGAATAACATAACAATAATAAATGGAGAAAGAAAATACATGTAACAATATGCTTAACTTGTGCCTTCAGGGTCAGATTGTTGTCAAGATCAATATTTTTGATTGGAAATAGTCGAAACATGAAATTTATCAATTCAAAGGTAGTTTCGACTTTGTCATAGGAAAAAACCCTAGAAAACAAGGGCACACCAGGACGAAAAATCCTGTGAATAGAAAACAAAAAAAAAAAGCAAGGAAAGAAAAATTCCCAACAAACCAAAGGGTTCAAGAGTGAAGAAAATGCACCAAAGGGTGTGAATAAAAACATAGGAAAACTAAAAGGAACAAGTGAGAAAAGAAATCAAGAAAGCAAACATGCAAAACAAGAGCACAAACCCCTTCCTCCAATTGCAAGCAAGAATCTAACAACACCATGAGAAATTGAAATGCCTCCTCAAACCCTAGCTCTTGGCGTCACTCTGGTCCACTCTGTCAAAATATACAAACCAAAATGGATGAAAATCGAGGAGTGATAGAATAAAAACTTGTTTGTGCATGTGAATAGTTTGACATTAATGCAGGTTGGTTGGGCCTTGGGATCGAGGTAGAAGTCATTAATACCCAGTTGCAAGAACTAAGGTAAGCAAGAGTCAGGATCAAGACACGAGACAACACCAAACTTCCAATAAGTGTCAGGTTCAAGCGAAGGTCCAAGGTCTGAAACCCAAAAAAAAACAAGAGAAAGTTGGGATTGGAATTGGATTGAGAGATGCAACAAGAACTCTAAAATGCTCTTAGTATAGGTTTTGATCCGAAGTTTGATCTCAAAAAACACAAAGAGAGTCAGAAGTCAGGATTAGAGTGGAAATAGGAACAAGAACTTTGGAAAAGTTCTTTGTTCTGGTTCTGGTCCGATGTTTGATTCTAACATGAGCAAAACACACAAGGGAGAAAAGTAGAAGTTGGGATCAGGTCAAAAATAGAAACTTACACCCTAAAGTGTGCAAGGTAATTGTTCCAATTTGAAACCCGACTCTGACACACAAAGAAAAAGACAAGGAAAAGTGCGGGGATTAGGATCATAACATGGACATAAACTTATACTTTGGAAAGTAGCAAGTGTCAGTGCCATTCCAAAACTTGAACCCCAATAACAAAGGAAAACAAGGACTTAGGAGAAAAAAGAAACAACTCCAAAGACTTGAACAAGAACACTAAGGACAAAAGAAACAAAAGGGGAACCCATTTTGACCAAAACAAAATGGGTTGGTTATGTAAGGAACATGTAGTTCCTAAGAACTCCCCCATGAAGCACTAAATACGTTGAATATGTCTAAATAGGAATAGAAAATTATCTTACAAGTTCAATGTGTACCCCCAAGTTCAAGTTATGTAACCCCAATTTCAATGCCTCATTACAAAATATATACTTGAGTTTCCACCATAATCATACGAGATCCATCCCACATATCTACTTCTACTAATAATTGAATACTTAATATATATTTAATTAGCCACTTTAATCATTCTTATAATATTATTAAATAAATTTTTATTAATTAATAAATTAATCTAATGTGGAGTTCATCCCATAGTGTGATGGTTAAGTGGTGTTGTAATGGCTAACAAGGTTTAAATCAGGCTACATGTGCTATTGTGATTGTGCACCTTGTTCCCTCATTGTTCCAATATGCTCATAGGTTTGAATCTTAGTGCTAGTGTCATTGGCATTCATTTTGAATGGATTAGTGCTCCAAATTATGCCCCAAACCCTTGCTGAGGTAGTGTGCTCATGGGCTCTCAACCTCTTTGCTCTTATTGGGTTTTTAGTTCTCATGGGTCTAGATGATTCATGTTGATGTTGTGCATACATGATAGGGATGAGGTCTCCCATGCTGGACTAATCACTAGTATCTCTCTTTTGATTCATGACATGGACTAACTGCCTCCTATGGATCTGTTTATCTGTAGTGTTTGTCTTAGGTGTTAATAGGACAATATTTTTGTGCAATGACAACTGTATTCCAAAAAATGGTATCAGAGTCATGGCCATAGGTTTGAATCCCCTTTAGTGATGCTAATGGGGGATTATTGGACTAATTTCTAGCATCTCACTCTGGATTCAGAGCATGGACTAATTTCCTCATGTGGATCTATTTATCTCTAGCATTTGTATTAGGCGTCAATAGGTAAATATTTTTGTGCAATGAAAAACATGTTCCAACACCCTATATGCAGCCTCACCTAGAGTGGGATAGGTTAAAATACCCTCCTCACAAAGAAAAAATAAATTAATCTAGCCTTTCTTTTCTAATATAGCTAATTAAACTATATAGGAGTGAATTTGTACCCCTTATACAAATTCCCCTTTTATACATCCTCACCTTAGAAAACCAAATCCAAAGGAAAAATTCCACATCAACAAGCTACCTTCCTTCCACTTGGTATCTATCTTTTGTGTTGGTAGAAGAATATTTGTTAGGGACGCACACGTGGCACGCAGACATCTGCATGATGCACTTACATCCCTGACAAATTCTTGTGTCTGAAGTTGGTAGAGGTGTTACACTTGAGATTGGGCTGAATTTGTAACATCCCTCTTCAACCAACTAACCCATAAATTAGCAGATTCTTCCCTTTTCTCCTTCAAATTCATCCATTCTTTATTCAACTTAGATATCTTTTCCATCTCCTTAGCAATCTCTGAGTATTTTCCAGCATTCTCTTCACTCCCAAGCAACACCTCAACACTCCATAAAATTTGTAAAGCAAGTGCGAAGCAAGCCATTGCAATGTGGGCTTGAGTTTTTTCAACACTTCCCTTTATCATAGTCGAGGCTGTAGTGATTGTTCAAGCCTTCTTTCTCCCCCATTGGCTAGTGAGATCTTGGTGGAGGTGGTAACATTTCACTTCTCTTCTTTATGATTTGGTTGAGTAGCTATCTACTATTTTGTAGTCTTATTTGTGTACTTTCTTTCTTTACTTCTTTATCATATATTTCTTTCTCGTTTCTATTGGTTGTCCATGGAGGTGGAAACACCAAAACGGGGGTCTAACTGAGGTAGACCCCTTTACAGCCCCAACAATTTTCCCCTCTTTCTTGTGTGCAAGAGAACATGCTTTTTTTGGAGCTAGTTGGTGAATTGGTGTCTTGGTTAGATCCTCTTCATTATCTTAGCTCTCATATATTTACTTTCTCATATTTGTTTGTATCTTTCCTATTTCATAATTTTGTTTTTTTATTTATAAGTCATTGGCTAGGCCATTAACTTATTTTTTGACGGTTCATACAGTATTTTCGGTCCTCTAGTTGTATGGAAACTAGCACACATGTGAGATGCTAGTGCATCGTGATATCATCCCAAAACCACACTTCCATCCTTGGGTAGAGAGCTACTTGAAGTACTATATTGAATCCAAAAACCAGCTCAACTAGCCCCAATTTGAATTTTGGGTCTAAAGAGTGATTGAAGGGCCTTATAGTCCTCATCATTCTCATCCCTGATTTCAAAACATCCCTTTAGAGTGAGGTAAGTTAGGGTAGCTTTCCTCTCTTGGCTCTCTATGACCTAGGGCCTTGACATGGTTGGTACCCGGGTGTTCCCACAATACTAGTTTACAATTTTTGGCCAAACTAGACACTAAACTAAATTTTTCTAACTGAATCTTCACTTTCAAGAAACTATAGCAGCTGAACCATGAGGAATTTTAAGATGATGCAAAATAGTGATTTGTGAATTTTTTTTGTAGATTCTAAAATTTTTTTTTCAATTTTTTTGGAATTAGATTGCACTTCTTTTTCCATGTCCTTTGAAAACTAGTTTTTCTCAGTAAACACCATTTTTAAGGAGTGACACTCACTGTATAACAAAAAAATTTTCCCATGAAGGATAAAATTCTATTTTTTTCAAATTTAGATTTGTAACTATGATATCTAGTGTTTCCAATTAGTTTCATAGTGTGTTTTTTAATAATTTTTCCTTAATGAAGTTTTGAAATCAAACCAATTACAATTCAGACATAGGTGGAGTGTATAATACATAATTTTTTTTGTATGTATCAAAATTATTATTATTTTTTTGGATCAAGGACTTCAATATCTAGTGCACTCATATTTTTAAATTTTTTGTTTCGACAATCTTCTATTTTTCCACATGTGTAAAACAAAGAGCTTGATTTTTAGTGAAAAACCTGCATTCACAAGAAATAAAAAAATAAATATAATAATTAAATTAAATTTATTTAAAATTATACTTTTTGGGAAGCTTATAATAAGGACTACATACTTATAAAAAGTAAATTTTAAATGAATTCATTTGATCCCCCAAAAGGTAAATCAAAAGTGGTTTGTTATCAGCATTTTGATAGGTGTAAAGGAGAGTCTTTATAGGTATGGTTTAAAACTAGCTCAGTTCTATCCAAGGGGGTTTGATCTAAGGTAGTTTGATCAAACCCTCTTCAATTGGAATGCTTTAAAGGGAAATTTTTAATGCTTAAATCATTATATTTTCTAAAAATATGCGATTTCAACAAAAAATAGAATCTCCCAAAAATTGTAAACCAGCTTTGTGGGATCACCACCCCCTCTCTTTTATTTTTGTTGAATCCAATGTCAACCATTTCGGTTTCATTTTATGATACTAAAAGTTCCTTTCCTCATATTCTAGGAGTTTTTTAGGTGTGAGTGTTGTGAGGCCTTCTCCTTACAACCCAACCTATGACCCCTAGTAGGCATAATTGGAAGGTTTCGAAAGTGTTGTACAATGAAACCTTAATTAGGTCACTCTCCTATCTTGCAATCTTTGGGGGGATTTTTGAGAGTATTTTTTAGTGCATGTGATGGCCTCTTTCCTACATCAACCTATCCCCTTTGCGTAACTTGTGAGTAGTGGTATTGTGATAACCTTCACCTCACAAGATCTGCCAATGGGATTTAATACAAAACCATCTCCTCTCTATATTCTTGTGTGTATTAATGGGAGCACTGTAGAAGGTGTTCTTGTTGATCCAACATCTGAAGCAAACATCATAATTGAGGAGATCACGCTAATTAATTTTTTGCATAAAGATGGGTACAATGCATCTGTGAGCACCATCTACAGACATGACATACTTTCCATACCTCCTTTGGGTAGTATTGTCTTGTTGGTTTTGGTTGGAATTGAATCTATGAATCTTTTGTTTGATATAATCCCAAGGTCTGAACTCTTCAGAGAAAAGCTGGGTATTCGAGCTGGCTGGTAGCTATGAATGTAGTTCCCTCGATTGTGCACAAGTGGTTGAAATTCATACATGAGGGTTTCGTACATGTGATCTATGACACTGGCTATAGACCGCCAGTTTAGTGTGGTAGTTATTCCTTAGATTACTCCTGGCCTATGCTTGTTGGTCCTCTTCCACCTAGGAAGGACCTCTTGTATTAGACTTATCAAAATTACAAAAAAGGGTGTTAAACATCAAGAGTGAGATACCCTCAATCGCCTTATGCCATTTCACATAGGGCTTTCTTAAAAACTGACAGTGATCCCACCAAGGCACGAAGAAGGGAAAAAGAGAAGCAGTCCTGAGATCCTCCTTCTTCCTCTTTTGTTGTTCAACCTGATGCTCCCTCTTACCCTGCTATGGCACCATCAAATTTTGTTTCACATTTGTTAGAGAATCCTATGGTGCCCACTTGCTAGAAGGCTAAGTGTCTCATGTTTGAGCTTCTTGTCCTACCCATGGAGCCTAGGCCCATTCGGTATTGCAGGAAGAAAGGTTCCCAAGGGGAATCCTCTATGTATCAGCCTCCACGACCTCCCACCATTCCTACTCCAAAAGTAGTAAATGGAAAGAGGCCCACTACCGAGGCATTAGAGATGACTCCCCCTATTACTTCTCAACCTGCTCCTCCTGCTCCTATTCAGGAGCCTGCTCCTCCACTAGAAACAACTATGGTGGATACTCCCATGGCTGAGAATGATTCTTCTTCTCCTTCGCAACCTTCGGTCTCTTGCTTGAAGAGTCATAGAAACTACCTTATGCATGAATGCAAGCATTGGCAAAAGGCTCTCGTGGCTGAGTAGGCTGCCTTACATTAGAAGGAAGAGGAGATGACTGCTCCTGCTTTAGGGTCTCCTAATGTGTTCTCCTCTCTCCTCCCCTCTACTTTCGTTCAACCAAGTTTTGTATCATTTCTAGCTCTTGTTGTGAGTGCACCTAACTCTAAAAAGGTGCAAGTGTTCATCGCTCCTTCAATTGAGCCACCCTTATTGATGTCCCTTCCAAACATCCCTCCTTTCCTAAAACCTATAGATATGCCAAACACCTTAGTGGTATTTTCTATAGTTTTCTCTTCCTCCTCTTCCTTTGCACCTCTTGCCTTATCTATGGGGAGTGCACATCCCCCGATGGAGCAGAAGGTGGAGAGTGATCCCTCCAGTAACAGAGGATGTAAGAGGAGCCCACCTCCAAAGGGTGGTCATGCATTGGCTTGTTTCATCCTAGTAATGGAACTAGTCCTAACTTACCCTGAGTTTTTCACCACTCCCAAGTCACTCGATGAGCGTAGCAATGAATCTTGGGCACAACCCTCACCATCCATTGAGGTACAACATGGCACTCCAACAAAGTGCATGTTTAATTCTCTAGATGAAGTTTCACCCTTGTCGATGATCTTTGCAAAATTGTTGACCATAGCTCCACAAAAGCCTAGTGGAGGAGACCTTGTGGGCCCTTCTTCCTTAGCCCTTATAGTAGGAAGGTCAGAAGCTCCTCACTTTAATGTTCCATCACTTTAGGCTCTTCCTCCTCCCCCCTATGATGATCTAGAGTGGGAAGTGGATGACCTCTTGGTCGATGAGTGTTAAGGGGAGGCCTCTTCTTTATCTTTAGATTAGATGTGTGTGTGTTTTTATGTGTTCCCTAATGATCATGCTATGTGTTTCTAGATGACCTTTGTCACCTTTGTTGGTGGTTGGATATAGGTGTGGTTTTTGTGTTGTAAACCTTCTTCTGTTTGTATCATGATTCTTCTTCTGTTATGTGTCTTTAGTTTTAGAAAATTGGGGATGATGCAAAGTGTTGGGGGCATTTAGGCTTCCCTTCCATGTTGACCCATTTTTTAATTTTTACTTTATATTTTTGCACATTCTTCACATGGTTTGATATAGTAGGGGCTAATGACAGTTCATTTATATACTATTATTATATATATATATATATATATTTATATATTTATGAGCAACTCTAACCCTAAAATATCATATCACCCTTGTGGCTCTTATTTGTTAGCTTTCTTTTTCTCTTTCACTCTTTTCTTATATTTCTCTCTTCTTTTATTGAGTTGTCCCTCTCCTATGTGACAATGTCTTTTCTATAACACTTCAATTTTTAGAAAATGCATTTGTTGCCAATGAATCTTTTCTTGAGAATCTTTGCAAACCTTTTTTGAGAATCCCATTCTCAACTTGAAACCCTAACGAAACATGTTTCCTTCCTCATGGGTTCATAAAGAAAGAACTTGAAGAAATTTCCTCTAAGGTGGAAGATACTTTTACCTTCCCCTCGTGAGGGTAATTTTTCTTCCTTTCGAATTCCTTGATGAAGCGAACATCTTTTAGAAGGATTCCCTGATGATGAATTGATTTGAGAAAAAAACATCTTTCTTGCAGTTTCAAACAACGCGTCCCTTGAGTGGACCCCATTTTCATGCGGGTTCTCAAGGGACCCCTTTGAAATCCTTTCAAGTTGATTGATTTCCTATGTGGCCACTTTATTTTTAGACATGTTTTATCTACGGGTATACATGTTACCTTGCAGGTGCGCCTATAAAGCTAATTTTTAATGTGACTCTACAAAGTCTCCTTCCTTTGGGTTTCCTCCATGTGAGAGATCTTTGGGGATGCCTCATTGTAGGTTTGTGATCCTATAAGGCCCTTTCATCTAAGCTTCCTCCATGTGAGAGATCTTGGGGGTCACTCCCTTGCAATTTTGTAGGTTTGTAAGGCACTTTCTTCTTTATGTTTCCTTCACATGAGATATCTTGGAGGATGCCTCCTTGCAGGTTTGTAGGCCTGTATGGCACTTTCATATGATCTTCCTCCATGTGAGAGATCTTGGGGGTCACTCCCTTGTAGGTCTGCAAGCCTATAAGGCACTTTTTTCTTTGGGTTTCCTTCATGTGAGAGATCTTGGAGGATGCCTCCTTGTAGGTATGCAGGCCTGTAAGGCACTTTTTCTATGGTTTTACTCAATGTGAGAGATCTTTGGGGATGCCTCTTTGTAGATGTGTGAGCCTATAAGGCACTTTCTTCTTTAGGTTTCCTTCATGTGAGAGATCTTGGGGGATACCTTCTTGTAGGTCTAAGGGCCTATAAGATGCCTACTCCTCAGGGCTTCCTTCATGTGAGAGATCTTGGGGGATACCTCCTTGTAGGTCTATAGGCCTACAAGATGCTTTCATCTTCTAGGATTTATCCATCATTGGTTCAGGGGCCTTTATTGTACTTTGTGGTGCTTCATAGTTCTACGGGGTATGAAGTCTTTATTCTAGTCTGCACTATTGTGGTCTACTTCCTTGATGGTTTAAGTATACATTTCTACACTACTAGCTCTTTTATCTACTTTATCAAAGCACTCACCAGTATTCATGCTCGTGAAAGTCAGGCCAAAATGTACATGAGATAATTTGCATTGATTACTTAAATTCCCCCTTTACACATCGTCACCTTAGAAAACCAAATCCAAAGGCAAAATTCCACATTGGCAAGTTACCTTCCTTCCACTTGGCATCTGTCTTTTGTGTTTGTAGAAGAATATTTTTTGGGGACACACATGTGGCACGTAGACATCTATGTGGCACGCTTATGTCCTTGCCAGATTCCCATGTCTGAAGTTGGTAGAGGCATTACACTTTCAATTGGAATCAATTTGTAACGTACCTCTTTGACCAATCAACCCCAAAAATAGCAAATTATTCCCTCTTCTCCTTCAAATTCATCCATTCTTCATTCAATTCAAATCTCTTTTCCATCTCTCTAGAAATCTCTGAGCATTTTCTAGCATTCTCTTCACTCCCAAGTAGCACTTCAACACTCCAATACAACAACAACACTTCGTCAACTCCGTAAAGCAAGTGTGAAGCAAACCATTGTAGTGTGGGCTTGAGGTTTTGCAACACCTCCCTTCATCGCAGTCAAGGTTGTGGTGATTGTTCAAGCCTCTTTTCTCCCCCATTGGCTAGTGAGCTCTTGGTGGAGGTGGTAACATTTCACTCCTCTCCTTTACAATTTGGTTGATTATCTATCTACTATTTTGTATTGTTATTTGCATACTTTCATTCTCTACTTATTTATCATATATTTGTCTCTCATTGCTATTAGCTATTAGTAGAGGTGGAAACATCAAAATGGGGGTCTGACCAAGGTAGGCCCCTATATAACCCCAACAATTTTCCCCTCTTTCTTTTGTGTAGGAGAATGTGCTTTTTTTGGAGCTAGCTAGAAAATTGGCATCTTGGTGAGATCCTCTTCATTATCTTAACTCTCTTATATTTATTTTATCATATTCGTTTGTACCTTTCCTATTTCATAATTTATTTATTTTTCATTTAGAAGTCATTAGCTAGGTTGTCAACTTCTTTTCTGATGGTTCATATGGTATTTTCAGTCCCTTGATCGTAAAGACAATAGTGCACCATGTTGTTATACCAGAACCACACTTTCATCCTTAGGTAGAGAGCTACCTGAAGTATTGTATTGAATCTAAAAACCAGATCGCCTAGCCCCAATCCGGATTTTAGCTCTAAAGAGTGATTGAAAGGTCTTATTGTCCTCATCAATCTTGTCCCTTATTTCAAAAAATTCTTTTAGAGTGTGGTAAGTTAGGGCAGCCTTCCACTCTTGGCTCTCCCTAACCTAGGGCCTTGACATGGTTGGTACCCCTCTCTTACATAAACTAATTCAAACTTTCTTATAAAATCCACACCCTAATTGAGAAAATCACATTTATTTCATCAAGAGAACCATCCTTTCTTTTTTAATATTTTTAGATCACAAGAATTGGTCAGGTATCCATCCCCCTATAAATTGCAATGTGCCTGGCAAATTTTTTTCATGTGACCAGTGGTGCTAGTGCGACACACCCTCCAGTACCATGGGTTTGGGGGGAGACTAGTCCTCGTGACCTCTTTCTTGCAACATGATGCTTTAGCCAATCAAGCTAGCCCCCTCACCCCTGAGAACCATCCTTTCAAAATTATTCCATATATTAATTAAATAAAGAATATTTATTTAATACTTTCAAAATTCCCATCATTATTGGTTTTAATAAAGAATACAAGTTTAGTCAACTAACTAATAATTTTGTATATTCCTCTCCCACTTTTAAATAATATAAACAAAGTTAATCTTGCACAAGGATCTAAAAAGACCCATTTTTGATCCTTACCCTCTATAAAAATTAATATTTCCACCTTCCATCTCTTTCTCATATTTTCCCTAATCATGTACACTAATCACAATATATCACTTATAAGCCTCTCATTCTTCTGAAAATGGATTAGCACCCTTCCTCCATTAAATATAAGATCAAATAATGTCCATCCATCATCATTATCCCAAATCTATAAATTTATCATTCCACAAACTATTGTCAAGAGTTAGAATTGGATACAAGACAAGGTCATGCAACTAGAATTCTTGATCAATTACATCAACTCTCAACAATATCAACCATCTTCAACACTACACATTATCATCAAGGTTTGTGGTGAAAGTCTTATTTCCTTTTGTCATTTGGTCACTTACCTTAACTCATCTAGTGGTGTAGCTAGGTGTAGAATAAGATTTTTGTTAATGTATTGTTCCATTGTGTTTTGTTATAAATTTTAGTATAAATTGTTTGCGACTCCCAATGGGACACATCCCTACCTAAATTTCACCTTTAAAAGGTTCATATTGAGTTATTCTTCTATATTTTCATGTATAGTTGATATTTTCTCAATCTTGTGTAGACACTCTATCAAATGGTATACTCACACTCATCCTTAACATACCTATATTTTGTTCAACCTTAAAACCTAAATCCCTATTCCATTGCATAGGTGCACTCTATTATTTTGTACCTTCACTAAATTTTTGTGCATGCACACTTAGTGTGGTGTATGCAATCTTTAGACCATTTTAACTATTTTTACATAGTTATAGTAGTCTATAGAACACATGCATGCACTAAGTAACATATGGACTCTCTACGGTTTTGCTAACCTTTTATAATAGTTTTACAATATATTTTATCATATGTATTATTTATAATCTCTACTTATAGTTATTCAAATTAGGTGCTTTGTGTAATGATGCATACATACTCTATGTGGTGTATACATTTTTTTAACAATACACCAACTTCCAATAAGAAATTTTCTATTTTTTGGTTTCTCTTGTTAGTTGTAACCATTACAAGTGTGTGTTTGGTTTGTTTGTGTCATTTACTCAACCCTTTGTTACAGTTTAATTTGGTTGAAGACAAAGAATAATATAAGACTACTAATCCATGGGTTGTAGGTTCATTTGATGAAGAAGCAACTATAGACCTATTTTATGTTTTTATTGCTTTGATTAAAGTTAATTAAATTTCCCGTTAAACTTGTGCAACCTTGGGTGTGTATGACATTTGCTTACATTATAAGGCTGCCTTAGGAATCAAAATCTTCCCTTGTGCATATTCATCTCCAAGTCTAACAATTTTAATATTTAAGGTAAACTAATTTTCTTTTTGTGTTTGTATGTTATGATCATGCCTATGCTCTTCTCTTACACAAAAAGGTAATCTTGGAAATAAAAAGTATTAAATTAATTAATTTTTATTTTTTTAGACTATTAATCCCATGAATGATCTTTCATTACACTGCTAGGTGATCTTAAAAATAAGAAAATGGTTAGAATTTTCATTATTTCCTTTTAGTGGGCCTAGTCTGGTTTTCATCACCAAGTGGCAAGCCAAACCATTATGTTTTTATGGGTATATCAACTAGCGAGAGAATAAAAAACTCTCCCTTCAAGGTACATTTTTTATTTGGCTAAGCTTGCAATAAACTTTATAACTTGAAAAGTGACATTGGAGAGTGGCTGATACTCTTTCACCAAACCAATAGACATACACCTTCATGGATTTAGGCCTTATATTCCCTTAGGATTATCAAAGTCATAATCAAATCTAAGTATATTCATGATCTCATAAGAAGAATAATCCTACATGAATAATCAGGTTGATTTTATTTTTTCTTTATTTGTACCTTATGTGAAACACGTCACAACATATTAAAAAATATAAAAAAACTCCTCAAAAAGGCCAAATTTTGAAAAAAAAATCAAGTGATTCAAAATCTTAAAACAAACCAAATACACTCACTTTATGTGAAATGATCATCAAATATAAAAATCCAAAAAAATAAAAATCAAATCCATGTCTAAAAGAAAAATACCATCTTAAATCCTAAATCCCATCAAAAATCTTGAATTTAAAATCAAGAATCAATTACATCATTGAGTTACCCTAAAATATTATACCTTATACCTACAACCAAATTAATATAAAATATCAACCATCATTGAGGATCCTATACCTTACTCCTCAAATCAACAATCAAACTATCCTTTAATCAAAATACCGTCATCATTAATATAACAAATTGATTTAGAAATCCCAATCATCATCAAGTTACCCTCATAAAATCATAAATCAAGTTTTCATTAAGCTACCTTCATCAAATAAAAAATCGGCAATCAATCAAGTTAACCATGGTCCTAGACCTTACTAAATTTTTTTCAGTCAAGTTACTTGAGGTCCTAGACCTTAAACAAATCCACCATCAAATTCAAGGTCCTTGACCTCATCTAAATCTAAAATCAATCCCAACAATCAAAACCAATACCAATCTAATCACAACATCTTAGTATCAAAGTCAAATCCACCCCATCCAAATTCAATTCTACCACCTTATGCCCCTAATCACTTGATCACAAACTTGATCAATAATCAAATTCAATATAAAAACCCCCTTTGGGCTTGGTTTTGTCCATATTAGGGAAAACTATCACCAAGGATTTCTCAACAATATTAGAAATGCTTGGAGTCTCCATTATCAAAGTAAATACTCACAAGAGTATCAAGATTTCTTTATCTTTGATCAAAACCAAGTCTTGGTGGATTGATTTATCAATAAACATAAAAATTTATTTCTTTAACACCTCATTGAATTGGAGGCTAAAATACTTCCTAATTACAATATGTATAACCTTAATGATCTCAACAATATTGAGTCATCCATGAATGACTATGACAAGTTGGGTGCTCAATCCAACCAAAAAATGATCCAACAAATTGTCATCTAGAAAAACCTAATATGGATCGTGCTCAACCAACACTACACTCACAACAATGCATCATCTAATAACCCAAATATCAAGATGAGCCATCATCATACTCATTTTTTATGACAAAAATATTGGTCTCATCAAGAAAATCCATTATCTAGATCAAACCAAAACCCTTATCTCCTCAATCTAACCAAGATTTCCCATGCGCAAGCCACAACCATAAATAAAAAGTAAATTTGTATCCCATCAAACACTCCCAAATCAACATGTATCTCCACCCTTCATCCCTAATCACCAATCCTATCAATCTAACCCATTGACCTTTTCACATCTCATTCCACCTCACCTTTTGGTGTCCCATTTGACTAGGAGTTGTGAGAGTTGAAAAATACCATCAAAGGATTACAAAGTCCCTATCCCTTTGATTAGAATATCTCACAAATCCTCTTCCTCTTTCAACCTCGTTTTGAGATCCCAAATTTTGAGAAATACAAAGGAAAGGGTGATTTGCATGACCATGTCAAGGAATTCTTCATGGTATGTCAAGAGGTCACCTATGATGATATGTGCTTACCAAGACTTTCTCTTAATGTTTGGGAGGTAAAGCCTTCAAGTAGTTCCTAGACCTAAAATGTTGAGCATGAGTTTACCATGCTTGACCTTTGCAATGACAAGAAATGTAATAAATAAATCTTCTCCTCCCTCCTACAATTATGGATAAGCCTTGGAAGTCAATTTCCTTACCCCTCCCTAGAAAGTAACTTATGCACATTTTCATCTCAAACCTAAATCAAGAATTAGCCTTCTATCTACAACTGCATTCTATCACTATATTCGTTGAAACCATTGAAAAGAGGGTGCATATCAAAATTCCCTTATCTAAAGGTTTGGTCAAAATCTTCTCTAAAGACTTACCCAAAATGACAACCCTAAATTTTGTGCTAAAACCAAATATATGGCTGGTATCCTTTATAATCTTCTGGCCTAAGTGCGTTGTTTTAGCTTTCTTAAAATATGAAGTCATTTGAATAAGTTTATTGATGGACATTTTAATATAAAAGAAGTAAATTGAGAAGAAAAATAATAAAAATTAAGGAGTATTTATCATCAATATTTCGAATCATATTTGCTGATTTATCATCAGAATGCAGAGTAAAAAGAGATTATAAATTCTGTTGACTGAAAATAGGTAAAAACAGTCTACAACAGATACACCAGCTTACACTGTTGAAAGGCTCTAGAGCTGAATGCAGAGTAAGAAACAAATAGATGAATTCCATAAGAAGAAATCTCTAATAGGTATATTACCTTATAAGAACCTGCACTACTTGTCTACAAAACTATAATTTATCACACCAAAGGAAAGCACAGGAATTATGGTATAGAATAAAACATAAAAGCGATGCACTCTTAATCTTTCAAGGGTTCATCGTACTCAATTTTTTTTAAATAAACAGAAGACCCACAACCCAGTATTATGAGGATAGTGGTTGTCCCGATGCCTCCAATCACCAGCCATGGTTTTGAAGCGTAAGCATCCAAGAACTCATTCCAAAGTTTTTGCCGAAGTGACCTGACACATTCTTCCTTAGTATTTGATCAGTTCTGCGCTTGCTAATAAAAATAACCACGTATGATTGGAAGTTGAATAGTTTGATGATTCGCGAGGGATGCCTTAGATTACCAATAGTAATCCTCTTTTCTCTCATCAGACTTACTACCTTCTCTGTTTCGCACAGATCATCCATGAACTGAACATATTCAGTCAAACTTTTCGAAGTGAGATAAGGGGCACAAAGTTCCAGCGCAATTACATCTGTGATGAACATTTCTCAATCCACATCAAACTTCATTGGCGGGATAAACAGCGTTCTACTGTCAAATCGAAATATCTCGGACTTTTCCACCTTTTGCCTCGATCTTCACTCCTCTTTCCTTAATTCAACAGCAGATGGAAACTTAAAACCTCTTGAACGCCTCCACCACTTCCTTGGAATCTTGGCGATGAAGGGGTTCATATTTGCTTCATGAGGAAGTAATTGAAAGGCCAGTAATATTCGCTGCGGAATACATCCTAGAGCAACATTTGAACTTCAGGCATGGCCTTTCTAAGCCTGGCTGATTCTTCGTAAGTGGGACAACTTGTTCCATTGCAAGAACTACTTCCAAGACAAAGAATGGTATCTGATTAAATAAAATATCAACCATCATTGAGGATCCTAGACTTTGATCCTCAAATAATCAACCAAACCATCCTCTAATAAAAAAGCAATCATCACCGAGCTATCAGATCCAGTCAACAATCCCAATCATCATCAAGTTACCCTCATACAATTATAAATCAAATTGGAAATCAACCATTAATCAAGTTACCCATAGTCCTAGACCTTAATCACTTTCCTTCAATCTAAGTTATTCAAGGTCCTAGGCATTAACAAATCCACCATTGAGTTACACAAGGTCCTTGACCTTATCTAAATCTAAAATCAATCCGTGTCTAATCACATTTTAACTTCAAAGACAAATCCACCCTATCTAGATTCAGTTCCATCACCTTATGCGCCCAATCACTTGATAACAAGCTCAATCAAGAATCAAATTTTAATGGAGAAAACTCCTTTGGGATTGGTTTTGTCCATATTAGAGCAACCTCTCACCAAGGCTTTCTAGACGATATTAGCAGTGCTTGGATTCTCCCTGATCAAAGTGAATAATCACAAGAGTATCGATATTTCCTTATAATATATATGATAAAAATCAATTCTTGGTGGATCAATTTATCAGTAAACATAAAAAGCATATTGCTCTAACACCTCATTGATTAAGGTACTAAATCTTTCCTCCTATTATAATTTGGATAACCCTAATGATATCATTAATCTTGAGTCATCCACAAATGACTATGACAAGCCATGGGCTCAATCCTCCCTTTCAACCTCATTTCGAGATCTCAAATTTTGAGAACTACAAGGGAAAGGGCAGTATGTATAACCACGTCAAGGAATTCATCAGGATATGCCAAGAGGTCACTTATGACGATATATAGTTCTTAAGACATTCTCTTAAAAGTTTGGCTTCCCAAACCTAGGAACGGTTCATACACCTATAGTGTTAATTTCGAGATCTCAAATACTGATAACTACAAGGCAAAGGGCAGTTTGTATAACCACGTCAAGGAATTCTTCAGGATATGCCAAGAGGTCACTTATGATGATAAATACTTCTTAAGATATTCTCTTAAAGTTTGGGAGGTCAAACCTTGGAATGGTTCATACACCTATAATGTTAAGCACGAGCTTTCCATGCTAGATCTTTGCAATGGTAAGAAATGTAATAAGGAAAGCTTCTGCTTCTTCCTCAATGATGAATATGAAAATTTCGTTTGATCCCTTCCCAAGAAAAACCTGTGCACGTTTTCATCACAAACCTAAATCAGGAATTAGCCTTCTACCTACAAATACATTGTATCACTACATTCAGTGAAATCATAGAAAAGAGGATGCCTGTCGAAAATCCCTTATCTGAAGGTTTGGTCAAAATCTTCTCTAAAAACTTACCCAAAACCCAAAATGACAAATCTTAATTTTGGGTTAAAACAACTTTATTGCTGTTATATGACTGGTATATTTTATATCTTTCGGCATAAGTACGTTCTTTTAGCTTTCGTAAGTCATTCGTCTAGGTTTATTAATGGACATTTCAATATAAAAGAAGAAAATTCAGAAGTTTAAAAAAAAATTATGTATTAAAAGTCGGTATTTATCATAAATATTTTGAATCATATCGGCTGATTTGTCATCATCAGAATACAGAGTAGAAAGAGAGTTAAAAATTTATAATTTCTATAGAAACAATCTATAACAGATACACCGGCTTACACTGCTGAAAGGCTTCAGAGCTGAATGCAGAGTTAGAAACGACTAGTTGGATTACATAAGAAGAAATCTCTAACTATTACCTTAGAAGAACCTGCACTACTAGTCTACTATATTATAATTTATCCCACCAAAGAAAAGCACAGGAATTACGGTATAGAATAAAACACAAAAGCCACTCACTATTTATCTTCCTAAGATTTATGTGCTCCGCAGGAATGATATAAGCAATAGACCTGCACCACTGTAAGTATGAGGATAGCGGTTGCCCCGATGCCTCCAACCCACAGCCATGGTTTTGGAAAGTATGTTTTCCAGAATTCATTCCAAGATCGTAACACAGCGATTCTCCTTTTTCTACTGTACATGACCAGTTCTGCCCTTGATAATAAAGCGGGGGAGACGCTTGTTGGTTGGAAAGCTACTCGGCTGGAAATGTTCAATAGCTGTATGACTTGCGAGGGATGCCTTAGATTACCACTAATAATCCTCTTTTCTCTCATCAGACTCACTCCCTCTTCTGTTTCGCACAGCTCGTCCATGAACTGAACAAATTCAGTCAAACTTTTCGAAACGAGGTAAGGCGAACAAATTTCCAGCGCAATTAAATTTCTGATGAATATTTCTGAATCCACATCAAACTTTATTGGCGGGATAAGCAGCGATCTATCGTGGAATCTAACATCTGGGATTTTTCCATCATTTGCCTCGATCTTCACTCCTCCATTCTTTAAGTCAACTGCAGATGGGAAGTTCCAGCTCCTGAGCGCCTCCTCCACTTTATTGTGCTGTTTAAGTGTAAGAGGTCCATATTTGTATCCCTCTCTAAGACAATAGTAGTAATAAATGTCTAAAATGTGGTTCTTCCACGGAGATTCTTCATGAGCAATATAATCAAAAGGCCGGTAATAGACGTTCCGGAAGGCAGCCTTGAGCAATATTTGAAGTTTAGGCTTAGCTTTTTCAAGCTTCTTAATATGGAAAGCTTTTCCCCAAACTTTTTCAAGCTTCTCCTGAGCTTCTTGAAGCTTATCACTCGCCTCTTCAAGCTTCTTATTATGTAAACCTTTTTCCAAGGCTTTTTTAAGCTTCTCAATGAAGGAAGCTTCCTGAGGGGCAACAACTTGTTTCATAGCAAGAATTTCTTGTGTAGCGACATGAACTTCTTCTGTAGCAACAATCTCTTCAGCGGCAGCAACTTGTTCCATAGCAAGAACTTCTTCCAAGACACACAGTGGTATCTGATTCTCTAATTTAATCAAATCCCTCATGATCTCGGACTTCACCACATGATTTTCGGATTTTAGTCCGAAAATGGGATGCAATGGCTCATCCAACTCAAAACCTTCATCGATTGACCGATCAATCTCTTCTACTTGGCAAATGTAAGATCTGAGAAACTCAAGGATGAAACAAGCATCCCGAGCCATCATCATAGACATCACCTTTGCATCGTAACTGTAAGGTATATCCTTATCGTAGCAGCGCAATATCTCGCCTAGCTTATCAGAAATTTTGTCAATCAATTGGTCGAAGCTGAAGTCAGTATTCTTGGTTTTGTTCCGAATTCTTACAAGTTGTCTATATGCTGCATCGCGTTTGAATCTTTCCATTTCTCTGAGCTCCTGTTTTTGGAAATGGTAAGGGCCGATGGAAACAACTCGAGGCACGTATGCGTCCTTATGCTCATTCAACAATTCCTTTGGTGCTCTGAAAATGCAAGTAGGCCCATGATAACCCTGCGATGCAGATGCAGATGTGATATCCAATCTACAATCAATCACCCATTGCTCGAGATCAACCCTCGACATATTTAACAAGCTAAGCCGACCTTATCTAGTTAAAAAATGACCGAATCCTTCACAGCAGGGATCATCTATTTATAATAACTAAACCATCTTAAATGTTTTAAAGCTAGTTTACCGTGTGACTGAAACATTACATCTCCACAACGGGGTTAAATTTCCCGGCTAATTTTGGTAGAGTATTTGTTGAAAGTTGCAAACAACCAAAGTCTACTGCCTCTGAGGATCCACCTGCACATACGAATTTAACGACCTACGTCGCCTGTTAAAAAAAATTTACAATCCCGTGATCCCGTGACCCATTTTTGACGCCTCATCTATTTGATCTTTTACCTATAGAATGGTAACTCTAGAAAATTATAAATTCAACTGTGGCTCAACACGCACGACTTGTAAGACATTATTGGTGCGTGATGTGTAGGCACAAGACCTCACTTTCTTGGCAATACTTATCTAGAGACTTTGATACTTCCTGTCATGGGTTAATCGTAATGCTGGTTATTTTAGTCTTTTTTTTGTTATTACTTTAATTTATTGAGATGGTTAACAGGATATCTTGTGAGTTGTATTCTTCCTCTTTCTAATACTGTTTTGTTCATTTCTTTCCCAGTCTTCCCTTCCGACTGTATTATTCTCTCATTATTCTCTCATTGTAATCTCTGAACCTTTGACCAATATATTAAACTAAAAATAAAATAAAACGTTTCATGCATGTGCAACTTTTCTCTATTTCAGCTCACTATTTGACAAAGATTTTTTATTTAGTGAATTTTCATTCTAAAGTCATATCAGCTCATACAGTATGAATTTTTTTAAGGTTGGGAGTAGGTCATATTGTCTATCTAATATTTTAATTCTAAAGTCATATCAGCTCATACATTATGAATTTATTTAAGAGTGGGAGTAGGTCATATTGTCTATCTAAAGATCAAAGTGTATATCTACATAGATTTATAAATTAAAAATATAACATTTCTGCTTTTTATATTTAATTAGTTAATAACTACGATCAAATGTTCATTTATCTTTCTAAAAAATGGTTCAAATCTATTTTTTATTTTATATTAATAAAAGTTAATATTGGTATGTGTTTTATCTATTATAGATTTGTATATTTGTCTAATTATTTATATTAATCAGAGTCCTATAATTTAAATTATAGATTTGACATACTAATATATTATTAATACTAAAGAGTTAATAAGAGTTTATTTATATTGAAGTTTTAAGAATAGTCTTATATCAATATGATATGTTAGAGATAATAGTGCATCTATTGTATTCATTTTTTTATTAGTTAAGTCTACGAGCATATGGAATTTGAAAAATTGAATAATTCTATAACTTACATTTATTTTTTTAATTTAAATAATTATTAAAACATCATTTATCTTTCTTTCTATTGCCTCATGTTGGGAACGAAAATATCAAATTTTTATTTATCCTTCATTTAAATTATATTTTCCACACATTTAATTGATGGAACAAAGTTTCAACTCTATTAATGTTTTGAAATTTGTTGCATGTTCTTCTTGCAACTACAATAGAAATACAAATTTTATTTAAGCTAGAATAGTCATTATTCCTAAAGTTTTAGAGGTATCAATAGTAGTGCCTCAGATATGAGACTATTTTCTCAAATTTATCTAATAGCTATTATATTATTATGCAAAAGCTCTTAAAAGATAAAGTAATATCTCTTCCAAAAATAAGACCAATTCCTTCAAATAAGAAATAATCAATTTAGTATGATGAAAAATTATATTTAAATATCACTTTATCCCTAGACATGATATTGAGAGATGTATGCATTTTTTACATATTTAAAATGATACCACATTGATAATTGTACCATCTCAATTGGTGATAAGAAACAAAATGAAAATAAATTTATTGTGAAGTTTAATTAACACTTGTATATTTACATGGACCCCTTTCCTTCACATTCAACAAATTTCATAACAAGAACAACTTCAACTCATTGTATGCCATTTTAATACATAAATATGGTTGATGTTGTGTCTATTTACTCGAAAGATTGTCAACATAATATTCTTAAGGGTCTATGAAAGATCATGGGGGTCCAAAAAGTGTCAATGTGAAAAAAAGGCATTTTCAATACATCCAAAACCATGAAATTCACGCCTTTGACTTTTTGCAGGCCAAAGTACAATATCCATTTTGGTTTGGTAATACCAAACCAAAATGGATCTCTGTTATGAACAAATATCCATTACGAATGGATATCCATTACAAAACGGATATCCATTATAAAATGGATATTTGTTATAAAATGAATATCCGATATGAAATGGATATCCATTTCATTTAAGGTAGAATTTATAATTGCGTCGGGTCTGGCCCGACGGAGTATTATATTCTATATAATGGATATCTATTATTTTTGTTATAATTAAAAAAACCTCGACATGTCATATTATATAATATAATATTATTATATTATAAGAGAATATATATTATATATAATATAATATGTATTATATTATAATATAATACATATTATATTATAATATAATACATATTATATTATAATATAATACATATTATATTATAATATAATATATTTTATATTAAATAATCAATATTTAAAAAAAATATTATGGCCGGCTCATGGACCCAACTTATGGATATCTATTTTTTGTATTATATATAAACAAATAAAATCTGAGAGCTACATTTTTACCATTATTTTTACCAGCATGTGCATGGGTTTTAGGAGACTGACTCAGATATCCATTTGGGGGAGATAAAATCACAAAAAAATCACCAAATTTGTAAGGTATATCTTATTTTTTTAGTTTTCATACAATTTATATTGATTTTTCTCTTTTTTTTTAATTTTATTTTCTCTTTATTTTTTCTTTTTTTAATCAATTCTTAGGTTAAAGATGGATCAAAATGAAAATCCTAACCTTGCACAAATGAAAACCCTCCCACACAAAATGAAAACCTTAATCCTAAAGAAAATGAATACCCTCCAAATCCTCCACCACAACCATTGTTTCTAAATGAAAATGTGCCAACAATAGACAAGTCTATTCATAGGAATTTAGATAAATTAAGAAAAGTATATCAAATCTATGAAAAAATTGATGAACTATTACATATGAAAAACACTTTGGAAACAATCATTGTAAATGTTCGAACTTTGGCAATTCAGCATAATAAATTTGCACAATGGCAAGAGCAACAAAAACAATTTTATGTTGGTGGGTTGTCATATGATGAGGTGAAGGCTCTTGATATTGAAAAAAGGCCAATTAGCCTAGTTATTCATAGATCAGAGAACTAGACAACCCATTAATGTGCAAAAACAAAATTTTTCAATTAAATGGTGCACCCATAGAGGAATATTAGATAATTTTTGGAGATAGTGGATGGTTTTCAATAAACCACCCAACAACAACCTTGATGTCCCTCAATATTTTCTCCAAAAATAATATGTTAAATTTGTGCTAGGGAAACATGTCAATTACTTTGACATGTGAGATTTCTAAGGTGTTGGTAGAGGGATGCCACAGGATAGACCTAGGGCATCCTGAGTCACCCCAGTTCATCCTCCTCCACTAATTGCTACTCTGAATCCACTACCTTACCTAAATATTTTTGTAGATGTGGGGATTGTGAGCATTTATGAATTACATTCGTTTGAGTGATCATTTGGTAAGGTAGAGCCATCATGTTGCACAGCCAGTTGACGGTGCATCCCATCATAGTGGTGGTGCACCTAATACATCCCAACATGATGTTGGTGTACCTACTACAA
Source organism: Sequoia sempervirens (assembly GCA_007258455.2). NCBI lineage: Eukaryota > Viridiplantae > Streptophyta > Pinopsida > Cupressales > Cupressaceae > Sequoia > Sequoia sempervirens. The sequence goes on along the minus strand of VDFB02000015.1, from coordinate 463,193,787 downwards.
AAACTCCCACTGGTACACAACCATTAACTCCAACTAGTACACCATCTTCTTTAGGACATATTTGTGTGGCTCATTGTTGTATGATGTGCAAAAAATTATGTTTCAGTCCTCTTCAACAGTCCACTGAGGCTCCCAAATACACATCTGACTTTGAGGTTCATGATATGATAGATGTAGGAGTTGATAGAGCATGAAATGGAGCATTTGCAGGAGAGACATCGACTGCCAGGGATGATATGGGAGCATCGATAAGTCTTAAAGAAATTTCATAGTGTGTTTTATGTAAATTCTTTCATATTTTATGAAAAATATAATTTGTACTAATATATGTTTATGTGTTGGAATCTTTAACAATTGTTGGCAGAGGAGTAGTTATCGGAAGTGCAGTAGGCTATGCATACTACCATTTCATTTTCCTTAGACAATCAATACATGATAAATAATTTAAATTGTTATTTTAGATGTCAATCTTTGAAATCTAATATGTTTAAATACATGTACTAGATATATTGATAATCTAATGTAATTTTGTCTTTTTATGCAACAACTCGGTTCTTATACAGCCTTGTGACCAAGTCTGACCCATTGGATGAAGTTGCACAATAGGTATATATATTTTTTATTGTCGACATTATAATTATATGTGCATGTGCATTTACATTCTTGTCATTTTTTATATAGGAAAGCATCTGAGCTGATCCATCCACTTTGAGCCCATCTAGTGTCATAACATCATAGTAGACCTGTATGTATTTATTTTTGATTGCAAATCATTTACATTTAGATAGGATTAGATATGTGATTAGTAGATATGATCATTTTTCAACAATTATATTTTAATTTGTATCATTTTTATTTTATCTTCTATAGTCCTCTTTTTGACCTAGCATTGTGACGAGTGAGAGACAATCACTTTATAGGAGGACTCCTAATCATCCTAGGGGACAATCATTTGCAGAATATGTTGCAAAAAAAAGAGCAAGATTAGAGGTAAACAAGAATTGCATTATTGATATAATATAGTACATGTCTACTAATTTTGATGTTAAATTTTTAATTTATAAATGACGGTATATAAGTTTCTATTTACTAGTCTATCTTGTCAACCATTCACATAATCTAATTTGTGGTTTGAAATGTTATTATGCAAGAAACTATAGAGCATATAACTTCTTTGAGGAGGCTATGTTTTGATGGTTGAGCACAAGATTAGGATATGATATAGATTGACATGTACTTAGGGTTTGATAGATCTTGAGATGGCATATATGCCACAATTTGTCAAACTTGTTATGAGTAGGCATATGCCAAATTTGTATATGAACAAACACAATTATTCTACAATTTGATATATAAGAATTGGTATTCAATCTAATTTGTTTCTCGTGTGCATGTCTTTCTAATTTGAATTTTCAAGATGGAATGTATAATTATCTTAGAATTGTTTAAAGTTATTATTGATAATGTATGTTAGAGATTAATGAAATAAAATTTTAATAGAACTTATGAATTACAATTGGTAATCCATCTATTTCTTTGATGAGATTTTTCAAACAATGAATTTCCTTTTCTATTGTACCACATTTTTCATACATGTCTACTAATACATTTTTATCAAACACTCATTTTTAGAATACCCATGATTTCAAGCTTTGTTGAATGAATTTACATTTGACATTATTTTGTTTTGTAAACTTGTGTAGTGTGTAGCTGATTTTTATTTCAAATGAAGTTAACAAAAATGAAAAGTGGATGCAACTTAATGAAATACATTTCATGTTACATTGTTTATTCAAAAGTAATAAAATCATCTGGATAAAAATAAAAGTCATTTAATGTTCATTGAAGCATAATAATATGTAAAAGGTATAAAATCATTTTGAGTAAGAATCAATATCCTCACAAAATCAACTCAAACCCACAAAAAAAAAGGTTGTGAAAGAGACCCATTACCCTTCTATTTAACATATCTCAAAACCTAATGTGCTTGTTTTGGAACAACCCCACTAAAACTGAACTATTATGCCAAACAAGGCTCCAATTAGCCCAAATTTGCAAAATAAATCATCTTTAAAACTATTGCACCTCCAAGATTCCTTTGGATAGTATCTCACTAGGCTATAAAAATCCAAATTCCACAAATATCATCCTTGTAAACACCATCTAAGTCACTCAATCATGTAACCCTTATTTTGCTTAGATTATAAGGGGGTTAATTGAAAGTATGCATTTTCACACTTATCTCACTCAAACAACACCTCAAACATGTTTATAGAAGTTTGCATATGCTTAATACACCTTTAGAAATTGCTGCCCCAACAGATTTCAATCACTAACACCCTTAAACTTTCCAATTTTACTCAAAAACCACACTTTTCACATCTAAAGCATCATACCCAAACCTCGATTGACCTCCCCTGCTCTCCTAAACCCTTCTAAAATGTAATTCCTACCTAATTGGGCCATGACCAAACAACTTTCAGCTGTTTTCCAATGAACTAGGACAAGATGACTCTTCAACTTCCATCATTTGACAATAAGTTGCAATTTTGACAAACAGTGTAAAGCTGCAAAGTGGTGCAACTTTTGTTCTACAACTCGTAGGACCAAGCAGACTATTCCAACATGTCTAGATGGGTATGTTTATACTAGCGATGGTCCTATTTTGCACCCAAATACATCAAATCACTCTGAGCTACATTGGACCGATGATTTCCCTTAAGAGTCCAAAGTGCTAAAAGGCAACAATCTTTGAAGGGTTATTTCTTAGAAATCGTGATGCCTAAAGACTCTCTGTTTGAGGCTATGGGATCATTTTGGGACTCTCTACAATAACCTCTCTCATATTTTTCTATCTTGGAGGCGTTTTCCCGCAGTGACCTACTTTTCAGTTGATAAAAAAGTTGTAAAATGCAAGTAGTGTAAAGTTGCAAAGTAGTGCAACTTTCATTCTACAACTCATAGGACCAAATGGACTGTTCCAAAATTTTTGGATGGATATGTTTACGCTAGGGATGGTCCTCTTTTGTAATTAAATATGTTGAATCACTCTGAACTACATTGGACCAACAATTTCTCTTATGAGTCCAAAGTGCTAAAAGGCAACAATCTTTAAAGGGCTATTTCTCAAAAATCATGATGCCTACATACTCTCTATCTAATACTATGGGATCATGTTGGGACCCTCTACAATAACCTTTCTCATATTTTTCTATCTTGGAGGTGTTTTCTCATAGTGACCAGTTTTCAGTTGAGGAAAAAGTTGTTAGATGCAAGTACTGTAAAGTTGCAAAGTGGTGCAACTTTTGTTCTGCAACTCATAGGACCAAAGAGACTATTCCAACACATCCTGATGGGTAAATTTGTGCTAGGGATGGTCTTTTTTTGCACCCAAATACATCAAATCACTCCGAGCTACATTGGAATGATGATTTCCCTTAAGAGTACAAAGTGCTAAAAGATAACAATCTTTGAAGGGCTATTTCTCATAAACCGTAGCGCCTACAGAATCTTCATCTAAGGTTATGGGATTTTATTAGGACCCTCTACAATAACCTCTCTTGTATTTTGCTATCTCGGAGATGTTTTCCTACGATGACTAGTGTAAAGTTGTAAAGTGGTGCAACTTTCATTTTGCAACTTTTAGGACAAAACGAACTATTCCAACATGTCTGGAAGGGTAAATTTGTGCTAGGGATGGTCCTCTTTTGCACCCAAATACTCTAAATCTCTCCAAGCTACATTAGACCGGTGATTTCTCTTAAGTGTCGAAAGTGCTAAAAGAAAACAATCTTTGAATCTATATTTCTTAGAAACTGTGACACCTACAAACTCTCCAGCTGAGGCTATCGGATCATATTGGGACCCTCTACAATAACATCTCTCAGATTTTTCTATCTCGTAGGTGTTTTTTCACGGTGACCATTTTTCAATTGAGGAAAAAGTTGTCAGATGCAAGTAGTGTAAAGTTGCAAAGTGGTGCAAATTTCTTTGTACAACTCATAAGACCAAATGAACTGTTCCAACACGTCTATATTGGTATATTTATACTATAGATGGTACTCTTTTGCACCCAAATACTTTGAATCTCTCTGAGATACATTGGACCGATGATTTCCCTTAAGAGTTGAAAGTGCTAAAAGGCAGTAGGGTATGTGTAGGATCATGAGGGCCCAAAAAGTGGTGATATGATGGGTATGTGTAGGGTATGTGGCTGATGACTTTTTTTTACCCAAAATTGATAAAATGAAATAGGTTTTTAAAGGAGTTTCTCATCTTTCCACCAATATAAATTATTCTTTACTTTGAACTTAATAAATAATTATTTTTTATTTTCTATTTGAATTACCACAAAATTTTTGATTGATAGGCTGATTGAAAAAAATCTATAGCATTCAAATGGTATCACATTTTTTTGAATCCAAAACATGTGTCACATTCTATGCTTCATATACTATAGGCTTTTTTTTTTTGAATTTCATGAAGTTTTGACCAAGTTAAGGTGGTTAGACATGATTTTTTATATTTTTTAAAGGTTTTAATAAAAAAATCATAATTAATTATTTACTAGGGAAAAAATTACAAAAAATATGAATTTCATTCAGACATGAGTCCTCTACTTATATCTAAATTATTATAACAAAATATTATCATTTTATTGTGGTTAGGGTGGTTGGACATACACCTACTTCTCATTTTTTTCTCAAAATTTAAGTATGATTGCATTGAAATTTCAAATTTTCACCAAATAGATTTTATTGTTTTAAAATAAACCTAGTATTTTAGAAACTACATTCAATTTTATATAGATTCTATTCTTACATATTTTTGAAATAATATAGATAAATTATTCAAATTTTTATGTCAAGTTGCCTAACTATGTTTTTTCTAAATTTTTTGCCACTTAAGGGCCTGCTTTTTCCATGATGATCTTGCACATACCCAACAATATTTGAATCTCTATTTCTCAGAAACCATGATGCCTACAAACTCTTAGTCTAAGGCTATGGGATTGTGTTGGGACACTCTACAATAACCTCTCTCAAATTTTTCTATCTTAGAGGTGTTTTCCCGTGGTGACCAGTTTTCGATTGAGGAAAAAATTGTCAAATGCAAGTAATGTAAAGTTGAAAAATGGTGCAACTTTCGTTCTAAAACTCGTAGGACCAAATAGACTATTCCAACACATCCATATGGGTATGTTTATACTCATCACTAGGGATGGTCCTCTTTTGCATCCAAATACTTCAAATATCTTTGAGCTACATTGGACTGACGATTTCCCTTAAGAGTTCAAACTGCTAAAAGGAAACAATCTTTAAAGGGTTATTTCTCAGAAACTGTAATGCCTACAAACTCTTCATATGAGGCTACGAGATATTTTTGGAACCCTCTACAATAACATCTCTTATATTTTTCTATCTTGGAGGCATTTTCCTACAGTTTCCAGTTTTCAATTGAGGAAAAAGTTGTCTGATGGAAGGAGTGTAAAGTTGCAAGGTGGTGCAACTTTCATTTTACAACTCATAGGACCAAATGAACTATTCCAACATGTCTGGATGGGTACATTTATGCTAGGGATGGTCCTCTTTTGCACCCAAATATGTTGAATCACTCTGAGCTACATTAGACTAGTGATTTCCTTTAAGAGTCCAAAGTGCTAAAAGGTAGTAATATTTGAATCTCTATTTCTCAGAAATTGTGATACCTACAGACTCTTTGTTTGAGGCTATGGGATCATGTTGGGATCATTTACAACAACCTCTCTTGATTTTTGCTATATCAAATGCATTTTTTTGTGGTGATGATATTTTAATTGATGGAAAAAGGGTCAGATGGATGCGATGTAAAGGTGCAAAGGGGTTTAGGGTTTTTTTTTCCCTTGTCAACAAGTGAAAAAGTGATTCATTTACTCAAATATAGTTAATTCATGAAATACACACATGAATAGAAAGTATATGCTTTAAAACATATAAGTTGTAAAGTATACATTGCAATAGTGATAAGTGACAGAGTATACACATAAGTTGTAAAGTATACACTTGAATACACATAAAGTGTACACAATATGCATGATATTATCATTCAATAATTGTTATCAAATATAAGATTTACAAAATGCCACATAGGAATACAAGAAATGACCCTAATACATAGTCATTTCCTAGTAGGGGAAGGAAATAGAGCTCACATTACCTTTATGTTCGACACGCTCTTCCACAAGAGTAGCTTGCTGACATTCTGGAGTGAACCACCTATACAAACCATTAAGGTAACAGTCAAACTACGTGCAATAGAAAAGGTGCTTAGAATAAAAAATCTATATTATTCTAAATGACCTAATTGATGATGAAATGGTATTGCAAACTATAAAAGATGTTTAGAATAACAAATCTATATTATTCTAATATCTCACATAGACCTCCCAAAGGATCAAAGCTGCCTATTTTTGTAGCAAGTCCATGATCTATCATGCTAGGAACACCGTAATATAATTCAAATGAGAAATCTATATTGTCACAATAGAAAAGATGCTTAGACTAAAAAATCTATATTACTCTAAACATCCTCAATGATGATGAAATGGTAATGCAAACTATAGAATATACTTATAATAACCAATTTATATTATTTTAATATGTCACATACCTCTCCGAAATGATTAGAGCTAGCTATTGTTGCAGCAGGTCCATAATCTATCATGCTACGAACATCGCAATATACTTCAAATGAGATATCTATATCGTCACAATAGAAAAGATGCTTAGACTAATAAATCTATATTATTCTAAACAACATGAATGATGATGAATCAGTAATGTAAACTATAAAAGATGCTTAGAATAACAAATCTATATTATTCTAAACAACCTAAATAATGACCCTTACTAGATATACAATGTCAAAATGTGATGAATAATATCATACCTATCCCATACAACAAATGATCTGCTACTCAAGTGTCCCTGCAGGGTCATTTCTTACCTTTATAGTTTCAAGTAATGCTTCATGATTAACATTGCTAATTTTCTATTTTTTTTTGTTTTGGTCTAGGATGATGTCTCAATAACTTAACATTCATTGCTATAACAAGGTGTGAATACATCATAATGGTTTTTTCTCATAGTCTTCAAATGCAGGTACATCATTCTTTCTAATCATATAATTTCACAACCAAGTTTCTATAACAATAATTGAACCTGGGTGATCATAAATTTTTTATCAACATCTAAATATACTTAGAATACAAAATCTATATTATTGTAAACAACCTAAAAAATGGTGAAATGGTAATGCTTGCACCAAGTTTGAAAAATAAAAAAATTGAACCTATAGGATACATGAAGCCACCATCATTTGTCATCGGTCCTGTTAGCTTTTTCTTTCCTCATACACATTGTACCAACCAATAGTCTAATCCCTATTCATTCCCCTGTAGTGCTATAACTACATAAACATGTCCTAGTTGTACAAGATCTGAAAGATGATCATAGTGAAGTGAACTTTCCATTACATCTTGTAATGAAGATTGTGCTAGAGATAAAGGGGTTAGGTACTATGGAATCCATGTATCTACCCATTCACTTGACTTGCACTGATTGAATACATTCTAACAAAAACAAGCCATCTCTCATGTCCATATGGTCCATGCAATCGCATATGAGCTTCAAACTAAATGCATCTTTGAAGAATCTCTAATTGTTTGACATTCCATTCTATCTCCCACTATGCCCTCCTGAACGAACCAAAAGAACCCACTAACTTGTGAATCAAGTGTCCCTCGTGATAGTGCATAGGTACAACAATCCACAATAGAATGTGCATCATTGAATGTTGCACCATTTGTAATCTTCATTTGTTCCTTAACCAAAGCTCTCTTTAGACATGCACCTACCCCATCATGCTCACCTTTTCCATGCCCAACATTGAAAAAAATCCAAATATGTGGTACACCCATCTCTATATGCATCCCGCTGAACCAATAAAACATGTGAGCATTCTTGAATTGCCCTGTGTAGTTATTTGACCAAATCAAATTTTGACCCATTGCAATTCCCTTTTCCTGCAAGAACTCAAAAAAAATTTCAAAAAAATGTTGTACAAACTCGGATGAATAAGATCTATCACTCATGTAAAAATGGTACTCCCTGATTATCTTCCTGTCCTCTTCTATACTATCAGGGGCATGCCTATAGGTTATGTGGAAAAGAATAGCAATTTGAATAGAATAATAATATTGTTATTGAACTTCATTTTGTGGTTGCAATGGGTAATTTTCAGCAAAGTTAACTATAGATACAATAGTTCCAATGGGAAAAGAGTCCTTACACATCCTAAATTGTTGATCCAACCACTGTGACCTATGGCTATGCCTTGCATACTTATAGAAAATATTTTTCTTAAAATTTGAAATAAAATCAGCAATACTTACCTCTTGCAACCAACTCGCATCTAGAACCCTCATCTCCACTCTTCAATGTGTATTTCACTATCTCATATTTGTTTTTCTCAACAATTTTTCTACCAAAATCATGATCACTACCCTCATGAAAGCATGTTAAAAACTTCGATAAACCACCACATTGCAAACATGTTCCATTTAAACAATCATTTTTATAAAATTTAAGCAACCATCACCTTTGATGCATAAAAATGAATCTAACAACTCCTTGGATGACTTGGGCAGTTGCACTGCATGAAACTCCTTCTAAATTTCGTCAGTATGCATAGTAGAACATATATGGCATAACATTTTATGATACATTGAAAACTCAACATGGTATTTACAACATGTATTATGAACCTTAATAGGAACACAATAAAATGGTTTGCAAGACTCAAAATCCCTTTGCGATATTTGCAAATGTGGATGTTCTTGACAAATTTGTTTGTACAAAATTATTTGGCTACATTCCAAAAAATGTTTAGGATGTAGTGTACGATCTCTATTGCTAATTCATAACTTTAAAAAATCATTTACATTCGGTGATACTCTAGAGTGAGAATTCCAATATTGTTCAATTTGCATCTTTACATTATTGGTTAGTTTTTTATCAACACATGGAAGCCTCCTACTAAAATCCCATGTATCATTTTGAAGAGCACTATCAAGTCTTCCTCTTCTTGATAGTGCTCTATTCAATGTTTTATGATTTAAGTTAAAATCAATACAATTTTTCCTCATTAAACAACATTTTTCAAATGATGGATTATTAGTGAGGTTGTGATCACTCTTCGAGCAACCCTTTTATCTCTTTCCTTGCTAGTCTTTCTAATAGGGGTTAGAGCATTACAAATATTTTTTACAATAAGACTACCTTTTTCTAATTTTTTTGTGAGATGAATCTTCAATTTTTTTAATAGTGGTTTCATTTTGTAAATCTTAAGTAATTGCACAAAAAGTTGGCATTGTTCGATTAATGACTTATTGGAAAAGAACTCATTGTCAAACAATTTTGTAGCCCACAAATGAATCATTCGTTGTGGCCTTTTCCCTTCAAGATTATAAATTATGTTCTCATCTATTTCAACCAACCATTTAGGGGTTCTTTTTTATTTAGGTATTGCATAAGGTTCATTTTCAACATTATCAATTACAGTTTTTCTTTTAACAAATTTTTCATTGTCAAAAACAATTTCATTTTCAACAACATTTTCATTCTCAATGTTTTTCACATTTTCATTTTCAATTTACACATTTTCAATTTCAATGTTTTCATTTTCAATTTGAATATGATGTTCAATATTTTCAATTCCTATTTCTTCTTCACTTGAATTAGCATTCAATGGTTCAGAAGAAGCTTCAATCAAATGAATATTTTGCATACCTTGTCTTCTTTTCCTATGAATTTCTCCATCTTTTTCTCTATATGCTTCAATTTTTTGTGATTTAAGTTTCCTTTTACCTTTTCTTTTATGCTAATTGCTGCTCCCCATTGCAAAAACAAAAAAACACACACAAATGATTGGAATTCTACAAAAATGTAAGAGAATCTTTGAAAAGCTAAATTTCATCAGGTGCAGATAGTAATCACAAGATTTTTGTGATAAAAAGAATGTAGGGACCATTGAAATACTCAAAACAAACCCTTTTTTGTTTTTAATATTACTTACAAAATGAATATCCATCATTAAATGGATATCCGTCTATAACAGATATCTGTTATAGACGAATATCTGTTACTTTTAGTGTTATTAGAATGTATATGTTAAATTTAATATATATCATATATCAATATATAATATATATTATATATTAGTATATAATATATATTATATATTAGTATATAATATATATTATATATTATATTTTAATAGATATATTGCTGCTCGTCCAAGTGTATAAGAAACCAACTCAAACAATGGATATCCATTATAGATGGGCATCCATCACCTCAGTTATTATGTATCACATGTTATATATTTTGTTGCTCATCCAAGTTTGTAAACCACTAATTCACAAAACAAATATCTGAAAAATAACGGATATTCATTTTTTGAAATTTAAGAATTATAATTTTTGTTGACATATGATATATATTTATTATGTATTATATAGATTGATATTATATTAATATATAATATATATTATTATATTATTATATATAGTATATGGGTATCTATAGGATCATGATGGGCAAAAAAGTGGCGATATGATGTGTATGTGTAGGGTATGTGGTTGACAAATTTTTTTACCCAAAATTGATGAAACAAAAAGGGTTTTTAAAGGAGATTCTCAGCTTTCCATCAATATAAATTATGATTTAATTTGAATTTAATAAATTATTATTATTTATTTCCTATTTGAATTAGGACTAAAGTCATGATTGATATGCTGATTGAAAAACATCTATAGCTTTCAAACGGTATCACATTTTTTAAATCTAAACCATGTGTCACATTTTATGCTTCACATAATATAGGATTAAAAAAATTAAAAAAAAAAATTCATGAATTTTTGACCAAGTTAAGGTGGTCAGACATACGAGTTTTTTATATTTTTAAAAAGTTGTAATAAAAAAAATCATAATTAATTATTTATTTGGAAAAAATTAAAAAATATGCATCACATTGAGACATGAGTCCTCTACTTATACCTAAATCTTATAAAAAAATATGATCATTTTATTATGGTTAGGGCGGTCAGACAGACAACTACTTATTTTTTTCCCTAAAATTTAAGTACTACTGCATTCAAATTTCATATTTTCACCAAATAGATTTTTTATTTTTTAAAAATAAATCTAGTAGTTTAGAAACTATATTAAATTTTCTATAGATTCTATTCTTACATATTTTTGAAATAATATAGATAACTTATTCAAATTTTTATGACAAGTTTCCTAACTCTAATTTTTTGCCACTTAAGGGCCATTTTTTCCATGATGGTCCTACACATAACGATATATTAATATATATTATATATATTATATATATTAATATTATATTAAATTAATATATATTTAATATAATAAATAAATAATATATAGTATCCCTTTCTATAAAGCCTACACCCGCTCCCACCCTCTCACACCCTCTCCCACCATCTCGCCATCTCTTCATCTTCTCTCCTATTGCCTTCTTCCACTTCCTACTCCTTCTCACACCTCTCACACTGCTCTCTCTCCCACTGTCTCACACCCCTCTCCTACCCCTCTCCCACCCTCTCTCTCACCTTTCTCCCCACCCCTCTTTTCCTTATACCTTTCTCCCTAAATTCTCTCCCTTAATCTCTTTCCCCCACCTCATCTCCCACCCTCTACCACCCTATCTCACCTTCTCCCACATTCTCCCCACCTTATCCCATCCCCTCTCCCACCTTATCCCACCCTATCCCACCTTCTCTCACCATCTCCCACCTTCTCCCACCCCCTCTCCCACCATCTCGCACCATCTCCCACCCTCTCCCACCTTCTCACACCCTCTCCTACCCTCTCCCACCCTCTCGCACCCTATCCCACCTCCCACTATCTCCCATCATCTCCCATGCTCTCCCACCATCTCCCACCATCTCCCACCTCCTCACAACTGTCTCCCACCCCCTTCTCACACCCCCTCCCATTGTCTCCCACCTCCTCTCACCCCCTCTCCCACCCTCTCACACCTTCTCCCACCCTCTCCCACCTTCTCATTCTCCCACCCCATACCACCCTCTCCCAAATCTCCTCTCCTACCCCCTCTTACCCCCTCCCACCTCCTTCTCCCCTTCTCCCACCTTCTCCCACCCGCCTACCACCCTCTTGCACCACCCCCTCCCATTCCCTCTCCCACCTTCACCCTCCTCAGACCCACTCCCACCCTTTCCCACCATCTCCCACCCTCTCGCACCCTCTCTCCCACTCTAGAATATAAATAATATATATTGTAGTAAATATTGTATATAATATATACTATAATATATTTTATATATAATATATATTATAGTATATATAGTATATTTATATGTAATACATTTATAATTTAGAAAATGGACATATGTTTTGTTCTCTCATTTTCAAATGGAGACAATGTATTCATAATATATAATATATTATATATATATACAATAAATATATGATATAATTAACAAATATCCATTAACAATGAGTATCTGTTTGTAATGGATATCCATTTCTTTGAGGATTTTATAATGCAAATTCTTCCTCATTTTCACAAATTGGTCCTCATTTTGGTGATGCAGTAGTCGAGCAACAACGTCCAGGTATGTTTTTTTTGGCATTTTTTCAATTTTTTTTGCTAATTAGTGATAAATTTAAGTTTTATTTTCATTCTTTGTACATTTTTTGAATTTTTGAATTTCTATTTAAAGTGACATCAAAATAAAAAAACATGAAACAAAAAATTGAACCTTTATTACTAGAAAAAAGCCACAAATTTGAACCAAGCATACTAAACAAATGCATAATAGAACTTTTATTACCTCTTTTCTCCATTTTTTTAAACCATTTTACATTCTTGTCTACTTTTCATTATTCTTTATCACTTATTTTCATGTTTATTAAATTCTTGCTTTGTTTATTATTTTTAAATTAGAATTTCTTTCCTATATATATATATTTAATTTTTTAATTGTTTTGACTCTCTTTAGCTCTCAAAATAGAAAGGATCCTTGTTGGGAGTGCTCTAAATTTCCAATTCTTGGTGAATTTGGATCCATTGTTAGTATTGACTAGACAAAGGTTGTCCATCTAGCCAAAGAGAAATGGGTGAAGTGAATGGGTAATAATCGATGTGCTATGTAGGAGGCTATTATATTGAATCATATACAAATGGTAGCCTCTCACACAGCCCATCGATTATTACCCATTAACTTTTCCCATTTCCTTATGGCTACAGGGACAAGTTTTTGTTTAACTAACTTTATATACAAATTCACTTAGTATTGGAAATTTAGAGAAAAACACTTCCACCTTTTTTGAATCAATTTGGAGCTTAACACTTCCACATTGCAGCAAGGTAAAAATTTAATGTATTTTTGAATGAGATTCCACATCACTTTAACAATTATTTGTTTTCCATTTACATGCCTTACACATAAATGAGTTTTACACATTTTTTCATTTTTATTCAATTACGTCATTTATATTGAATGGTTTAAGGGGATTTTAAACATGTATCTTACATTTTTCAATTACAAATTTAATCTAGGTTCACTTATATCTAAATCATGGATCCATGCCCTCCAACTCCAGCCACTCCACCTCCAGCCACTCCACCTCAAAACACCCCACCTCCACCACCTACACCTGATGGTGCTTGATTTCAAGAATAAGTCGATGTAAATGTTAGAACCATTTAGGATCAAGTTAACACTATTCAAAACAAAGAATGTGTTCACCCATTATTGAGGCGTTTTGCATACAAAATAAAATTGTTGTTGATGCGTGTAGGTCCATGGAAGTGGACTTAGATGAGCATCAACAATGGCTAGAGGAAAGGAGACAGTCCCAATCTAAAGAGGAAAACACAAAGAAATGAATAGATGGAACTGAGAGCCACAAAAAATTATTAAGACAATGATCTTATATTTATAAAAAAATTGATCTTCGATGGATATTTAATAAAGCATTTTATTGGATGTATATTTTATAAAGAATTTGGTTGGATGGTTACTTTTAGTGTTGAATTTATGAATATTTAATAGTATAATGATGAGACAAAAATTTAGTAATACATATTAAATAATCTATTAATTTAGTGTTTGTTAATGTATACAATGTGTATATATATTGTGTATTCATGCATCATGGTTAACTGATGATTTATTTGTTGATCATAATCATTGTATAGATTTCACATGAACAATCTAATTAACATGTATCTTGATGTCTTCAAAGGATTTTGTTTGAAAGTTGCATAATGTTCTTCTTTATGTACCATGATTGGAAGATAGTGATTTTTATTCATGATGATTTTATGGTCTTTTACATGAATGATCTAATGACATGTTATTAAACTTGAAGTTTTTAATGGCATGAATTATGTTGAATTTAGTTGTAATGGTTTTGTTTGATGGTTGCATCACTTCTTATTATAGAGCCTATCCCAACATGGGAAAACACTCTTCCTCTCAACTCTATCTCCCCCTCTCTCTTAGGTCTCTCCCTCTCCGTCTCTCCCCCTCTCTCCTTCTCTCTTTGTTTCTTTGTCCCTCTCTATCTCAACTCTTCATCTATCTCTTCCTCTCACTCTCAGGTTCCTCCCACCCCTCTCTCTCTCTCAAGTCTATCAGAGCTTCCTCTCTCCCTCCCTTTCTCCCTATCAAGTCTCTATCTATCCCTAGATCAAGTATCTCCCTCTCCCTCTCTAGACTCTCTCTCTCTCACTCTTAGTCCCCCTCTGTCTCTCTCAAGTATCTCTCTTGGACTCTCTCCCTCCCTTTCTCTCTCTCCATCTCAAGAATCTCTTCCTGTGTACCTCCCTCTCAAGACTCTCTCCCTCTCTCCCTCCAAACTATATATCTCTCTCTTCTTCCCTCTATACCTCCCTCTCTCCCCCCCTCTCTCTCCCTCTTAGCTCTCCCTCCCCATCCCTCTTAGGTCTTTCACTCCCACTTCTAAAGTCTTTCTCTATCCCTCTCGCTCAAGTCCCTCCCCTTCTCTCTCTCTCTCTCTTATGAATTACCCTCACATCAATAATTTTGTTAATGGTAGTACATTTTCCTTGGTGTTATTAATATTTAGCCGCACATCAATAAATATATAATATATAATATGTATTATATATATTATATAATATATATAATATATATTACATAATATTAATATAATATATAATATTTCATATATATACTATATGCTATATATAATAACTAATATGTATACTATATATAATATATAGTATACTATACAAAAAATATGTACTATATAGTATAATATAATAATATAATATATATAACATAATATTATATATTATAATAATATTATTATATATATTATTATATTAATATATAATATAATAATACATAATATATAATATACTATATAGTATATTATATATAATACATAATATTATATATTTTTGTATTATAAATATATGTATTATAAATAATATATAAAATTATAATTAACGAATATACATTCAGTAATAGATATCCCTTTTGAAAAAAAAATTGAATATCCATTCAGGATTTGGTTTGGGCTGGAAAGTCAACTCAAAAAATGTGTTTTTAGAATTTGTTTAGTTTTCCAAAGTTTTCCCTTGTGGCTGCCAACTTTTTTTTACCCAATTTTCATCAAACAAAAATGGTTTATAGAAAAAATTGTCATCTTTCCATCAGTATAAATTTTTCCTTATTTTGAATTAAATAAATAATTATTATTTATTTTCTACCTACATTACATCTAAAGTCCTGATTGATAGGCTGATTGAAAAAATTCTATTACTTTCAAACTACTTAACATTTTTTGAATCTACAATATGTACCACATTCTATTCTTCAACTACTATAGGATAAAAGAAAAAATGAATTTCTTAATTTTTTGACCAAGTTATGGTGGTCAGACACAAACATTTTAATAATTCTAAAATGTTCTAGTAAAAAACCATAACTAATTATTTGTGTGGAAAAAAATTACAAAAAAAAATCTGACACATTTGGACATGTGTCCTCTAGTTATATTTAAAAAATTAGAAAAAAATATTATGTTTTTCTTATACTTAGGGTGGACAGACACACACCTACTTTTTTTTTTTCTTGAAAAACTTTAAGTACCACTGCATTAAAATTTCAAATTTTCTCAAAAGAAATTTACTTTTTTTTTTCCAAAAAAGGACTAGTAGTCTAGAACTACATTCAATTTTCTACAATTTTTGTTCTTACATATTTTTCAAATTATGTTAATAACCTATTCAAATTTTTATGTCAAGTTGCCTAACTCTGATTTTTTGAATTTTCATCTCCACTTAGAGGCCTAGTTTGGACCCCCATGATCTTGCACATACCCTTAATATATCATTTAATTCAAATGATATTCCATATAATGGTTAGTACACTCTTCTTTATATCTCTACTCATTTCTATTGGAGTAAATTAATTAATATTTACTCCAATGCTTAATGCAAACTTAGGAAAAGACCAACTAGTTCTAATTGTGAGTGTTATTGCATTAATTATGTATTCCAATCAGTCATGTGCTTTATTCTTTATGTTACACATAAGATAACCACACTTAACTGATTCTTGTATTCTATTATCTGACTCCTCTCTCTATTAGAACTCCATCAATCAGGGTCTCATGTTGAGTTTTCCTAAGTCTACATAAGGATATTCAATCCTTCATTGTATTCATTCAATAATAAAAAATCATTATTGTTTCACATATTTCTCTATGTGCTTGATCATTTATCTTCCTAGATCTATCAAGATTTTACATGGTATCAGAGCTTTAGGTGGAGATAGTGCAAGCCATAGTTGAACAAAAATGTATTTGGTTTTTTTCTATTATTGTATGCAAGCATAGGAAGATGGTTAGATGTGTGTAAAATCATTTTTAGGTGTTGTTTGGAGTCAACCTACTCACAACAAGAAAATATCTACACAAGCCTTTGGTAGCCCATGCAAGCCCTTAGGAGGCTACACAGAAGGCGTTCCTTTTAGCACATGAAGATGCAAGCAACTATCTATAACCCATGTGGAAGTTAGATTCAAAATTTGCACTTATCCCTCAATTGAGGTAGCACATTTCACCTACTTAGTTTCCTATTCCCCAAGTTGAGCTTGAGATTTTGTGTTGGCATGCCAAGGGTTTTTCATTGACACCTACTCCCCAAATTTAGGCCATGATTTGGTGCTAGGAGGGCATGTTTTTTCACTTTGGCTGCAAATGTTATCATTTGGAGAGGGTGCGACATGCACCATTTCATCTCTAAGCTACGAATCCTTTGTGGCATTTTGAAACTACTAGGTTTTACATCATTTTAATTCGCTATGTAAAGGATGATTGAGGGCATGTTTTTACAGCTAGAGAGGGTCGATTTCTTGGAATAGCCATGATCTATTTGGTGGAGGCCACGAAGTCTCTTGGAAGGCCCATATTTTTCCATTACAAATGTGTGATTCTTCTTCCCTAAGAGGGGTGATTTTGATGAGGGGTGATTTTGGTGAGAAGTGGCATTTCCAAATTCCATGTCATAGTTCAAGCTTGGGATGCTAATATTTCTTTTTAAAGGCTATGTAGAGTTGTGAGGAGGTGATTCACCATCCATTTGACCTACTGTTTGGAGGCATGATTCACTTGTTTGAAGATGAAAACATTCATTAAAGGCTACGCCTGAACCTGCAATATGCAATTCACCTTTAGAAGGACCCGATTCACCTCTAGAAGTAGTGGTATTACCATAATGGAGGTAGATGTAAACCTTTGTTTCTAGATGCATGCATGTTTCTTTCCCTAATTTATTTCATGCTCCTTGCTTTCTTCCTTGTTGATTCTTTAAAATTTGTACGTGCTTTGCAAGCACCACATGATAAAGATCTGGGAAAATTTGGATCTTTGAAAAAATTGAACTTATATAAAGTTCCATATGGGTGTATCTACTTGAAGCATCTAGTATAGGTTTCTTTTATTTTTCTTTTGAATAAACAAACTTAGAATATTAGAAGTTGCTAATTAACTATCAAGTTATGCACTATTCCTCCAATAGGTAGCCAAAAATTGTTCTTGTGTTCTAAGTTCCTAACTACATGAGCTTCTAGAGTCGCATCCTCATGTGCTTCTAGAGTTTCTTTCTAGCAGGACAATATTGAGAATTGGATAAACAATGGAATCATCCCAATTGAAGGTCATCTTTGTAATTCTTTAGCAATTGTAGCTTTCTTCTTTAGTTTGAAATTTTTTTTAGGAGTTTTTGCACCTAGATTTTCCCCTTTCCTCTTTGTTGATCCAACCACATCACCACTGCTGACCCACCATCTTCATCACCTTTGAAACTTGTTCTCTATTAGTCTTCACAGGATCTTGGATCGACATCATCGCTTTCTGACATGTGGACACTTGAGTAGTTTTTAGAGGCACACATCATCTAGATTTGGATTCCAAAATCACCCATTCTTTTGGTTTGGCTTCTCCAATCACTAGTGGATCCTTTTATTCCTAAGAGGATAAATGTGATTTGTAGGTTGTGGATCATATTCTATCTTCAAGAATTCATCATTGGCATGGGAGCTCTTTCATTATGGGGGGATTCATATCTTCATTTTCTTTTCGTTCATCAGTTTTTGCTTCTCCTTAATTTTCATTCAAGGGGGTGTTGGAGTAAATTAATAAATACTTACTCTAGTGCTTAATGAAAATTTAGGAAAAGATTAACTAGTTCTAATTATAAGTGTTATTGCATTAATTATACATTTCAATCAGTCATGTGTGTTACTCTTTGTGTTACACACAAGATAACCACACTTAATTGATTCATGCATTTTGTTATCTCACTCCTCTCTTAGTTAGAACTCCATCATTCAGGGTCTCATGTTGAGTATTCTTGAGTCTACATAAGGATATTCAATCCTTCATTGTATTCATTCAATAATCGATTCAGTAATAAATAATTATTATTGTTTCACATATTTCTCTATGTGCTTGATCATTTGTCTTCCTAGATCTATTAGAATTTTACAATTTCACCTAAAACACCATCAATGATGTTTTTGTTGATCCTACTTGTAGGGTAAATATTATCACAAAGGAAATGTTGTTTATTAGTGACTTTCATAAAGATAACTATGATGAATCTCTTTTGACCATTCATAATCATGATGGTCTTTTTAAATTTTTTATGGGATCTATTACCTTTTTAGTCCAAGTTGGACCCAAGTCAATAGATACCACTTTGTTGTGATAGTCAACAAATGATTGAAATTCCCTCATAATAATTTTGTGCAAACTATTTAGGACACTAGATACAAGTCACTAGTATCTCATGGGGGCTTCTCTCTAGCCAACTTTTGTCCTACTCCAATTGGACCCTTGTACCCTTGTGGTAATTTAATATTAAATACTATTAAAGTTCAATTAGGTCTACTAAGTTTCCACATCCATAGCTCTATCTTCTATTGTTACGGTTTCTCTTGTCACATCTACTCCATTGCAACAACATGATAAATCCTCTATACCTTCTCTTTTGGAGCTAGACATAAGAATTATTCCTTGGGTATCCCTGTCTTACCCCCAAATACTTAACAACCTTTAGAAGTGTTCTTAGTTCCTCTAATTTTTCTAGTAAAAGAAATATGAAAGGCACCCATGTTGTCAAAATCTTCTTAGGTATTTTTTCTGCTTGTAAATTCTATAGTACCTCAACTTGTTTCATTAGGGAAAGGGAAGAAAAATATTATGGAATAATCTTCGTATGCATCTTTTATGCCTCATCCTTCTCCAAAATAAGAGTGATGAAATGAACTTGTGATGTAAGCTATACCATGCATACCCTTGACATCTCCTAATCCATTTGTACAATTTTTTTTCACTAATTTTAGAGGTGAAGACATCTCCACTTACATAACAAGGATCTTTTGTGTCATCTCAAGTATCTATTATGGGTCCAAAAAATCACTCAAACAAGATTGTGCATGATCATAAGCATCATAGGTGTGCATTATATCATGAAAAAGCTACTTTATAGATAACATAACATGAACATCCTCCTCCCATATGAACACATCCTAACTTGGTTCTTCCCAAGTCTCCTTCTTTTGATTCTCAACCATGAACTAAAGTATCATCCACTCCACCCTTGGTCCCTCTTAGTGATCCTGGGGAAAATCATCCTAAGTAGGTGCAAGTGTTCAAAAATCCTTTAATGGAATCATGTTTAAGGATTGAAAATTAAAAGCATTAGAAATTTAATCTTCATCAGTGGATTCATTTTATTTTGTTTATTTATTTTAGAATTTTTATTATTTATTTTTCCTTTTTTTTCTTCCATATGCTTAGAGTTTCTATTAGAAATTTACTCTTCATTTTCATTGGATATTTTAATATTAGAATTATTTTTTATCCATAACTTGTCATTTAAGTTTTTGTATTTTCGAAGATATTTGGAACAATTCATTTAGTAAGGATTGATTGGTTTTTTCTAATAACTCGTAGGGCTTTTGGTTGCTTTTAGATGTCATTGTCAAGATTCATTTAATTAAATATGTATTGAGTAGTTGCTCTATTTTCTAGTTGATTGATCACAATACACCAAGTTGTGATGCACTATAAAGAACCTATGTAAAAATTAGTGTGCACTTATGCACTATGAAAATGCATCAAAGCCCTAGCAAGGACAATACTAGGTGTACTTTGTACCCCAATTCGGACACACTCTATGTGCCTTCTCCTATGCTCACTTCTTGTTGATCACTTAAAAAACACAAAGAATTCTCCATTATCCTTCTTTAGCTTATTTTAATCTATTTTTCTATAAATAGTTCTATAAAAATCTACAAGGTCCATTTTTCTTGAGTATGCACCAATTACAACCTTATGAAAAAAATTATCAAAATTATGAAAACAAACTTACAAATATATGAGATTTAATGTCATGTTATAAACCAAAATTCTTTTGTAATATTGCTTCTTCAATAGATAAAGCATAAGAAAAGATTAAATTATAATAAGTGCAATTCATGAGTATTAATTTCACAAATAAAATTACAATATGATATACATTTTATATTTTTGAATAATAGAAAAAGAAGGAAAGTAGAAGACACTTCTATCCTATGTGATACGATTGGCAACTAAATAAAGAAAAATAGATTCCTAAATAATGAATCCCTAATTAACTTATGATAATATGAATATAATTTCACACTAATAGTGATATTTTCCAAAGACTATGTCTTGAGTCACTCATACATTGAATTTATAATTTATAAATTGGGTTTAAAATATAGCCATCAATAGTGAGTTGATGTTACTTTGAGAGGCCCAAACCTCATACAATTGAATTTATCATTTGCTAAAAGGTAAAAATATAGTTGTCAATCATTATTTGTGCATCTATATTTCAATAGATTGATTATTTATATATATGTAAGAAATGTCTAAGAAAAAATGAAGAGTTAAACAAAATTGATGTTTTCCAAAGATTGTATCTTGATTCATTCATACAATTGAATTTATCATTTGTAAAGTAGGTTAAAATGCAGTTTTCAATAGTGAGTTGATGTGATTTTGGAAGACTTACAACTCATATTATTGATTTTTTTTTATACAATAAATTAAACATAGTTGTTTATAGTGAGTTTATGTGAACTTTGGAGTCCTAAAATTTCATATTAGTGCATCTAGATTTAATGGTATTGATTTTTAGACATGTGTTGGAAATGCCCAAGAAAAGTCAAAGGTTCCCACACTAGTAATATTTTTCAACGATTATGTTTAGTCATACAATTGAATTTAATTTTTATAATAGATTAAATATATAGCATTCAATAGTGAGTTGATGTGATTTTAGAAGACTAACTCATATATAATTTATATACTAGGTCAAAATATAATTGTCAATAGTGAGTTGATGTAATTTTGAAAGACTTAAAATCTTATTATTGGTGCATCTAGGAGTAAAGTAAAAATACGTTTTTTCTTTTTCCCGACTGTGGCATGCAATTCCATTGTTAAAATATTCAATTTCGTGTGGAATTCGTGGCATTGATTTTCCTACATATGGAAGAAATTCCAGGAAATGCCGTGTTGTGTACAGACGTCAAACGACAGTACTGTCTTCCAACGAGTACTTCCTTCACTCAGTCTTGAATTTATAATATTGTACGATAGTTCCTAACAACTTGGTTGTATGTGAATGATGTGTCAAAAACATGGGAGGAATAAATTTTCTTTCAACGGATGACGTAGATCATCACATGTCGGTGGGTGGACCCTCGGAGTTTTAAACTTTGCAGCTATATTCTTAACAAAGTGATTTAACTTTCAATAGAAGGTATTTCATGACATTTTTTTGTTTTAAATATTAAATATCAATAATAATTTAGAAATATGTATTTTCTTATAATTAGAAAGTTGTAAAACTGTTAAATGGATTTGTATAAAATGGAGAATCAAAGTTTATTTTATATATATATATATATATATATATATGAATTTTTCGCGAGTATATGTGTTTATGGTATTATTCTATTTGTAAACCAATTAATGAAAAATCATATTGTAAATGAACATTAGATGTGGTATATGAAATTTAGTATTTGTTAGTATTTGTTAGGTAAACAACTAATGCTAAATAATTCAACTTCTATCACCAAATGAAATTTAACTTTATTTTCATTTTTTAGGCTTGCCACACAAGTGAATAAAGTAGTCAATTTGACCATATTATGAATATAATTATGGTATTCATTTCAAACCTATGATGTCTCCCATTGTGTGTCTCTAAAATTCCTTTCGTCCTTTTGGGTTCCTCATTTAAATGATATTATCACTCCAAATGCTTATGGAATGTGTTATTTAGCTCTCTCTCAACCACCTTCAAACTCTCATATTATTAGTATTAATTTATAAATATTATCATGCACAATTTTCTTATACCATGTATATGCAATTACCATGCAATAAAAATCATTATTTTATTCTCTTATCTCTAAGATCAATCTATAATACTCATTATGTGAGTTTTACAAGTCTCATGCATGACCATTGATTACAACATATTGTAGTAATGAGAAAACTAGCCTTTTTCCCTTACTTGGTTTGATAATTGACATTAAAACTGAATTAATGGTGTCTTGGAATAGTGTTCTAATGTGTTGTACACATTCACATCATTCTAGGACCTTTATTTGATTAAAACATGATTTAATTGATCATCTAAAAAGGTGTTGTGAAGTGTTTTGACACACTTTCACACTTTTATAGGATTTATTTGCTTAATTAAGCTTAATGGGCTCCTTCTTAATAAAATATATTTAAATTTGTACCTTATTTAGGTGTTGTAAAGTGTTGTAAAGAACTTTCACATTTATCTAGGGTGGTCTTAATTAATTGCAGTTAATTGGAGTAATTAACCACCTTTAATTCAAATTTAAACCTTATTTATGACACCTCCCAAAGATCTATCCCAACACCCATGATTTAAATAATATAACATTTAATTGGGAAAAAATATGTATTAGAAAATGGTGTGAAGACCCATTTTCCCTAGGTGGCGATTGAGTCCTCCCTTAATAGGACCCCCTTTCTGAGTTGATCTGAAATGGGGTTTTATCACTCATTCCATCCCCCAAGGTTAGAACCTGAAAAAGTGAGCTAGGACCCATTTGCCACCTACTCCCTTAAAATTTGATTATGGCAGGAATTTAATAAAGTTTTCTTCTAGATTTGGTGTTAGCCTTAATTGTTTGAATTTTGGGGTTAATCTCCTAATTTATTATAAATAAGGGGTTAATTCACATAGTTTCATCCTATACTTTCAAGCACTCAAGCATTATAGAAAATCAGAGCATTACAAGACAATTTATAAGGCATTTCAAGCTAGATTTCAAGAGCTAATTACAACAATTCAAGATCATTTCATCATGACAAGGGTATGATGCATTCATTCATGTTGAGCTAAAGAAGTGGATGTAGAATTGAAAATCTACTTGCAAGCATTGTTCACAACTTATTCAAGGATCAAAGATCTACATTATTCATGGCCAGTACATTGCAAATTTGTTTCACAAGACATCATGCAACGTGACATCATTTACATATTTCATGTTTCATGCATCATTTAGACTATTTCATCATTTGGCTTAATTACCTACAAAGGGTTTGACTGAGGAAATCCCCCATTCACTAATAAACAACAAGTTTTTCTCCCTTTGAATGTGTAATCTCGAATTTATAGGTTGAAGATCATGTGGAGCAAGTTTGAAGCAAAATTGTCAAAGTTGTCATTCAGAGTGCAAAATCAAAGATTTGAAGGTACAAAATTACCTACAAACTTCCAAAAACTAATAACTAGGATTTTGAGAGTGTATACATCAAGGAACATGAACCTGTTCTCAGTTTTAGAAACCCTAACAGGGAGGGTTCTGCCACAATAATGGGTTACACTTTTTGGGACATCCTGATTTTTGCCTAAAATCATATATTTTTAGAAAATACAATGATTTATGACTTTAAAGGTTCCATTTAAATTATTTTAATTAAAGAGGGATTGATCAAACCCCCTTAGATCAAACCCCCTTAGATAGAACCTTGTTAGATTTAAACCATACCTATAATCAAGTCTCCTCTACACCTATCAAAATGCTGATAAAAAACCACTTTTGATTTACTTTTTGGGTGATCAAATGAATTATTTAAAAATTATGTTTTGTAAGCCTGCAACCCTTATTATAAGCTTCCCAAAAAGTATAATTTTCAATATGTTTAATTTGATTATTATATTTATTTTTTATTTGTTGTGAATGTATGATTTTCATTGAACATCAAGTTCTTTATTTCACAAAAAAAAGAAAAAAGAAAAATAGAGAAACAAAATTCTAAAAAATACATGTGCACTAGGTATTGATGTCCTTATTCCAACAAAAAAAGAATAAGTTAATTCAAATGAATACAAAAAAGTTATGTGGGCCGAAGTACACCTCTGTCCAAATTATAATTACGATGACTTGGAAAATTAATTAAAAGAAAAATATGTAACAAAAAATTATGAAAAAATATCCATTCCCTAGATATTGGTGTGAAAAAATTGTATTTTAAAAATTAGAATTGTATCCTATCTATAAAATAAGTTACATGGGCTGAAGTAAACATCACTTTTTAAAAATGTTGATTAGTAGAAAAAATAAGTTATTAAAAATTACATTAAATGATTCACAATTTATTTTTAATATTTTTTAAAAATATATAATTAGAATCTACACAAAATATCTAACAAATTACTAGTTTGATTCATCTTCAAAACCTTAATGGTTTAGCTACTATAGGTGTAAGAAAGTGAATGTCTAGTGAAAAATATTGATTTTAATGTCAAGTTTGGCCAAAAAATGTAACCCATTATTGTGGGATCACCCAGGACCCATTCACCACTGAAGGCCAATGAATCATTTGTATCTTAAAAGCAACAAGTTTTTGAAAAGGAACATAACATTTTATGCTCTAAAAACTTCTCCCATAGTTGCTATAATAGTTAGGGTCAATATTCGATTGTCATTTTGTATCTTTTAACCCTCATAATTGCATAAATTGTAGTGATTTAGTGTGAAACTTTTTGTGGTCTATCCTCTTGCTCATGCATTTTGGTTTACCCTATCTATTTTTTTCACCCTAAACACATATACACTTGTAATTTTTACTTCATTATAAATTATATTGCTTTACTTATAATTAAAACCATAATGAATTAAAATTAAATTAAAAATATCCATTAATTCATAAACTAATAAGTTGATGCAGGAGCATGCAATTGACCAAGACCAAATGTGACTAATAAGGGCCATTTCAAAGATCGAGAAAAAACTGAGAGCAGAAGTCCCTAGTTATTCCAGAAGTTTGAATCTGGAAGAGTTGATCGACTAGATCAACGCGCTAGAAGAATATTTTGAGTATGAGGAAATGGATGACCTAGATCAGGTTAAGTTTGAAAAAATGAAGCTGAACGGCCATGCCAGTATTTGGTGGAAAGAGGTCCAGTTGGAAAGAAATCGAAGAGGAAAAGGAAATATCATCAGATGGGATCACATGGTAGAGAAACTGAAGAAGCAGTTCATACAAGTGGACTACGAGTTAGATTTGTTGAAGAAATTGCAAGGGTTGAAGCAAGGAATCATGTCTGTGAAAGAATATACTAAATATTTTTACAAGATAATCATTAGAACAGGCCACACAGAGGCTAATAAAGAGAAGGGAGCCCGATATCTTAATGGGTTATGACCGAGCATTCAGGAGGAGTTAAGCCTAGTCAGAATGACTACCATTGAGGATGTGTATTAGTTTGATCTGAAGGTGGAAGAGAAGCTAAACAAAAGATTTAATGGAAAGCAAAAAGGATGAGGAGGTCAAAGTGGAAGGGGCAGTGGAAGACCTTCAGGAAGCCAAAATGATGATGAAAAGAAAAGTGAAGATGTGGGTATTAGTCGAAGCCAAAGGAATGACAACTTCTACTGCCCTCGTGATCAAAACAGTGGTGATCAAAGAGGTAGAGGATGAGGGAGATATGGACAAGGATCTGGAAGAGGTGGTTTCAAAGGAACATGTTTCCAGGGTGAAGAAGGGCATCGAGCCTATGATTTTCACAACACCAAGGAAGGCGCACAAAAGGCCGGTCATGGAAGGGTTACGCAAGATGAGGAGGCCCAATCAACATTGGATGATGTGAAGGGGAGAAGCCCTAGTGTTTAGGAGCCAAGAAAAGGACCTAGAACAAAGGGAAGAATCTATTTCGCACAAGGTGCAAGTGTGAAGGAAAATGTTCTGATGTCATTATTGACAGTGGGAGCATAATATGGTGTCAAGAGATGGTCAAAGTTGAAGTTGAAGAGGGAAAGGCACTCGCATTATCGATTGCCTAGTTAAAGACCACAAAGTTTTGGTCAATGAGCAGGCCTAGTAAAATTCAAGATCGGGAGCTATCATGATAAGGTACTCGTGATATCATCCCCATGGATGCATGTCACATGTTGTTGGGGAGGTCGTGGCAGTTTGATAGGCGAGCCATACATGATGGCCATGCAAACACTTATTCCTTGACAAAGGATGGGGTTTGTCACAAGTTGAAGGAAAGACTGAAGAAAAGGTATGTAGTAGTGCTAGAATTTGTTATGTAGATGGAAGAATTTTTTTGGAAGGTATGAAGCATGAGCTGTGTGTTATGCATTGATTCCTAGAGTGAGTAAGGAGGAGAGTGAGAAGGTTCCAAAAGAAGTTTCGGATGTTGGATGAGTTTTAGGATATTGTTTTGATAATGTACCTAAGATTTTACCACTAATAAGGAGGATCAGTCATCAGATTGACTTGATTCCTAGAGCTAGTTTGCTAAATAATGCAACTCATAGAATGACTCCAGCAGAAAATGAGGAGTTGAACAGACAAGTTCAAGAGTTGTTGAGAAAGGGTTTGATATGAGAGAGTTTGAGTCCATGTGCAGTACCTGCAGTACTAGCACCAAAGAAGGATGGGGAGTGGAGGATGTGTACAGATTCCTGAGCCATAAACAAGATAACAATTAAGTATAGATTTCCCCTGCCAAGGATGGATGACCTGATGGACTGTTTGAGTGGAGCTCAGTACTTCACAAAGATTGATCTGAAGAGTGGATATCACCAGATCCGGATTTGAGAGGGAGATGAATGGAAGACTGCCTTCAAGACCAAAGAGGGCCTGTACGAGTGGTTAGTCATGCCTTTTGGGCTAACCAATGCACCGAGCACATTCATGCTCATGAACGAGGTATTAAAAGAATTTTTGGGAAGTTTTGTTATTGTGTATTTAGATGATATTTTGATTTTTTAGTAAGACATTGGATGAGCATCTGATGCATATTTGGAGAGCCTTTGAGAAGTTAAGAGAAGAGAAACTGTTGATTAATCTAAAGAAGTGTAGTTTTGTGAAGAGGGAGTTAGTGTACTTGGGGTTTTTTTGTCTTAGCAGAAGGTCTCAAGATGGACCCAGAGAAGGTGAAGGCTATTCTGGAATGGCCTACCCCAAGAACTACTATCGAGGTGAGATCTTTCCATGGTTTTCCTAGTTTTCATAGAAAGTTCATTAGAAACTTCAATTGTATTTGTGGACCCCTGACTGAAACAATGAGAGGGGATAGAAAAGAATTCAAGTGGAGCACTGGAGCAGCAAAGAGTTTTGAACTTGTGATAGGTCGAAATAGAGCGTTAGAAATCAAGCAACAAATTAAAGAGTGCAAATAAACAACTTAAAACAACCTACACTTCAAGATTAGCCTAAGTTAGAAACAAAACAAGACAAAGCCACAACATGGAACTTTATACCTTGCGTTGAGTCGATCCTTTGGTTGGCCCTTCGATCTTGGATGTGTATGCTCCTTAGATGGCACAAGATGTGTGATGTAAGATGCAAATGATGCTTGGAAACATGAAAAAAGCTAAGTGTGGATTGAGAAACAAAACTGTAAGAGTTTGGCTACACAAAATGATCTCCCCAAAATGAGAGAAAAGAGGGGGTATTTATAGGATTTTTGAAAAATTCTAAGGGAAATGGATGGTTGAGATTGATCCACCAAATATCAAGATGTAGGGCTAAGGTGAGTTGAGAACTCACAAGCCCTCACATCTTGACATGTGGCATGTGGTTAAGCCCTAAAAGGTGAAGTGGACATGAGGTGGAAGGAAAAGGACATGACATGGAGGGGGTACAAAGTACCTTGGGATTGGACAAGATCTCCTCATAAAGGAGGTCCTTGTCCCCATGTGGGTGAGAGGACAAGTGGGGAATTAAAAATTCCTCAAATATCCTTATGGGGAAGAGGGAAGGAATTTTAAATTCCAAAGGGTGCATTGGGGGATTAAAAGGTGAATTAAAAATTCACATGGGGAAGAGAGGAGCCTAGGATGAATAAAAAGGAATTAAAAATTCCTTGGGGGATGGGGAGAGTTGACTAAAGTGGGTGATTAGGATTGTGCAAGTACTTGATTAGATTAATTAATGAATATTAGAAGAGGGTTAGATCTCACATGTGACTTGATGTGACAAGTCAAAGATCACATGGGGAAGAGAAAAATGAATTTAATATACCTTGGAAGGATAAAAGGAATTAAAAATTTCTTGAGAGGTTGATTAGGCTAGTTAGTGAAGGATTAGAGGATGGTTAGGTGGCTAAGAGAGATTAGAGGCCAACTTGCAAAAGTTGGAGGATGTGACACATCCTAATCAAGGATTAGGCATGTGCACACCTTAATGATGGGATTAGAAGAAGGATTAAGATAAGATAAAAATGATGGAGGATGTGACATGAGGAGGAATTAAATAAATGGAATATTTATTTAATTCAATTTATGGAAGGAGGATTAAAGAGATAAGGTATTATTGATTAAATACCTTAGGGATTTGGCAGAATTAAAACTATTAATTAAATAATAATATTACTTAATTTGAAAATAAGACGAAGGGGATGAATTTGGATAAATTAAGTGTCCAAATTTAGACATCTACATTTTGCCCCTCTTTGAGATGATGTTACGAAGTAGCATCATTTCAAAGAATATTAAAACATAGAACCTAGAAGAAGATGGTTAGATTGGGAAAGATGCCCTAGTCATTCAAAGAAGTGATTAGGAAGGGAAAAAGATGATAAAAATTAGGGATTAAGGGATGAAGGATGCCCCCTCGAGAGGACATGCGGGTTCAAGAGAACACGAGTGTGCTCTCGAAATGGATGAGATGATGCAAGGGGGGCTGAAGAAGATGATGCAAAGACAACAAGAGATTAGGAAGGGAGAGTGATGAAGGATGAATGGAATCTAAATGCAATTTGCCATCGTCGAAGCATTGATTTTTGCTATAGCAGAAGACACGAGACGCCAAGGTATGAAGAACCAAGGCGGATTAGTGTCTAATGCATAAAACAAACATAACAAACAAGAAGGCTATCCCAACACCCCAAAGTCACGATGACCTTGGTCGGGCCAGGTATTGGGATAACCACAAGCACACAAGGATGCCCCAGCGTAACACAAGACCGCAGGGATCTTGGTGGGTACTACGTGGGACAACCGAGAAGACAAACAAAAGATCAAGATACACCCCTATGTTGACAAGTCAAAGCACACCATGGTATGATGGATCAAGGCGACCATGACAAGTGATGATAGGGAGCTCAAATGATAAACAAAAGCCAAAAGCATCAAAAGATCACAATTAATTTCAAATGTCTTTTGCCATAGGATGGATGGGATTGATGAGGTCTGTTAGGAAGGATGCATCCTGTTGAGACCGATGATGGATACTAAATTAAAAGATTGATATGACGTAGGGTATTCAGAACCGATTGGATAGGATGATACAAGTGGATCTTGTTTGTTAAGAACCAGCGAGATAAGGGCATAACTTGATGACGCGACATGACACAAGACTGACACATCCTAGCGACCTAGGGGCTCGGGGGCCGATCAAAGATTAGTCTTGCCTACGTGGAAGCACAGAGCCCTCGTAGTTCAACAAAAGGCTGACGACAGACCATGATGGAGATTTTGACGGATGACCAAGATAGGATGGAGAACAAGAGAAAAGTGGACAGTATTGATCGATGATGGATGGAACATGATAGATGATAGAGGATGGAAAAAGTAGAAAGATTGATGATAGGTGATAAAGGGACAAAGTGGACAATGAAGACTGATGATGGAACAACATAGACCTATTGGAGTGGATTGGAGGATAGTGACTAGACAAAGCTCAGGGATGGGATAGTTATCCAAATCATCAAAGATGAAGTGGGCGGATGACATGCCATATAGATGAATGATGAGATGATGAACGATGAGATGATGAACGATGAGATAGAAAAGATGTACAAAAGAAGCAGAAGTGATGACGATAAGATAGATGACGTTGGATTGCGTGGGGAAAATCCTAGAGCTAGATACCAATGACAAGGGATTATGAGATGGGATGAAGGGAGAGGATGGGGGGAGGAAAAGGATTGTTTGGGTGGATTGGATAGAGGGATAAGGATTTGGATGAGGAAAAGGTGACCAGACGGATAGATTACTAATCCTTGGAACTAGAAGGTGAAGGGTGGGAAAAGATGGAAGATTACGATTGATGAGAGTTTGAAATGATAGGATGTTTGATGAAGGTTTGAGATGATAGGAGGTTGGATGAAGTTTTGAGATGATAGATAAAGGTTTGAAATAAATGAATGGTTACATGGAATGAGTGAATGGATTGATTAGAATGGAGGAATATGACCAAATTGAAGAAGATGGAGGGAGGAATCGGAAGACTCTGTTCGATATCCAAAGATCTTGACTGCAGAGGGGTTTGGGTAAGCTCAGATTGGGATAAGATTAAAGCTCAGATGAGGATAAGATGAAAGTGCAGATGAGGATTGGATTGAAGACTAGAATGATTGAAGGATATGAGTGGACATGATTCTACATCAAGTTCCGGGGTTTAAAGGGCGTAAAGTGTTGACAATCAAATTTTTCCAAATTTGGCAATTTTCAAAAATTGTCAAATTTTGCCATTTTAGGAAACTTCATGGTCGTATGTTTGAGAGTCCCAATTTTTTCCAAGAAATACCCATTGGTGAGATAGGATGAATTGCCAACAAAAAGCCCAGATTTGGGATATGCATTTTGAGTTATGAGTGAAAACAATTTTTCAAAATGTTGGAAAAAAACACTAAATTGGAATTTTGAGGGTCAAGATAAAAGTTTGAGGCCCCGAAAATGGGTCAAAACGGGTTCCAACGGCTTTCAAAGAAACCCGTTGGAAATCCAATCGTTATCGCATAACGCAACCACCCGTCAAATTTCAGCTCAAACGGACACCCGAGTCAAAAGTTATGGCCGCTGGAAGTTTGGGGTAAAAATCAAAACCCTAAAAAATATGGTTTTTCGATAAATTTTGAAAATTTCAAGACACGGGTTTTGTCTGGGACGACGAAAGAAAAAATGGGTAGGAAAATTTTTTTGCTGGTGGCCTTGGATTTCGCGCCAAGGGGGGGGAGAGGTTGGCGGCCCTGGGAGGCCGGGGCCCTAGCACCATCGGCCGGGAGCCCGGGCCGGGCCGGGGGGGCGGACCAACCGCCGAGAAGCGAAGCCGCCACCCGGGCCGACCGCCCCGGCGGAGAACACCACCCAGACCGAGGAAGAGAAGGGATGGGGGGATGGGGAGATGGGGAGGGTCGAGGATGGGAAAGATGGGAGAGATGGGGAGGGATGGGATGGGGGAAAAGGATGGGGGATGGGATGGGAGATGGGGGATGGGACCCGGATGCATAAGAAGATGAGGGCGGAAAACACAAGGGATTGGCAGGAAGACAAAAATGGGGATATGAAAGGGAGGGTGCTGATGGATGGATAGGAGGATGACGATGAGGATGGGGAGCAATCTATGACAAGGGATGATGAAATGGGATGGAGATAGAGAAAAATGAAGTAGGGAGATAGGGATGGGGGATGAAAGGGATGGGGGATGGAGGTAGGGATGGGGGATAAAGGTAGGGATGGATAGGAAGATAAGGATGGGGAGATGGCAAGGATGTGATTGGATTGGATGAATGATGTCTCCAAGGATTGCATTACAAAGGAAGATAGATGCCCCCACCCTAGATATATCATGTACGAGGAGGCATGAAGGATGGAAGACAAGCGGATGGGAAGATAAAAGAATGAGGTGGATGAAGATAAGATGCATGGATAAGAAAGGGATATGGAAGGTAGAATGATGGGTGGATAAGGAAGATAGACGAGTGTGAATGACAGTTGGGATAGTGTACAGATGATGGGAAAGTATGCCAAGAGGCGTCCAAGGCATGCTTATGTGTTTGCCCCATTGGTATCAAGATCACAAGGAGGATGGAAAGATTGAGATAAGTGAGATATGCCAAACAAGATGTGTAAGCTCGATAGGATGGATGGAGGGGATGGACGAAAATGATATATAGCAATAAGATGGGTGCATAGCCGAAAGCGTAGCAGGAAGCATAGCGGATGGAGGGAGCACATATCAGGAAATTGCCCCCAAGTGTAGATGGGGATTTACGCATGACGCCTGTTTGTCAGGTTTTCATCATGGTACTTATCCAAGGCGCTTGTTTGCCAAGTTTTCACCATTGGACGGATTATTTCTCTTTACTATTTTATTTTTTATTTTTTTTTTGATTTTTTATTCTTTTGACTTTTTTGGATTTTTTTGGATTTTGAACTTTTTGGATTTTTTTTGATTTTTTTGACTTTTTGGGATAGTATGCGGAAGGAGATGGATAAGGAGAGGGAGGCGAATAAGTGGATTTAGAAGACATGCGATAAGGATATGGATGAAGGACTCAAGCATCAAGTTCTATACGAGGTATTAAGAGCTCATGTTCGAATCGACTATTGGATGTTGGTACAACCTTATGAGGATAAATGGATTATGCAAGAGGATGAATTAGAGGGATTTAATGGGGGAGATACATGGGATAATGGGTGGGATGTTGGAAAGTGTATGGATGGAATGATGGGGTGGATGCGTGATGGGGAGATGAGTTCAGGACCAACATTGGCACATGTGGTGACGAATGTGAAAAGAGAAGGGGACTAATGGATGGAGAATGTGGGGATAATGGAGGAGATGGAATAGCGAATTTCGGGACATAGGGACCCAAAACAGATTTAGGAGGTGAAAGGGGTGTATAGTTAGCTTTTGGATTAGCAACTTTGGATGTTCTTATAGATTTTTCATTTGATGGCATTGCATCTTTTTTCTTTGGGATCCACATGGTTTTGATCTTTGCTTTGCTGGCTCTTTGCGAGCTATAGATTTGAGTTTGATTTGGGATTTTGTTTTTCTTTTCTTTACCATGTCTTTTAGAGGGGACACGTGAAGCGTTGGATTCATGTGGATGGTTGCATTTATGCATTGTTACTCTGGCATCCAAAGTGCTCGTACTAGCAATGGGATGGATGTGAGAAGATGGATGATGTGGAGTGATGGAGGTAAGCGTATGGGGATTATGTGTAGATGGGGGATGTTTAGGTATGTGCCTTTGTTGATCCTGATTATGGGATATACGAGAGGGATGCTTATGATAGATGACATGTATAGGTATTGGATGGGTGAAAGGATGAGATGGAGGAGGTGATCTTGGGATATATGGACTCAAGATGGATTGAATGGATGAAGGACAGGAGATGGTGGATGGAGGGATATAAGGACCCAAGATGGATGGAGCAGATGAAGGAGGAATATGGACGGTTGTTTTGAGGTGATACGATAGAGGAGGAGGGATGGTAGCATATGATTTTGTGGAGCAGTGTGAAGAGCCGACATTTCTTGTGGAAAAGGCTCGTTGAGGACGGCTAGAGGTTGTACCAACATGTTTAGATTGTGAGTCTTGGGAAATAGATCCAAGATCTTGCATGCAGATTTGTTCTTTGACTTGGATGGGCTCCAAAATACCTTGCTCGTGAAGGCCTAGACCTTTTCCTTGATAGTTCATGTTCTTGAGCATTCGATCCATGATAGGATTTTTGTTATTCTGAAAACATGATGCGAGTCCATTATTAGGTGGGGGATGATGGGTGGTATATACTATGTTTTTCTTCTGCAAGGAGGACACCATGGAAGAATGTGAGAGTACCAAGGGGATATGCAAGCGGTGTGGGGATAGCATTTTTAGGCGATGATGGGGGATCCTGAGAAGGAGATGGTGGGATAGCAGCATTTGGATGGGTGGTATCGGGAGATGGAGTAGGGGATATGATAGGATCTGATTTTGTGGTAGCAGGCTCATGCAATGGAGACGGAGATGGAGCGGTAGAATCTTGAATGTCAAGAGGATCATGGGATGGAATGGATGGGGGACTGTGATCTTGCAGTAGACTAGATGGGATGGTAGGATCTTGATCTGGAGGAGGGGATATATTGGCATGCTTTGGATCAGGCTCTTGGCATGACTCACCATGTGTGGGAGGCATGATAATGGAGTCATAGGGGGACTCTTCAAGTGGGGAAGATGGAAGGATGGAGGATTCAAAATATTCTTGGGAATAGATACTAGGAGGGGAAGAAGTGGATTGGATTTGGATGTCGTCGATAGGTTCAATGGCTCTCGGAGTAGGGAGTGGGTGTTCAGTGGATTCAGAGGATGTGATGGTAGGAGATGGGGACTCAGTGGATTCAGAGGATGGGATGGTAGGAGATGGGGACTTAGTGGATTTAGAGGATGTGATGGTAGGAGATGGGGACTTAGCGGATTCAGAGGATGTGATGGTAGGAGATGGGGACTTAGCGGATTCAGAGGATGTGATGGTAGGAGATGGGGGTTCAACGGATTCAGAGGATGTGATGGTAGGAGATGGGGGTTCAAGGGATTCAGAGGATGTGATGGTATCATCAATGATAGGTGTTGGATGGAGAAGGGTCTCGTCATTAACGACCATGGATGATGGGCTGGGATGGCATGGTTCCACGACTGCAATGTGTGGAGTGGGGGATGTCTTCT
Source organism: Sequoia sempervirens (assembly GCA_007258455.2). Lineage (NCBI taxonomy): Eukaryota > Viridiplantae > Streptophyta > Pinopsida > Cupressales > Cupressaceae > Sequoia > Sequoia sempervirens. The sequence continues at coordinate 463,158,174 of VDFB02000015.1, read as the reverse complement.
CTATTATAAGTCCTTGGAGAAACTTGGATATGCTAGGTTGAGATGGCAAGGTGGGAGTGGATGAAGGTTTATGGATTAGTGGGGGATTAGGACTAGGGATTGGTGGGCTAGGATTAGATAGGGGAATGGGATTGGATCTAGGATTGGGAATAGATGGGGGATTAGGTGAAGGGTTAAGATAGGGATATTGGCATGGTGAATTAGGACACAAGGAGGTGGGTGGTGGATTGTAGTAAGGGTATGGGGATGGTGGATTAGGATGAGAAGATTGAGGTGGTGGATGAATATAGGGAGATGCGGAAGTTGGATTAGGGTAAGTTGGTGAGTGTGTTTGACTAGGATAGGAAAGTGTGAATGTAGGATTAGGCTGAGTGGATTGGTATGGGAGATTAGGGTAGTGGGTATATGCAGATGAAGGATTGAGATAAGAGGATGTGGATGGGGGATCAAGATAGGGGTAGATGAAGGATATGATGGATATGATGAATATCCTTTGTCAAAGGTAGCATAAGGAGTGTGATTAGGCATAGATGAAGACATGATGGGATAACTTGATGGGGTGATTGGATTTTGGAATGTGGGTGGAGAAAGCTTACTGGCAATGATAGTGTCAAGGGGATCTATGTCGTATACCTCTTGATCAACAAGACTTTCATTATCATCGTCGACGTAATTAGGGTTTCCCTTGACCACTATTGATGGAGGATAAGAATTCATGATGATGAAAGGGTAAAGATGATGGATGAAGATTTTGGATGGAAATGGACAAAATCCCAAATCAGGATTTAGGACAAGCTCAGATTGGGACTGGATTAAAGCTCAGATTAGGATGATTGGATGATCGGATGGGATTGAATTTGATGATCGGATTGGATTAAAGGATGATTACGACACCAAATCTACTTCGAGATGGAAGTAGATTGATTGGGTCGAAGGTGATTGGATAGGGATGCAATTGGATTGGATTGGATTGGATTGATTGATTGAAAGGTCGGATGATGGATTAGGTAGGATGACGAAAGGGACTGTAAACCCCGCTCATAGATTATCCTAGGTGACTTAGGATACTGATTGATCGAATTAAAGGATGAATGGATGATTGCAGCACTGAATCCACTTTGAGATTGAAAATGGATTGATTGGGCCGACGATGATGATTAACTTAGGATGGATGACAACCCTAAGAGGATGTTAATGATGACGATCAGATCAAACACTTTGGTCAATTTGGATAATAACTCAAGACGAAGTCCAGGGGATTGGGATGGGGAAAGCGATGATTTGATTGGAGAAATGGATGATAGAAATGGATGAATGAATACTCCAAACGAGTAAATGATTGATCGGGATGGATGAACAATTACTCAGAACGAGTAGACGAATGATTAGAACGATAGAACGAGAGTTCAGAATGATGAAAGGATATGTCAAATGGATGAACGTTTGCTCGGAATGAGTAAACGGATGATCAGAATGATAGAACCAGAATTCAGAATGATAAAAGGATGTGTTAAATGGGTGAACGTTTACTCGGAATGAGTAAATGGAAGATCAGAATGATAGGACTAGAGTTTGGAATGATGAAAGGATATGTGAAATGGATGAATGGTTGTTTACTCGGAACGAGTAAACGGATGATCGGAATGATGGAACCAGAGTTCGGAATGATGAAAGGATATGTGAAATGGATGATTGTTTACTCAGAACGAGTAAACAGAGAGAATGGTAGGGTATACCGCCTTCGAGGAGGCAGATAATGAAGAAAAAGGTGCCCCGGCCAACTTCTCAAAAGTATGAAGTGGTATATATCATTGGAAAGAGCACGAAAAACTAAGAAGAACTGCCTTGGAATGGAGTCAATCGGATAAACGATGTAGAAATGGCGGCCCCGGGAAGAAAGAGCACTGGGACAGGCCCGCCACCGGATTAGGACAAGCCCGCAACTGCACTGGGACAGGCCCGCCATTGCACAGGGACATGTCCGCCACCGGACTAGGACAGGTCCGCCACCGGAGATAAAGTTGCTCAAAAGTATGAAGTGTTATATGTCGTTGGAAAGAGCACGGAAAAACGAGAAGAACTGCCTTTGAACGGAGTCAATCGGATAAACGGTGTAGAAATGGTGGCCCCGGGAAGAAAGAGCACTGGGACAGGCCTGCCACCGGATTAGGAGAGGCCCACCACTGCACTGGAACAGGCCCGCCACTGCACAGGGACAGGTCCGCCACCGAAGATAAAGTTGCTCAAAAGTATGAAGTGTTATATGTCGTTGGAAAGAGCACGGAAAAACGAGAAGAACTGCCTTTGAACGGAGTCAATCAGACAAACAGTGTAGAAATGGCGGCCCCGGGAAGAAAGAGCATTGGGACAGGCCCGCCACCGGATTAGGACAGGCCCGCCACTGCACTGGGACAGGCCCGCCACTACACAGGGACAGGTTCACCAAAGGATAAGGTCAAGTCTGCCAAATGATAAGTTTAAGCTTAATGTTTTGATGGATGGCAAAGGCAAAGGACCCAAATTGCAGCAATCATAAAAAGACTTGGCCAAACTGATAATCACTGGTTTTTGCACAAGAAAGATAGTTCAAACAGCACAACCCTAAGATTAGTAGAAATGGGTAGGGTCAACAAAGTTTTCTACTCTAGGATGCACATGGTTTCTAAGGAGTCCTCGATATACACCTGGTACGTGAGGCCCAAACCGTGAACACCAACCCGTTACAAGCGTGAGTCGGGAACCTTAGCGAGATACTAAAGGCTCGGACCAACTCTTCACGCCATCCCGACGCGCCAATTACAACGTGGTTGGATTGAGGTACAACTTTCGCTCTCCCCCCTTTATATACCCCACCGGTACGCGTGGTTGGAATCGTCCCTTGGGGTGATGAAATCCCCAAGCAGGTCCCACTAAGAAATTGAAAAAGGGTGACTCGAAAAGACTTGGAAAGCTATGATTTCTTGTCACCCAGGATCGCCAAATGGCGCAAGGGGATTGGATACGTCAAATAGCTTTCCCAAAAATGCCAAGCAAGGTTTATTGACACCTCTTTAATTAAGCTATGTTCCTATTTTTCCAAAACACAATTCGGGAAAAATTGAATTTTTTTTTTTTACCTTTTGTAAGACAGGTCTGCCACTCTGTTAGGACAAGCCTGCCACTGAATTAGGACAGGTCCGCCACTGCACTGGGACAGGCCCGCCACTGAATTAGGACAGGTCCGCCACTGCACTGGGACAGGCCCACCACTCCAGGACCAGTCCGCTACTACAGGAGGATAGGTCCGCCACTCTGCAACCTGGACCTGCAAAAATGCAAAAAATAGCAAACGTGAAAGAAAAAGACCCGTTTGTGGGTCCCACCGGGCGTGCCAGAAATGTGATAGGTCGAAATAGAGCGTTAGAAATCAAGCAACAAATTAAAGAGTGCAAATAAACAACTTAAAACAACCTACACTTCAAGATTAGCCTAAGTTAGAAACAAAACAAGACAAAGCCACAACATGGAACTTTATACCTTGCGTTGAGTCGATCCTTTGGTTGGCCCTTCAATTTTGGATGTGTATGCTCCTTAGATGGCACAAGATGTGTGATGTGAGATGCAAATGATGCTTGGAAACATGAAAAAAGCTAAGTGTGGATTGAGAAACAAAACTGCAAGAGTTTGACTACACAAAATGATCTCCCCAAAATGGGAGAAAAGAGGGGGCATTTATAGGATTTTTGGTAAATCCTAAGGGAAATGGACGGTTGAGATTGATCCACCAAATATCAAGATGTAGGGCTAAGGTGAGTTGAGAACTCACAAGCCCTCACATCTTGACATGTGGCATGTGGTTAAGCCCTAAAAGGTGAAGTGGACATGAGGTGGAAGGAAAAGGACATGACATGGAGGGGGTACAAAGTACCTTGAGATTGGACAAGATCTCCTCATAAAGGAGGTCCTTATCCCCATGTGGGTGAGAGGACAAGTGGGGAATTAAAAATTCCTCAAATATCCTTATGGGGAAGAGGGAAGGAATTTTAAATTCCAAAGGGTGCATTGGGGGATTAAAAGGTGAATTAAAAATTCACATGGGGAAGAGAGGAGCCTAGGATGAATAAAAAAGAATTCAAAATTCCTTGGGGGATGGGGAGAGTTGACTAAAGTGGGTGATTAGAATTGTGCAAGTACTTGATTAGATTAATTAATGAATATTAGAAGAGGGTTAGATCTCACATGTGACTTGATGTGACAAGTCAAAGATCACATGGGGAAGAGAAAAATGAATTTAATATTCCTTGGAAGGATAAAAGGAATTAAAAATTCCTTGAGAGGTTGATTAGGCTAGTTAGTGAAGGATTAGAGGATGGTTAGGTGGCTAAGAGAGATTAGAGGCCAACTTGCAAAGTTGGAGGATGTGACACATCCTAATCAAGGATTAGGCATGTGCACACCTTAATGATGGGATTAGAAGAAGGATTAAGATAAGATAAAAATGATGGAGGATGTGACATGAAGGGAATTAAATAAATGGAATATTTATTTAATTCAATTTATGGAAGGAGGATTAAAGAGATAAGGTATTATTGATTAAATACCTTAGGATTTGGCGAATTAAAGCTATTAATTAAATAATAGTATTACTTAATTAACGAAAATAAGACAAAAGGGGATGAATTTGGATAAATTAAGTGTCCAAATTTAGACATCTGAGAACTATTAGCAGAATGTAATAGAGCAACCTTTTCTAGCCCTCCCAGATTTCAACAAGGTGTTTCAAGTGGATTGTGATGCTAGTGGTTGTGCCATTGGAGCAATGTTGAGCCAAGAAGGTAAGCCCATTGCCTATTTCGGTGAAAAGTTAAATGATGCCAAGAGAAAGTATCCATATATGATCGAATTTTATGCAATAGTTCAAGCATTAAAGAAATGGAGAAATTATTTGTTCTTGAAGGAATTTGTTCTATATATTGATCATCGGCCTTGCAGCACCTAAATAGTCAGGGAAAATTAAATCAGAGGCATATGAAATGGGTAGAGTTTTTGCAGAGTTACACCTTTGTTTTGAAACATAGGAGTGGGAAGTCAAATAGGGTTGCAGATGCCTTAAGTAGGAGGCATACATTGATGAAAAAGATGCAGATTGAAGTGGTTGGGTTCAATGAACTTAAGACACTATACACAGAAGATCCTAATTTTGCATAGGCTTGGAATGCTTGCAAGGAACCTGTTACAGTGGATAGGACAAGGTGGCTAGATTTCATAATCCAGGATGGCATGTTATTTAAGGGAAGTCAATTGTGTATCCCAAGGAGTTCCATGAGAGAGAACCTTATAAAGGAGAAGCATAGTGGAGGAATGGCAAGATATTTTGGTCAGGATAAGACCATTGCCATTATCAGTGAGCATTATTATTGGCCTCAGTTGTCCCAGGATATGAAGAAGTTTGTACAAAGCTGGAGGGTATGTCAGATGGCTAAACGAGTGAGTCAAAGTACAGGATTATATCAGCCCTTACCTGTACCAAAGAGGTTGTGGGAGGATATAAGTATGGACTTTGTTCTTGGTTTGCCAAGGACACAATGAGGGAATGATTTAGTCTTTGTGGTGGTTGATAAGTTTTTGAAGATGGCACATTTCATTCCATGTCAGAAGACCCATGATGCAGTCCACATTGCTGACTTATTCTTCAAAGAGATGGTGAGGCTACATGGTCTGCCAAAGAGTATTGTTTCAGATCATGACACCAAATTTGTGCGGTACTTCTGGAGGATCTTGCAGAAAAAGCTAAAGACAGAGTTGAAGTTCAGTTCTATACACCATCCACAAATAGATGGGTAGACAGAGGTTGTTAACAGGAGTCTGGGTAACCTACTGAGATGTTTGGTAGGAAATAAACCTAAGGGATGGGACTTGATCTTACCACAGGCAGAATTTTCTTACAACAATTATGTCAACAGAAGCACTGGTAAATCACCGTTCCAGATTATGTATGGAGGTAGCCCTAGAATAGCTCCAGAATTGAGGAAGATGGACCAATAGAAGAAAATAAGTGCTAAAGCTGAAGATTTTGTAGAACACATCAAGGATATACATGAGAAGGTAAGAGAACATATTAACAAGATGAATATGTAGTATAAGGCTAAGGAAGATCAGAAGAGGAGGTATTAGGAGTTTTATATTGGTGATGAAGTGATGGTCCACTTGAGGAAAGAAAGGTTTCTAGTGGGAACATATAACAAATTAAAGATGAAGAAGTTTGGTCCCTATAAAATTTTGAAGAGGCATGATTCAGGGAATGCATATGAGGTAGAGTTGCTAGATGGATTCAACATTTCCCCTGTGTTCAACATTTCAGATTTGACAGAGTATCATGAAGGTGGCACAGAGGAAGTATCAATGATAGAATAGTGTGGGATTCCAGCACCTACTTTAGAAAAGGAGGATATTGAAGAAATCTTGGATAGTCGTGTGGGAAGGAGTACCAAGAATAGGCAGTATGAAGAATATCTAGTGAAATGGAAAGGAAGGCCTATTGAAGATTCATCCTGGTTGCCTAAGGCATAGGTCAACCGTTTGGGTTTTCCTCCACCATCTGAGACATGATAGGGTCACTTCTCAAATTACCCTGGGTGTCTGATGCAGGAGCATCCAGTGGTGTAAGGGCAATCTTGCATCACCTAAAAATAGTTAAATTTCAAGTTTCTCAATTTTTATATGTTTTTACATTTTTGGATACTCTTTTTGTCATAATGAAATTCCCAATTTATGGTTTTTATTTTCTATTCCTAGGTGGAAAGATATTGCAGTTTTAGTTTCCCAGATTTGCACCTGAAAATCTTCTAAGTGAGATTTGAGGCACTTAGAGTTCCCAGATCAACCCTAAAACTTTCCAAAATTGGCATAGGTAATTTTGATTGCGTTGTTGACTTCGTGACCTTTCCAACGGTTCAAATGGTTTGCGAATTGAAGTCTCGGATCAAAAGTTATGGCCCCGGGAAGTTGGCGCACTTTCTAGAAGATACAATTGCAAATGTTCTTTTAAAATTTGAACTTCAAGTTGTAATTTTTCGGTGCCAAACCACCTAAACTCAAATTTGAATGTTGTTTTGACTCCAAATGAAAGAGGAGCTCTATTTATGGGCAGGTTTCTAATTTTTGGGTGACTTTTTGGGGACAAGCTCACATATTGCGAAAGGGTGATTCTGTAGCTTTCTGTAACTTGCATGTGTTGTAGAACTTGGGGATTTGAGATCCTCTGCATGTAAGAAGCTCCATTTTTTTGAATAATAAAATTATTCTCTTGTTTGTGGGTTATTTTCTAAGTCTCGGGTTGCGCCCTCATCATAAGTTTTCTCACCAAACAAAGGGGTGTGAAACAATATTATGAATATCCAACCATAAATGACCTAACATCTACACACACATATAAAATCACATTTTGAATCTAGATTGTGTAATTGGATGGTTAACCTAACATATGAAAAAGAAAATAAAATCAATCTAAACAAATGAAGCATAAAAAAAGGGTTAATTGTAAGACCTTCTCTCTCATTTTCTACTAGTCAAGCATATTTCTATTTACTTGAAGTGTTCCTCATCTTTTATTTTATACTCTTCTTTTCCTTCCTCCAAATTTTTATTTCATACATATCTATGTTTTACAAGAAAAAATTAATTAAATATCCATGTTTTAAATTGAGGTATACCCTAACAATTTATATAGGTAGTAATATTTGTTGCAATCTATGAATCTAATTTAACAAAGCCAAAATTATAGTCTAGATTGCCAAATGCAAAAAAAAGAAAAAGAAAAACCTAATTTTTTTCTAAAAATAAAAAATGAAACATTGTTCCTTCATTATTAGGGTAACTCTAATATGGTACTACTGTCAACCTATTTTTCAAATCTCTTCATTTAGCATAAAAAATAATCTCCATAAGAATATTAAATTTTTTGTTAAAACGATGGGAACAATTCACATCTCTCACAATAATTTCTCTAGTTAGTATTGATAGAATTATGAAAGACATCTTAAATTATGGATTACAATGAGAAAAATTACTTAAAGACATCTCATTATGGATAACGATGAACAAATGTAATCAAGGATGTTCAAAACAATGATAAGTTTTTATACTTTCAAGAAAGGATTGGTGTTAAATATTCTTTATTTGTACATAGTGTACTATAGAAAAAAGGAAACTTGCTTGATTTGGGTAATAATTGATGATAAATTACACTTAATAAGGCCTTGATTTGGTGTTGTGAGGTGTTTTTCACATCCACACTAGGTCTTAGACTCTTGCAAATTGAACAAAATGCATCTAATGATGTCTTGTGAAGGTGTTGTGAAGTGTTGTAACACATCTCTACACTTTTCTAGACTCTTCTCATTATAATTCATCTAAAAATCACCTTTTTATCCCTTATAAGTTCCTATTTTAAAGTTTTCTAAAATATTGTAACAAGCTTTCATGCCTTTCTAGGCTTTTCATCACTAATTACACCTTTCTTATGTTGTATTTGGCCCCTTTATGCACTCATAAGACTTAAATAAGTGTAATTTTGAATGTAAACCCAACAGACAACATTAAATGCAACTTAATTCCTGACACCCACTTACAAGCCTAGAGTGGGACCCATTCACCATGGGTGGTGAATGAGTCCCTCTTGGCTCAAAATTTAAAATAATTCAAATTGATTTCAGGTTTTTATTCAAAAAGATCTTATGTTGGCCTGTGATGTATTATTGGGTAATTAGGGAATAAGTGTGTATAAATAAGTGATTTTCCATCCATTTAAACCCCTATTAATCTCTTAACTCATTCACAACTCATTCATCACTTATCTTCTTTCTCAAATCAAGCAAGTTAGGGTTTTATCACTCTAAGTCATAAAGAAAGCTTCAAAAGATATTCAAGGGAATAATCTTTCTCCATTGTTGCAGAAATTAAAAGATCAAACATCATGGCAAGGTACTAATTCCATTTTTTCATGTTTCATCACATTCTTTGATCATTTTGGTTTAATTACCTAAAAGAGGTTTGACTAAGGCAAACCCACATGCCCTAACATCCAACATTTCTCTTTCTCTTCTTGTGTGTTTGTAGATTTAGGAATCTTGGAGGCTTAGAAATCATTGAAGATGAAGTTTCAAAGTTTTTCATGTCATCTCTTCATTGGATAAGGAAAAAAAATCAATAAAAAGGCACTTTCAAACCCTAATTTGATAGTTTTGAAATAGGACACCTGGAGAAGCATAAAGTGCAAACCAAAGTCTCCTATTTCCACCTTTGAATCTTTAGAAATTTAAAAGTGGACTCATTCATAATGGGTGGTGAATGAGTCCCATTTCTAGGCCTACTTTTAGTTTTCTGTATTTTTGGATACCCATTTGTCCAAAACATGTTATAGAATAGTTTTGCAGATTTGGGATTGATTCACCTAGAATGGAGAATGAGTCCTACCAGGCCTAGAAATTAGGATGAACAATATTTAAGATGTCATTTATAGACTTCAAAAGGATCTTAGGTACACACTTTCAGTTTCATCCATTTATGTTGTAATTTGCATTCATTTGTAGGTGTTTTTGTATTATACAATGTGTTTTCAAACAAGTATTTCTTTAGTTTCCATTCAATAATCAAGAACTTTCATTAGTTTTCTACATTTAGATCATTACATTTAGGCATATTTCCATCATACATACATTAGATTGAGTCAACCACCTGGATTTTGGCTTGGATTCTATCTCTTTCCTTTAGGTGAAAGACCCTAATTGAGCAAAAGAGACATAGCATTTCACACTTCAAAAATATGGGTATGTGCATGATCATGATGAGCCAAAAAGTGGCAATATGATGGGTATGTGGCTGAAATTATTTTTATATCCAAAATTGATAAAACGAAAAGGGTTTTTAAAGGATATTTTAGCTTTCTACCAATATAAATTATGCTTTACTTTCAATTTAATAAATAATTATTATTCATTTTCAATTCAAATTATGACTAAAGTCCTAATTGATAGACTAATTGAAAAATATCTATAGCTTTCAAGCAGTATCACATTTTTCAAATCCAAAACATGAATTACATTCTATGCTTCGCATAAGTTATAGGATTAAAAAAAAAAAAATCATAAAGTTTTGACCAAGTTAAGGTGGTTAGACTTACAATATTTTTATATTTTTTAAAATTTGTAATAAAAAAATCATAATTAATTATTTTATTAGAAAAAAAATAGAAAAAAATATGATTCACATTGGGACATGATTCCTCTACTTATATCTAAAATTTTATAATTTTTTTTTATCATATTATTGTGGTTAGAGTGGTCAAATAAACACCTACTTATTTTTTCCCTAAAATTTAAGTACTACTACATTAAAATTTTAGATTTTCACCAAATAAATTTCCTTTTTTTTTTAAACAAACCTAGTAGTTTAGAAACTACATTCAATTTTCTATAGATTCTATCCTTACATATTTTTGAAATAATATAGATAACTTATTCAAATTTTTACGTCAAGTTGTCTAACTCTGATTTTTTTGATCTTTTTGCCACTTAAGGGCTTGTTTTTTCCATGATGATCATGCATATACCCATATATGGTTCATTTTGGTAAGCCTACTTTTAGAACACTTTCTTTTCTAGTTTGGAGTCCATTATCATCCTAAAAATAACTTGCATGCATTAGATTTTGCATTGTTTTGCGTTCTAGGGTTTCAACAACTTGCATTCATGAAAAGCTCATTTAGATTGCATTTTTGCACATGATTTTCTTAATTTAAAAAAACAACAAAATTATCTACATTTTAGGTCTGTGTCATACAACATCAAACATAAAAAAATTCAAAATTTATGAAAATTTTGTAAAAAAACCCTTACTGGGACTCATTCGCCATGTTGGGCGAATCAGTCCTTGTCTAGATTTTTGACTAACTATTACAACATTAGTAACCTCATTTATGTGCTTCTTAAGCCTCCTATTATCATATAGTATAAGTTTGGAAAGTTTCTAGAACATTTGTTTTATGCATCTAGCTCAAAAACATCATTTTAGATTACCCATTCTTCAAATTACTTCAATTGCAAACATCCTTACATTTGAAAATGCTTCCATTTCAAAAATCTTACATAACATCGATAAAAGTAAGTTTCACTTTTTCTCACACAATATTTCTATTCATGAAAATTTGCATAAGTTTGAAAAAATTGTTTTTCATTATTTGAAATACATTGTTTACATTCTTAAGGTGTTGCATGCATTGGATAAAAGTGTTTTGTATCTTTGTATATACATTGTTTATATTGTTGAAACATTGCATGAAATGGTTACATTTGTTTTTAATTCTTATTTACAGGTATGTGTAGGATCATCACAGAAAAAATAGGCCCTTAAGTGGCAAAAAAATTAGAAAAATCAGAGTTAGGAAAGTTGACATAAAAAAATGAATAAGTTATCTATATTATTTAAAAAATATGTAAGAATAGAATCTATAGAAAATTGAATGTAGTTTCTAAACTACTAGGTTTTAAACTATTTGGTGAAAATTTGAAATTTCAATGCAGTAATACTTAAATTTCAAGGAAAAAATAAGTACGTGTTTGTCTGACCACCCTGACCACAATAAAATGATAATAATTTTTTATAATATTTTACATATAAGTAGAAGACTCATGTCCTAATGTGATGCATTTTTTTTGTAATGTTTTCCAAGTAAATAATTAATTATGAATTTTTTATTACAACTTTTAAAAAATATAAAAATTGGTATGTCTGACCACCTTAACTTGGTCAAAAATTCACGAAATTATTTTATTTATAATCCTATAGTATGTAAAGCATAGAATGTGATGCATGTTTAGATTCTAAAAATGTGAGACCATTTGAAATCTATAGATGTTTTTCAACCAGCCTATCAATTAGTACTTTAGTCAATTTAAATAGAAAATGAATAATAATTATTTATTAAATTCAAAGGAAAATATAATTTATATTGGTGGAAAGCTGATAATCTCCTTTGAAAATCCTTTTCATTTCATCAATTTTGGGTAAAAAAAAGTCATCAGCCACATACCCATCATATCACCACTTTTTGGCCCATCATGATCCTGCACATACCCTTACACAATGCTAGTGTAGACACCTAAATTTGGACACTTACATTAGTCCAAATTTATCTCTTTTCATCTAAACATCCTCTTATTCACGTTAATTAGGTAATATTGCTATTATCTAATTAATATCCTTAAATTCCTCTAAACCCCCAAGGTATTTAGTTAACAATTGAATACCTTACCCCCTTACTCCTCCTTTCATCAAATGAATTAAATAAATATGACATTTATTTAATTCCTCACATGCCACATCACTTTCACTTAATCTATTCATTAAGGATGTGCACATGTCTAATCTTTGATTAGGATGTGTCATATCCTCCAACTTTTGTAATTTGACTTCTAATATTCCTTAACCACTAATTATCTTCTAATCATTGTTTAACTAACCTAATTAACATCTTGGTCAACTCTCCCCATCCCCAAAGGAATTTTTAATTCATTTTTATTCATCCAAGGCTCCTCTCCTCCCCATATGAATTTTTAATTCACTTTTATACCTCCAAGGAATCTTCTCTTCTCCATGCAAGTTCTAGAACCTTTGACTTGTCACATCACATGTGCCAAAGTCTTCTAGAATCTTTGAATTATCACATCAAATCACATTTGGACAAGTGCTTCCCTTTTTGGAACCTTGTCTTATCCATGAGATTTTTCTAAACATCTAAATTTTTAATTCATATTTATTTTCCCAACTACTTTCATCTTCCCCATGGAGATTTTTGAGGAATAATAAAATTCCTATCATGTCACTTTCCAACCATTTGGGAAAAGAACTTTCCTTTTAAGGAATTTTTCTCCTTTCCCAATGTACTTTCAATATAATTGTCCTTCTTCCACAACATGTACCCTCCTTCCATCTCATCATGTCCTTTGGACACTTCATCCTCCACATGGAAAGATGTGAAGGCTTGTGAGTCCTCAACTCACCATAACCCTATATCTTGACCATGGTGGCTCAATCACAACCATCCATTTCTCTTATAGAGAATTAAAATTATTCTATAAATACCCCCTCTTTTCTTTCATTTAGGGACCTTATGCATTTGATACCAAACTCTTGCCATTTTGTTATTTGAAGCCATACTTAGCCAATTTGCACATTTTTCCTTCATCATAGCACTTGAATTCACTACTCATCCAATTTCAACCATCTTGCATCCCATCTTGCATCTTTCATCTCATTTTCCATCAAATCAGCAACATCATGAATAACATCAAGGGCCAACCATGGAGAACATGAAAATAATGTATATATATATATTATCTTGCTTTTATTTGTGTTCATCATAGCCTAATCATTATGTGGTCTTGTGTTTGGTTTATTTTGCATTTCTAAGTTGTCTTGCATTTTTAGATAGATCACAAACACCTGTAGACATTTCTGGCATGCCCCATGGGACCCACAAATAGGTCTCTTGCTCTCAAGTTTTCTAGTGTTTCACTGTTTGCAGGTTTAGGTTGCAAAAAGGAAAACCTGCTCATGGATAGGTAGACTTGCCCATAGATAGGAAAACCTACCTTTAGAGGGGAATAATTTCCCTTACAAAGGCAACTTGCCCTCCATAGAGCCTAGAAAACAACAAGTTTTTCCAACTTTCAAAAGAGAGGTAGATCTACCCACCAAGGGGAAGACTTGCCCAAACCAAAGGGGAAAACCCACCCAAAACAACATTTTTCAGAAGGTAAAAATTGAATTCTAAGCACTTTTTTGTACTATTTTGAGTACTTTTGACCTCCTAACATGTGCTATTTATGTTTGTGCAATGATTTGATGAGAATTTGGTGGAGAAAAAAAAAAGAAATTACTAACAAGTTTCTTGCAGGGCCATTCATTTTGAAACTTTTATTAGTTATTTTCTTATCTTTTTTTCTTAATTTAGGCACATAGCTTAACTAGGAGGGGTCAAATTTACATTATGTGTTGTTTTTGTGATACACTATTGATTTATCCAATCCCCTTGTGTTTTTTGGAAATCCTGGGTGATGAGAAATTATAGCTTACCAAGTCCTTGAGTCATCATTTTTATTTTTTTCAGGGGACCTGCTTGGGGATTTCATCACCCTAAGGGACAATCCCAACCATGTGTATCGACGGGGTATACAAAGTGGGGAGACCAAAGTTGTACCCCAATCCATCCACGTCCTTATTGGTAAAGCACATGGATGATGTGAAGAGTTGGTCTGAGCCTTTAGTATCTCGCTAAGGTTCTCGACTCTCACTTGCGACGAGCTGGTATTTACGGTTTGGGCCTCATGTATTGGGTGTATATCGAGGAATCCCTAGGCACCTTATTTATCTTAGATAGAGGACTTTGATGGCCATACCCATTCTACTAATCTTAGGATCTTGCTGCTTAAACTATTTTATTTGTGCAAAACCAGTGATTTTTTGTTCAATCAAGTTAGCTGTATCCTCTGATTGTTGTTTGTTGTGTTTTGGGTCCTTTGCCATATTCGGTTTTGTGAAAATCAAATTAAGATTTGTGTTGAGGGGTGGAATTTCCCTTGTAGAGGGGAAGACCTGTCCTACCTAGGGGAAACCTACCATTTGTCTTAGTCCTTTTTTAGCCTATTTTTGTTAGATTTGTCAAATAGGCGAACTTGCCCTTGAATAGGTAGACTTACCCCTTCAGAGGGGTGTACCTACCCTAGACGAGGCATACTTGACCCTAGTTGGGAGGAACTTCCCTTGGATGGGTGGACCTATGCTTGGATAGGCATAGTTTCCCCTTGAACAGTCATGTTTACCACCCATTTCATCATTCTAAGCACCTATTTCATCATTTCGAGCACCCATTTCATCATTTTGATCACTCGTTTCCCCATTCCAAGCAATCATTCATCCGCTTAGAGAATCCATTACTTATCCTAAACATTCATCCCCTCGATCTGAGCATCCATTTCCTCATTTTGTACACTCATTCACCTATTCCAAATAGGTATTTTTTCCCATTTTTCACTGAATAGGTGGACCTGCCCTTGGATACATGGACCTACCCTTGGATAGGAAGACTTACCCCTTTCAATTGGGCAGACCTACCCTTGAATAGGTGTACCTATTCCAAAAAATTATTTTTTCCCTTTTTCACTGAATAGGAAGACTTTCCCTTGGATAGGTAGACCTGCCCTTTTCAGTTGGGTGGACCTGCCCTTGGATGGGTGGACTTTCCCTTAAATAGGTGTACCTACCCCAAATAGTTATTTTTTCCTATTTTTCACTGAATAGGTAGGATTTCCCTTGGATGGGTGGACCCACCCTTGGATAGGCAGACCTACCCCTTTTAGTTGGGTGGACCTACCCTTTGATGGATAAACTTTCCCTTGAATAGGTTTACCTTCCCCAAACAACAATTTTTCCCATTTTTCATTGAATAGGTGGACTTTCCTTTGGATGGGTAGACCTACCCTTGGATAGGCAGACCTACCCCTTTTATTTGGGTGGACCTACCCTTGAATAGGTGTACCTGCCCCAAATAGTTTTTTTTTCCCATTTTTCACTGAATACATAGACCTTCCCTTGGATGGGTGGACCTGCCCCTTTCAGTTGGGCGGACCTACCCTTGGATAAGTAGACCTTTCCCTTCAATTGGGTGAAACTACCCTTGGATAGGTGTACCTTCCCTTGAATAGGCATACCTTCCCTTCAAACAACTATTTTCATCCTCCATTCGGTCATTCTGAGTGTTGTTCCTTTGTTTTGACTAACCGTTTTCTCATTCCAAATGACTATTCACCCTTTTCGAGAATTCATCTCCCCATTCTAAAGGTTAATCTCCCCATTTGAACATGCATTTACTCGTTTAGAGTCATTGTTCATCCATCTTGAACCTCTGTTCATCCAATTGTTCTTCTGGTTTGGGTTTCCATTCACCTGTTACAATAACTATTCTTCAAGTTTTAGTTGTTGTTCATCTATTCTGGTTTATCATTCATCCACTCTAAACTTTTGTTTATCCAATCCAAGCATCTATTCCCTCTTTTAGACTATCATTCACCCATAGCCATTTCTTTTGTTCTGATAACCATTCTCCCTATTTTGATAACCATTCCCCCCTTTTGGGTTGTTGTCTCTTTGTTTTGAGTTGTCATCCATCCCAATAGTCGTTCCCTCATTTTTGAGCCTTCGTTCCCCCATTTTGAGCATATGTTTGCTTGTTTTGAATGGTCATTTCCTTATTCTGAGCATCCATCAAAATTTTCTAAAATTCATCATTTCATCGACCAATCCACATAGTTGCTTCTTATAACATCATTAGAGTCCATATCTACCATCAAATAATCAATCCCACTAATCTAGACTTTGTTTTGAGGGTTTTTATTTTTATTTCGAAACTTCCAAAGGCCATAACTTTTGACTCGGGTGTTTGATTGGGCTAAAATTTTATGGGTGGTTGTATTATGAGATGACATGTGGATTCCCACTAGACCTTGAATTGGTTGGCCCCCATTTTGACACATTTTTGGGGATTCAAACATTCATCTTGACCCTCATAATCACAATTTAGTTTTTTTTCCAATTTTTTAAAAATTGTTTTCGTTAATAACTCGAAATGCATGTCTTATATTTGGGATGTTAGTTGGAAATTCATCCTACGTTTTTTCTTTATAATTTTTGGGACAAAATTTGACTCTCAAGGTATGCTTGTATAGTTTCCTAAAATGGCAAAATTTGACAATTTTTGAAAACTGCCAAATCTAATAAAATCTTATTGTTAGCATATTACATCTTCTAGTTAAAACCCCTAAAATTAGTGTAGAATCAATGCCATAACATCCTATAATCATCCTAATATGAGCCTTAATCCAATCCTAATATGAGCTTTAGTCTAATCCCAATCTAAGCTTAACCAAAATTCTAATTTGAGCTTTAGTCCATTTGTAGCCAAGATCTTTGGGTATCAAAACAAATCTTAAGATCCCTCCGACTATCTTCTTCAATTTCATCCTATTCATCCTTTCATCCACTCCAAGAGTCAGTCTCCGCATCCGAGCATTTTTCATCCATTCTGATCAATCATTTACTCGTTTCAATCTTTCATTCATCCCTTTCAAACAATCATTTCCTTTTCCCAACCAATCATTCATCTATTCTAAACCTCCTCTCAATTTGAGTAGTCGTTCACCCGTTTTGATCAATAATTTACTCATTCCAAGTAATCTTTAATCCATTTCAAGCTTTCATCTCCTTGTTTCAAGATTCGTTCATCCAATCCGATCAATCGTTTACTCATTTTTAGTATTCATTCATCTCTTGTCATCTGCTCCCCCAATTAGATCATCCTTTTCCCCATTCAAATACATTGAACTTCATTTCAATTTATTATCCGAATTGACCTAGGTGTCTGAATTGATTATCATCCTCAACATTTGCATAGGATTGTCATCCTTCCTGAGTTAATCATCCTCATCAACCCTATCAATCTGCTTTCAATCTCAAGGTAGATTCAGTGCCAAAATCATCCATTTATCCTTTAATTTGATGAATCAATATCCTAAATCACCTAGGGTAATCTCTAAATGAGGCTTAAAGTCCCTCTCATCATCATATCTAATTCATCACTTGATCTTATCAATCATTCCATCAATCGATCTAATCCAATCACCTCCAACCCAATGAATCTACTTCCATCTCAAAGAAGATTGAGTGTCGAGATCATCGTTTGGTAATCAAATCCAATTTTTAGAATCAATCCCATTGCATCATCTGATCATCCTAATATGAGCTTTTTAATCTAATCTCGATTTGAGCTTTAGTCCATTTCAATCCAAAATCTTTGATCCATCCTATTTATCCTTTCATCATCATGAATCATTATCCTCCATCAATAGTAGTCAAGAGAAACCCTAATTACATTGACGATGATAACAAAATTCTTATCGATCAAGAAGAATATCACATAGATCCCCTTGATGCTATCATTGCTAGTAAGCATTCTCCATCCACTTCCCGCAATCCAATCAACCCTTCAAGCTATCCTGTTATGTCTTCATCCATGCATAATCATGCTCATGCTGCCTTTGACAAGGGAAATCCATTATCTTCCTCACTTGGGTCCCCATCATATCCTTCACCTACATCATCTCCTTATCCAATGTCCATGTCTTTCTATCCTAATCCACCATCATAATATCTCTATCTTAATCCCCCATCCACATCCTCCTATCTCAATCCTTCATCCACATATTCCCACTATCCTAATCCTCCCTACCAATTTTCCCATCCTATTCATGCATTCACACCTTCCTATCCTAATCCAACATCCACATCAACTTATCCTAATCTAACATCCACATCTTCTTATCCTAATTTTTCATCCACATATCCCTATCTCAATTTTCCATCTCAATCTTTCCATCCTAATCCATCATCCAAATATCTTTATTACAATAGATTGCCCATATCCTCTTGTCCTATTCCACTTTCCCAATATCCCTATCTTAGTTCCACATCTACTTCCTCTAGCATTGATCCACCATCTATGTCATCCAATCCTAATTCACCATACCAATGTCCCTACCTTAACCCTCCATCTAATCCTAATCCTCCATCTACTCCTAGTCCTATATTCAATTGTATTCCTCCATCTATCCCTAGTCCACTAATCCCTAATCCTTCATCTATGCCCATCACCCCAACCAAGCCTAGGGTATGGAAGTTTCTCACTCCATAAGTTCTCTAAGGACTTATGACAAAGAAGACATTCCTCACTCCACACATTGTAGTCATGGAACCATGCTATCTTGATCTATCATCTATGGTCACTAGTGATGAGACCCTTCTCCAAACCACACCTATCATTGATGTTACCGTCCCTAGCATCACTCAAAATGTTGAGACCATCACACCCACGAAATCCATTCAACCCCCATCTCCTACTCCGACAACCGCCAAACCCATCGAAGATAACCAAACCCCATCACTATCTTCTACTCATAGATCCACCCAATCCATTGAAGAAACCAAAATACAATTTGCTTCTCCCACTCCTAGTATCACTGAAATCCATTCCCATGAATTCTTTGAATCCTCCATCCTTCCATCTTCCATAATTGAAGAGTCCCTCCAAGACACCATCATCATGCCACCCACACAAGATGAGTCATGCCAAAAGTTTGATCCAAAACATGCTATCATATCCCCTTCTCCATCTCAAGACCTACTAACTCATCCATTCCACCTCATGCTCCCCATATCACTACAAATCCACTCCCTCCATCTCATGATCCCTTCTCACCCTCTAATCCACCTTGAGATCATAGTCCCCCATTCATCCCATCACATGATACCCTTGTTACTTGAGATTTGGTCATTCCATTGCATGAGCTCTTATCACCTGCTACCACAAATCCAGATCCTATCATGTCACCTAATCCCTCTCCTAACCCCTTATCACTTGTTCTCAAATCTAGATGCTACTATCGTATCATCACTTAAACCTACTATCCCTGCATCAATTTTATATCCCCTTGGCACTCTCACATTCTTCCATGGTGGTCTCCTTAGAGAATAAAAATAAAGCATATATACCACCCATCATCCTCTGCCTAATAATGGACTCACATCATTCTTCTAGAATAACAAAAATCCTATCATGGATCGAATGCTTAAGAACATGAACTATCAAGGAAAAGGTTTAAGCCTACATAAGTTATTTTAGAGCCGATCCAAGTCAAAGAGCATGATTACACATGTGGTCTTGTTTATACTTCTCAAGATTCACAATCCAAAAATGTTGGTACAACTTCTACTCAACTTAGACGAGTCTTCTGCATAAGCATAAGAGGCTCTTCTCATCACTCTGCCAAATCATTCATTGCCATCCCCCCTCTTCTATCATATCACGTCAAAAAAACCATCCATATTCCTCCTTCATCTACTCCATCCATTTTGGGTCCTTACACCCCTCCATCCACCATCTCCCATCCTTCATCCACAATCACACATTCTCCTGATACTAAGTCCATTTTGGACCATCAAGTCCCAAAATCACCTCCTCCATCTCATCCTATTCATCCTTTCATGAATCCCACATCTATCCATGTTGCCTATCATAAACATCCCACTCTTATTTCCCCTAATCAAATTCAACAAAGGCACGTACCCATGCATCCCCCATCCACATATCATCCTAAAAATACAACCTCCATTACTACATTCATGTTTCCTCCACACTAATCATCTCATCATACCCATCCCATTGTTACTAAAAGCACTTTGGATGCTAAATTAACAATGCATAAATAAAAACATCCACATGAATCTAAAGCTCCTCTTGTCCCCTCTAAAAGACATGTTGAAGTGAAGAAAAACCCAATCTAAAATCAAACCCAAAATCCAAATCAAATCCATAGGTTAGAAAGGCCCACCAAAACAAAAATCAAAACCATGTGGATCCAAAGAAAAAGATGCAATACCTTCAAATGAAAAATTTGTAACAACATCCAAAGTTCCTAATCCAAAAGCTAATCATATGCCCCTTTCATCTCCTAAATCTGTTTTGGGTCCTCATGTCCCAAAATTCACTATCCCATGTCCTCCATTATACTTTTATTCTTCATCCATTAATCCTCCTATCCTTTCACATACACCACCACATGTGCCAATTTTTGTCCTAAACTCACAACCCTATCACACACCTACCTCGTAATTTCATCCATACACTTTCCAACATCCCATCCATTATCACACATATCTTCCCCATCAAATATCAATTCATCCTCTTGCATAATCTATTTATCCTAATAAGATTGTACCATCATCTAAAAGTCACTTCACAAATGGGATCTTAATACCTCATATGGAACTCGATGCTTGAGTCCTTCATCCATATCCTTATCGTGTATCTTCTAAATCTCCATATCCACATCCCTATCCTTATCCATATCCACCCACATCCTATCGAAAAATACAAAATGGTCAATTTTTTTTTTGAGAAAATAGTAAAGAGAAATACTTTTTCCAATGGTGAAAACTTGGCAAACAAGCACCTTGGATAAGTACTGTGATGAAAACTTGGCAAAGAGGCGTCATGCATAAATCCCCATCTATCTCTTTCCACACTTGGGGGAAACTTCTAGATATGCATCCCCTCCATCCACTAATGCTTCTTGCTATGCTTCTTGCTATGTACACATCTTCCTGTTATATATCCTTTTCATACATCCCACCTATCTTCTGCATCCTACCATCATACCCCATTTATCTCTAATCTTTCCATCCTCCTTGTGATCTTGATACAAACAGGGGCATATATCTATGCATGCTTTGGGCACCTCTTGGTACAAATTCCCTTCATCCATACACTATCCTAATCCTTATATTCATCTTCTACCTTATTTATCCACCCGTCATCCTACCATCAATCTCCCTTCCTTATCTCGACATCCTACATTCATCTAGAAAACTCTATTAGTTAGCCATCCTATCCTCCTCCAGTTATCTCCTTTATCTTCCCATCCACTCATCTTTTGTCCTTCTTGCTTTATCACACATGAAATATATAGAATGGGGGCAACTATCTTCCTTTGTGACATAGTCCTTGGAGACATCATTCATGCATCTCCCCATCCTTATCTTCGTATGCATCCCAACAATCCCTTCCACCCCATCCTTATCTCTCTATCCATTCTTTCATATTTATCCTCATCCCATCTCATAATGCATTTTCATTGGTATCTAGCTATAGGCTTCTCCATTATGCAACCCAATGCCTTGATCGAATCATCATCATCATCAGGATGTATCCTTCCCTATCCTTTGGTGTTGTTTCGAGATATATCCTTCCCTCATCAACAACCCTTTAATCAGGATGGGTCTTTCCCTATCCTCAACCATATTTCCACTCTCCTATCACTTCTCATCACTCATCATACCATCCTCCGAATTTATCTTTTTCTGATTTGGATAACTATCTCATCCCTGAGCTTCATGTAATCACCATAATCCTATCTATCCTTTGTCCATTGTTTTTTTGTTGGTATTTGTCAAAATATATTACCCTTGTTCTTTCATGTAGGCAAGGTCGATCATTTGATCTGCCCCTGGGGCTCTGTTTTTCCATCCTTTATTTATTATCTATCATCAGTCTTCATCATCCTCTTTCTGCTTTTGTCTATTCAGTATTTGTTATCTACCATCAAGGTCTTCATTGTCCTCTTTCACTTATATCCATGGTTAGTTGTCAGCCTTTTATCGAAACTATGAGGGCTCTATGGTTTCACGTATGAAAGGCTAATCATTGATTAGACCTTGAGCCCCTAGGTCTATAGGATATGTCATTCTTTTGTCTCATCTCTTGTCTCTCATCTTTTCATGTCATCAGGTTATGCCCTTATCTAGCTGGTTTTTAACAAATAAGATCCATTTGTATGATGAAGTCCAATTAGTTTTGAATATCCTGCATGCTAAAAATATTTTAGTTTAGTTTCAATCATTGGTCTCAATAGGATGCATCCTTCCTAATAGACCTCGTCAACCTCATCCATCCTTTTGATCTTATAGCAAAGGACATTTGAAATTGATTGTGATATTTTGATGCTTTTGGATTTTGGTTATCATTTGAGCTCCATATCATCACTTGTCATGGTGTGCTTTGACTAGTAAACATAGTGGCATATCTTGATCTTTTTGCTTTGTTTCTATCTTTTGGGTTGTCCCACATAATACCCACCAAGACCCCTAAGGTCTTGTGTTATGTCAGGGAATCCTTTTGTTCTTGTGGTTATCCCAATGCCTGGCTCGAGCAAGGTCTTCATGACTTTGGGATGTTGGGACAACCTTTTTGTCTGTTGCATTTATTTCATGCATTAGACACTAATTTGACTTGGTTCCACATACCCTGGCACTTGGTGTCTTATGATATAGCAAAAATCAGTGCTCTAAAAATGGAAAATTGCATTAGGATTGCATTTCATCCCCCCCATCCATTCATCCTTCATCAATCTCCCTCCCATATCCATCCAATCTCTTATCCTCATCTATTCAATCTTCTTAAAATAATATAGATTGGTTATTCTAAGAATCTTGTCTCCCATCACTTTTATATTTTTCATCCATCTAACATCTCAATCCAATCCTCATCAATTCAATCTCACACAAATCATCTTCTCACATACTTGGTCTTGTTCACAGGCTTGCTACAAGCCTTGATCCAATCATCACCATCATCATCATCATTGGGATGTATCCTTCCCTATCCTTTGGTTTTGTTTCGAGATGTATCCTTCCCTCATCAACAACCCTTTCTTCGGGATGTATTCTTCCCTATCCTTGTTTTTTTTTGGGATGTATTCTCCCCATCTTTCATCATCATCTGGATGTATTCTATTGGAAATATGTGTCCCAATCATCACAAGCTATAACCTCTACTGGAGAAAATTCGGTGTGACATCCATCATGTATGGCTGACTAGCAGTAGTAACCTTGTTGAAATTGTATAGGTCACTGTGACCTTGTTTCCATCTCATCGAAGGAGCCTATCATTGTGAAAAGAAGCATTTGGTGTAACCTCTTATCACTCATGGAGATCTTTGGCTAACAGGCCATTCTATTGAATATCGGTGAGAGTCTTGGATGTTCGCTATGAGCTCTCAATGATGTGTTAATGTATCGTCGACAGTGTTTAGTTTGAAGTCATCAGGGAGACTTGGCTGAAAGAAATACTATCGGTAAGTAGTCTTACTGATGTGGGAATGTCACATCAACCGTATTCACTCGGGGTAACTCAAAGGTCTCAGGAAGAATTCCCAGCGACTGATAAAGGTCTCATCAATGGGGACACACTTGGAGGAATTGGGGTAACACTAAGGATTCACTATGAAGTCTTACCGATGGAAAAAAGTCTTATCAACTATTGCTTGGTGTTTGGTATGACTTGTGATTATTCAGAGTAATATCTCAGTGAGAGTATTATGTCTTGTCGAATGTTGAATGCTTTAGTATAACCCTTAATGACTCGGTATGACCTCTCCATGAAGGACAATAGTCTTGCTGATTGTCGAACACTTTGGATACTTAGTTAACTTCAATGCGATGTCTTGGTGAAAGTGATAAGTCTCATTGACTATTGGATGCTTCAGAGTAACTTTGATGACTCAATATGATGTCTCAACAAAAGATGATTGTCTCACTGAATGGAAAACTCACATCTATGTGATTTATGGAGATTCGGTATGATGTCTCATCGAAAGCGATGAGTCATGGTGATAGTGATACATGTGGTGAAAATTGGTATGAGGTCCTGGCGACATGAGGAAGTATTAGCGATAGTCTTCTAAATGCGATGTAACATCTTTCCGATAGGTAAACTCTTGGCGATATCGAATATGAAGCCTTTTGGGCATTAGGGAGACACTTCTTGTGTCTCACCGACATGCCAACATAGATTGAAGTCTTTTGACTAAGTGAAGACTTTCCTATGTGGAGGCTCATGGACCAATTAGAGGAAATGAATGGGAACCGTTGGAAGTCAGTTTGTTGTGGCAGTTCTGTGAGGAAGTTTGATAGACAGGGAACAACATGAATATAGTTTGTAGTTGCAGATGCTCGATGGTTCTGTTCGTTCGATCAAGGGTTAGATGAACAGTTCAGTGTATGATTATTGGATGAATTCTATTCTATGAAGATTATAATGTGAATGCTCTATAACAAGGTTGTTCATGGTGAATGTTGCTATAATATGACATTAGAAAGATAAGTTTGATATTTGTATGTAATCTCCATTACTATCATACAAAGTGATTTCTCTTGGTGTGGTGGGTTTTTCTCCTGTAAGGGTTTTCCCATGTATATATGGTGTTCATATGTGTTTCAAATACTATGTTTTTGTTGTTTCTTTCATATGCATCTTAATTTTATTGTAATTATAAAATTTAAAAGTGTCTTTGCATTCTTCCCTAAGGTTTTGACATTAGTAGAGTTGTTTCCACATCTAGCTTTCCTTTCAAGTGGTATCAGAGCCTAGCCAGTTGTGTTATCTTTGTGGATACATTGGGTTTTTTGAGTCAATTCTATTCAGTGGCAGTCTTGTAGAGTTTGTCAATTTGAATTATAGATTGAGATGGCTAGCACATCAGGAAAGATTGAAATAGAAAAGTTCAATGGCAGAAATTTTTGAGTTATGGAAACTTAAGATGGAAGATCTCTTAGTGGATTGTGATCTATGGTTTGCTGTGTCTAGAAAGAAACCTACAGGCATGAAGCAAGAAGATTGGGACCTTGTAGATAGAAAGTCTAAGGGGATGATAAGGCTCTATTTGGAAAACTCCATTCTTCTCAATGTGCATGAGGACAAGACTGCATCTTTATTGTGGAAGAGACTGGCTTCTATTTATCAGGGGAAGTCTTTGGTGAATAAATTGTTCCTGAGGAAGAATTTGTACTCTTTGAGAATGCAGGAAGGAGGGTCTGTAGCTGATCATTTAAACACATTTAATATGATGATTTCTCAATTAACATCTATTGGTGTGAAAATTGAAGAAGAGGATCGTTGTATGCTTCTATTGTGTTCTTTTCTAGACTCTTGGGATCATCTAGTGATGGCTATTGGGAGTACAACATCCAATTTCAAGATGGAAGATGTTCTTGGTTCTTTGTTATCAAAAGAGATGAGAAGAAAATCTTCTAAGATGGTGAAGGAGGCTCTTGCTGTTAGAGGTAGATCGAAAGAGAAAGGAAAGAAGAAGGACAAGAAATCTAAATCAAAATCAGAAGGGAGATCAAAGTCTCCTGGCAAGAAGTCCAAGGTGAAGTGCTAGAATTGAAGGCAATAGGGTCATGTCCGAAAGGATTGTAAAGAGGAGAATAAGAAGAAGAAGTGTTATTCCTACAATGATTCTTCTCATAGTGATACATACACCTTCATTGCAACCTTGGCTACATAGGCATTAGATGATGTTTGGCTGATTGATTCTGAAGCATCTTTCCACATGAAATATCATAGAGATTGGTTCACAAAGTATGAAGAATATGATGGTGTAGAGGTGTACTTGGCGAGTGATTCAAGTTTGGAAATTGTTGGCCATGGAAGAGTCAAAATTCAATTCCTTGATGGAAGAGTGAAGGGAATTAATGATGTAAGGCATATACTAGGTCTGGCTCGAAATCTACTATTTGTCAGTAGGTTGAATGGTATCAGATTGCAAGTCATGTTCTCTTGAAATGGCCGCAAGATGACTAGAGGATCAATGGTGCTAGCAAGGGGTACTTGTATTGGTACTTTGTACAAGCTAGATGCACATGTTGTTCAATGCAACAATGTCTCTGTAAAGTCACATAAAGCTACTCATGGAGGTAAAGAGGCAAATATCCCTAATTATGTAAACTCTATGGAAGTAAAACTTCCTGTAGAGAAGACTATGCTCTGGCATCATAGGCTAGGCCACCTAGGAGAAAAAGGTTTAAAAACCTTGAAGAATAAAAACCTGGTTGAGGGGATTGAAGATTGTAATCTCAAATTTTAATTCTATGAGCATTGTATATATGGAAAGTAGCACCGTGTTTCTTTTTACTCAAGTCCTCATAAATCTTTTGGTTTGCTCGATTATATTCATTCTAATGTATTTGGTCCATTGAATGTTCCTTCTTTATAGAAATCAAGATAGTATGTGTTGTTTATTGATGATTATTCAAGAAGAGCATTTGTATATTTTCTAAAAAGTAAATCAAAAGTGTTCAGTCGATTTAAGGAATTTAAGAACCTTGTAGAAAATAAGACTAGAAGAAAAATAAAATGCTTAAGGACTGATAATGGTGGTGAATTTTATTCTGATGAATTCGTGAGGTATTGCAAAGACCATGGGATTAAAAGACATAAGACTACACCCTATACTCCACAATAGAATGGAGTTGTAGAAACATTCAATAGGACAGTGATGGAGAGAGCACCAAGTATGCTCAATAGTGCTTGCTTGGAGGAGATGTTCTGGGCTGAGGTTGTATCTACTACATGTTACCTAATAAATCATTCTCCAAACTCTGATTTTGTTGAGAAAACACCTTTGGATGCATGGTCTGGTAAGAAGCCCTCTCTTAGGCATATTCGAGTCTTTGGCTGTGAAGCATATGCATATGTTGCAAATGAGAAAAGATCTAAGTTGGAGAACAAGGCTGTCAAATGTATTTTTATTGGCTATAGTGCTGGCATAAAAGGATACAAGCTTTGGAATCCTGATACAAAGATGTTGTTTACAACATAAGTGTAACCTTTTATGAGCTAAAACCTTCTACCTTGGATCTACAGTTAGAGACAAAGTCAAAAAAGTAAGGATGTAGCTTTAATTCCTCCTACACCAGAGAAAGATGAATTGAAAATTCAAAATATACCTGAAACTGAGGAGAGCTCAAGAAGTTTTGAAAGTTCTGAAGAAGAAGAACCTTAGCCTCAACAAGTGAGGAGGTAAACTCATGAAAGAAAACAACCTGATAGGTATGGGTTCTCTTTGATTGATTCTACTTGTTCCTATACTTTGATTTCTAGCACTGATGAGCCTAGGACTATAAAAGAGGCATTTAAAATGTCTGATTCAGACTCTTGGTTGGAAGCCATGAATGAAGAAATAGCATCATTAGAAAAGAATGAAACTTGGAGTTTGGTGCCCTTGCCTAAAGGTAGAAAATTTGTTGGTTACAAATGGGTATTTAAGAAGAAGATTGGTCTAGATGGTAGTGTGGAAAAGTATAAGGCGAGATTGGTTGCAAAGGGTTATTCCCAGGTAGAGGGAAGTGATTATGGGGAGATTTTTTCTCCTATAGCTAAGCTGGCATCTATTAGATTTCTTTTGTCACTTACAGCAATGTATGACTTAGAGGTCAAAGAGATGGATGTGAAAACAACATTTCTTCATGGTGATCTTGAAGAAGAGATTTACATGTCCCAGCCTAAGCACTTTGTGGAGAAAGGTAAAGAGAAATTGGTTTGCAAGTTAAAAAGGTCTATGCATGGGTTAAAGTAGTCACCTAGAGTGTGGTACCTAAAATTTGATACTTTTGTATTGTCTTTGAGATTTTTGAGATCAAAATCTAATCATTATGTCTATTATAAAGCTGAAATTGATTGAGTTCTTATTATTTCTCTCTATGTTGATGATATGTTGTTCATAGGCAATAGTAAGTTGATTATTTATGATCTTAAGTCTTAGTTGTCTACTAAGTTCGAAATGAAAGATCTTGGTGTAGCAAGGTATATTTTGGGGATGGAGATAACCAAGGATAGGAATAGTAGAAAGGTTTGGCTTAGTTAGAGTAAGTATTTCAGGACTATTTTAGAGAGATTTTGCATGAATGATTGAAAGCAGCTAGTTGTTCTAGTCTTGCAAGGAATGAAGCTATCTATTGAACATTATCCAAAATATCCTACTGAGATGGAGAACATGACTAGTGTACCCTATGCTAGTGCTATTGTCAGTTTTATGTAGGCAATGGTCTGTACAACGCCAGACATTGCCCAAGAAGTGGGAGTTCTTAGTCATTTTATGGCTAATCTAGGAAGAACACATCGAGATGTTGTGAAGAGAGTGTTTAGATATTTTAAGGGGACTTTAGAATATGCTTTGTGTTACCATGGGAACTTAGTTGACTCACAAAAAACTCTAAGCATTCATGGATACGTAGATTCTAATTGGGCAGGGGACATTGACAGCAGGAAGTCCACTAGTGGATACATTTTCATGTTAAATGGTGGTGCAGTGAGTTGGATGAGTAAGTAGTAGGTTGTAGTCACTTTTTCCACTACAGAGGCTGAATACATGGTAGCTACACATGCTTGTAAAGAAGCAATTTGGTTAAAACGTTTGTGTTCTAACATTGGTTTTGATGTAGGGAAAATAGCTATTTTTTGTGATAGTCAGAGTGCAATTTTTCTAGCAAAGAATCCTACTTTCCATGCCAGGATGAAACATATAGATGTACAATACCATTTTTTTTGGAAAAGGTTGATACCCTAGAGAATGTTGTAGATGCATTGATGAAGCCAATGAGCATAGAAAAGTTTAGATGGTGTGCCAGTTCGATGGGCCTCAAGGCCCATCTTTCAGTAAGTTTTTGTTGTGCTCTGGAGGTGCCCGTGTGATCTTCATCAAGTAGGAGATTTTTGGAAATATGTGTCTCAATCATCACAGGCTATAACCTCTACTAGAGCAAAGTCGGTGTGACATCCATCATGTATGGCCGACTAGCAGTAGAAACCTTGTTGAAATTGTACAGGTCACTGTGACCTTGTTTTTGTCTCATTGAAGGAGCCTATTGAGCTATGACAAGAAGCATTCGGTGTGACCTCTTATCACTCGTGGAGACCTCTAGCCAATAGGCCATTCAATCGGATATTGGGGAGAGTCTTGGATGTTTGCTATGAGCTCTTAGCGATGTGTTAATTTCTCACTAACAATGTTTAGTTTGAAGTCATCGGGGAGACTTGGCTAAAAGAAATACTATCGATAAGTAGCCTTACCGATGTGGGAATGTCACACTGACCGTATTCATTCGGGGTAACTCAAAGGTCTCGAGAAGAAGTCCTAGTGACTAATGAAGGTCTCACCGACGAGGACACACTTGGAGGCATCAGGGTAACACTAAGGGTTCGCTATGAAGTCTTAGTGATGGACAGAAGTCTTATCGACTATTTCTTGGTGCTCGGTATGACTTGTAATTATTCAGAGTAACGTCTCAGTGAGAGTAGTATGTCTTACCAAATGTTGAATGCTTCAGTATAACCCTTAATAACATGGTATGACCTCTTCACGAAGGATGATATTCTTGCCGATTGTTGAACACTTTGGATACTTAGTGAACTTCGGTGGGATGTCTTGGTGAAAGCGATGTCTCATCTACTATTTAATGCTTTAGAGTAACTTTGATGAATTGATATGATTTCTTAGTGAAAGACAATTGTCTCACCAAATGGAAAACTCATGTCTATGTGACTTATGGAGATTCGGTATGATGTCTCACCAAAATTTATGAGTCTTGGCAATAGTGATACATGTGGTGAATGTTGGTATGGGGTCCTAGTGACATGAGGAAGTCTTAGCGATAGTCTTCTGAACTCGATGTAACATCTTGCTGATAGCTAAACTCTTGGCTATATCGAATATGAAGCCTTTTGGGCATCTAGGAGACACTTCTTGTGTCTCACTGACATGCCAACATAGATTGAAGTCTTTTGACCGACTGAAGACTTTCCTATGTGGAGCCTCGTGGACCAATCAGAGGAGTCAAATGGGAACTATTGGAACTTAGTCCATTATGGGAGTTTTGTGAGGAAATTTGATAGACATGGAACAACATGAATATAGTTTGTAGTTGCAGATGCTCGATGGTTCATTTGGTTTGTTCAATAGTTAGATGAACAATTCAGTGTATGATTAGTGGATGAATTCTATTATGTGAAGATTGTAACTTGAATGTTCTGTAATAGGGTTGTTCATGGTGAATACTACTGTAATATGACATCAAAAAGATAAGTATAATATTTGTATGTAATCTCCATTATTGTAATAGAAAGTGATTTCTCTTGGTGTGGTGGCTTTTTCTCTGGTAAGGGTTTTCCCATGTATATCTGGTGTTCATATGTGTTTTTTGAATACTCTATTTCTATTGTTACTTTCATGTGCATCTTAATTTGACTATACTTTTAAAATTTAAAAGTGTCTTTGCATTCTTCCCTGAGTTTTTGACGTTAGGAGAGTTGTTTTTGCATCTAGCTTTCCTTTCATATTCTCCCCATCCTCATGTTGTTTTAGGATACATCATTCCCTCATCAACAGTACTTTATCTATCATCAACCCATTTTGACTTGTAGCTTCATTGGGGCAACATCACATTTTTCCTTAAATCCATTTGTCCTTCATCCATCTATTATCACTTATCATCCTCTCTCACTCCATCCCTTTGCATCATCTAATCCATTTCGAGAGCACACCCGTATTCTCTCAAACCTACATGTCCTTTCGAGGGGGCATCCTTCATCCCTAATCTTCATTGTAACTCCCATAATCTTTCCTCCTAGTCACTCCTTTGAATGACTAGGGCATATTTTCCAATATAACCATCTTCTTTCAGGATCTATGTTTTAATATTCTTTGAAATGATGCTACTTCATAACACCATCTCAAAGAGGGGAAAAATGTAGACACCTAAATTTGGAGACTTACATTGGTCCAAATTTATCCCTTTTCATCTAAAAATCCTCTTATTCATGTTAATTAGGTAATATTTATATTTTCTAATTAATATCCTTAAATTCCTCTAAACCCCTAAGGTATTTAGCTAACAATTAAATATATTACCCCTTTACTTCTCCTTTCATCAAATGAATTAAATAAATATGACATTTATTTAATTCCTTACATGTCATATTTCTTTCATTTAATATTAATCAACCTCTTAATCTCTTCATTAGGGATGTGCACACTCCTATTCTTTGATTAGGAGGTGTCACATCCTCCAACTTTTGCAAGTTGGCTTCTAATCTTCGTTAACCACTAATTATCTTGTAATCATTGATTAGCTAATATAATCAGCATCTTGGTCAACTCTCCCCATACCCAAATAAATTTTTAACTCTTTTTTATCCATCCAAGGCTCCTCTCTTCCCCATGTGAATTTCTAATTCACTTTTATTCCTCCAAGGAATCTTCTCTTCTCCATGATATTTCTAGAACCTTTGACTTGTCACATCACATGTGCTAAATTCTTCTAGAATATTTGACTTGTCACATCAAGTCACATGTGGACAAGTGCTTTCCCTTTTGGAACCTTTTTGTATCCATGGGATTCTTCCAAGCATATGGATTTTTAATTCACATTTATTTTCCCCACTACTTTCATCTTCCCCATGGAGAATTTTGGGGAATACTAAAATTCATTTCATGTCACTTTCCAACCTTTTGGGAATAAGAAATTTCCTTTTAAGGAAATCTTCTCCTCTCCCAATGTACTTTCAAATTACTTGTCCTTCTTCCAAATCATGTACACTCCTTCCATCTCATCATGTCCTTTGGAAACTTCATCCTCCACATGGAAAGATGTGAGGGCTTGTGAGTCCTCAAATCCCCATATCCCTACATCTTGGACATGGTGGCTCAATCTTCACCATCCATTTCACTAGAGAATTCAAATTCTTTTATAAATACCCCTCTTTTCTCTCATTTAGGGACCTTATGCATTTGATGCCATACTTAGCCAATTTGGACAGATTTCCTTCATCATAGCACTTGAATCCACTACTCATCCTCTTTCAACCATCTTCCATATTTCATCTCATTTTCTATCCAAGGAGCAACATCATGAATCACATCAAGGGCCAACCAAGGAAATTGCGAATAGAAGGTATATCATTTATTTTGATTGATATTTCCTTTATTTCTATTCATCTTAGCCTAATCGTGAGGTGGTCTTGTGTTTGTTTCCTCTTGCATTTCTAAGTTGTCTTGCATTTTTAGATAGATCAAAAATACTTTCACACAACTAGTACCTTACATATTTAGACATGTTAAGAAAAATTTCCTATCCCCTCCCTATGAGAGTGTTTTGGTGACTAGAACTTGGGTCATTCCTAATGATCATACTTGTTCTTCTCATAATATCTCTCCTCTTGGTGATGAAGATATTTTAGTAGAAGAATAAATTAATGAGAGTTTTGAGAATCCTAGTTGTTTGTATCCTTTTACCTCTCTTAGTGGAAAAAAAATTCACACCCAACATAACACAACCTTATATGATCATGACACTACAATTTCTTCCTCTCCTAGAATTTCTCATTGTTGTGAAGATGATACTTTGATGATAGAAAAATTATTCCTTTAAGGTCATGAGAATCTTGGTTGTCCCCCTTCACCTAACAAAACCCTTCATAGGAAAAAAAATTCAACCATTGGTCATTCTCCTACTTGTGATGAAGTCCTTTCAGAAGAACCAACCTTAGAATGTCAAGAAAATTTGGTTTGTAGTTCTCAAAACCCTCCTAGGAAAGATATCATGATACAAGACAAGGACCACAATAATGATATAGAATCTTAATTGCTAAGGGATGTTAACATTATTCAAACTTGACTCATTCTTTATCCCCCTTCACATAAACCTTCAACTCAAAACAAACCCGAACTCATCCTCTACCCACCTTAGAATAATGTATCATAAGAACTAAGTTATAATACCATTGCTCATACATATGAAACTCAAAATAATCTGCAACTAGAACAACCAACCCCAAAACCCTTACCTTTTCCTAATCATGTCCCCTCTAAACCTATCTTCCCAAGTCTTCCTAGTGGAAATGAGTACAATCTTGTTGAAAAATTGAAGAATACTCCTACTAAAATCTCATTGTGATACCTTATTCAAGCATCCCCTCACTATCACAACATGATCCAATCAACCTTGCAACATGTTTTTGTCCCTTCTAGTACAAAACCAAATGATATAGCAGCCTTGATTCAAGCCATAAATGCTGACATTGTTTTCCACCAAAGTGAGCTTTGTCCTTTGGAAGTGCAAAACAAAAAATGAACCTTTTATTATTATCGCTCAATACAAATTAAAAGGAATTAAAAGAACTCTTGTGGGTACTAGTTTTTCTCTTAATGTATGTGGAGTGGACCTTCTCAATATACTTAGTGTTGATAAATCAAACATTCAACCATATCCTTTATCCATCAAGGGATTTGACAATACCAGTAAACAACCACTTGGCATGATCATGTTACCTATTACAGTTGGAGTGGCCACATTGGAAACACCAATCCATATTATGCCTAATGATCTTGCATATAGCCTTCTCTTAGGTATACCATGGATTCATGCAATGAATGGTGTTCCTTCTACTCTTCATCAAAAAATGAAATAAATCTACAACAACAAAGTGTACACACTTGAAGCTGACCCTGAACCAAACAGTGAGAAAAATAAAAAAATACCTTGAACACATTAACACCAACCATACAAGTGGGCCCCATCAAACATCTAGAACTAGTTTCAAAGCTTTTAGATGATGATTAGAGTTCCTTATACATCACTCACACCTCCTTTGGAGAGTACTAGATCATACACAAAGACTCTAGTGAGTGAAAAAAACCTATAGTTTTGTCAACACAAAACTTAGAAAACCCTTCACAAGCATCCACCTCAACCACTTTAGAACAACAGACATGAGGTTACAAAATTTCCTTTGATGAACTTAATCATTAACAACCACCAACATTAAAAGAAATGAAGAAATTGTATGGATGTGGTTATGAGCTTATGAAACAAATTGGATATATTGGAAAATGATGTGATGGTTGAGAACAAGGTATCTGCAATGCTATAGTGTCTAACACATAACAAATGACTTGAGCATGGTTTTTTTTATTGTCCCCTTAGTAGTATAAACAAGCCTTCACTCAACATCAACAATCTCACACACTCCTAAATCAACCTCAACAACCATTCACCTTGAACTCATTAACACTATTGGTCTTGAAAATCATCCTTTACAAAACATGAAACAAAAAATATACCTTCGCTTAATGTCAATGTCATCTCACAAAGCATTCATTTTTTGAATCTGTTAGATTTTATACCCTCCTATAATGGAGAGAACAAAATATCACAATCTAAAGAGTCTTGCGTAGATATGAAAACTAATACTAAGCAGGGGGTATCTTTGTCACAAACCACAAGACCACCTTCTCCTCTTGATCAAGAGGGTATCTTGTCAAGACTTCTCCAAGATCACTTGATATCTCTCCCTCCAAGAATTTGAAAGAAATTTAATTACAAAACTTCATTCTGCACCTATCACAGAGTTCATGGCCATTCCACCAATAAATTTAAGGCTTTTCATAGTAAAATCCAACACCTTAAGGAGTTTTGTATGCTTCCCCCTTTGGGGACACCTAATTCCTCTAATTGATAATAATTGTCACTCTTGTCTGCATCTCATAAATCATTTTGGCTTACCCTTGCCCTACATTAAGTGGGGGCAAGTGGTTATGTATCCTTGACCTTGTATGTCACTTGTAGTTGCCTCCTTTGGCTAGCTGTTAACCATTCATGAATATATAAGAGAAATCTTGGAACATGGATGATGTGCTTTAAGTTGGATCACATGTGACATACTACCCTTTTTCATGATGTAGCTTATTAGAAACACATGACTTGTCATAGGGACTTTCACATAAGCTCTCATGTCTCCTACTTTAAAGTAATTTCTCACAGTGTTGGTGTTCACAACTACTTTAAAGTGGGGGCATACGTCACCACTCACATTTCATTACGTGATTTCCTCTCTTGGAAGCATTAGGTATAATTCTTCCCAATATGAGACATTGCACTTGTCCTCTCTTGGAAACAAGATGAGACCATTTTCACTTTTCCTCTCTTGGAAGCATTTGGCACAATGTTCCCTAAGACAAGACCTTGCACAAACTAAGAAAAATACCTTTGAACATTCCTTTCACTATCTTGCATTAACAATGTCTATGAGTGTCAAGCATATGAAAATTTTCTTACTTCATAGAGCTCGAAAACCATTTTCCTTTGTGGCACCTTATTAAAGTTATTAGGAGATATAACTTTGGTATGGTTGAGTGAGAAGCCCATTCCAAGGCACAAATTTCCCCATAGCCACCTATGTGTTTGTCAATACATACCAACCGAGTGTATGGGATTTCTCACTTGGTAGATAGCAAAGAGTTACGTCGCCCTAGAGTGAGTATGCATTTTATTTTTCGATAAATAGTCTAGATCTGATCCATAACTAGTTGGACAAATGGTCAAAGCTTGATCCACCTTT
Organism: Sequoia sempervirens; assembly: GCA_007258455.2. Taxonomy (NCBI): domain Eukaryota; kingdom Viridiplantae; phylum Streptophyta; class Pinopsida; order Cupressales; family Cupressaceae; genus Sequoia; species Sequoia sempervirens. The sequence continues at coordinate 463,122,296 of VDFB02000015.1, read as the reverse complement.
TTATATTCTCTCTTCTAGTTCTTTCTATTGCATGATCATGTATCTTGTTTCATAGCATGTCTTTCACCTTATATATGTCCTTTTGCACAAATTTTGGTTTGAATTAGGATATTCAATCCTAGGGTCTTGTGCAAAGTCCTTTGATCTTTGTTATTCTTTGTCATTTAGATTACTACTCATATCATACATCTCTTGAATGTCTACTTTAATGTGAGTTTGAAGCAAGTTCATCCTCTTACTAAAGTGGGGGATAAATGACCAAAAAAAAAATGCAACTTGCTTGATTTGGGGAATAATTGATGATAAATTGGACTTAATAACACCTTGATTTGGTGTTGTGAGGTGTTTTTCACGTCCACACTAGGTCTTGGACACTTGCAAACTAAAAAAAATGCATTTAATGATGTCTAGTGAAGGTGTTGTGAAGTGTTATAACACATTTCTATACTTTTCTAGACTCTTTTCATAATAATTCATCTAAAAATCACCTTTTTATCCCTTATCAAGTCCTATTTTAAAGTGTTGTAAAATCTTGTAACAAGCTTTCACGCTTTTCAAGGATTTTCATCACTAATTACACCTTTCTTAAGTTTTATTTGGTGCCTTTATGAACCCATGAGACTTAATTAAGTGTATTTTTTATTGTAAACCTAAAAAAAAATTTAAATGCAACTTAATTCTTGAAACCCACTTACAATCCTAGAGTGGGAACCATTCTTCATGTGTGGTGAATGAGTCCCTCTTGGCTCAAAATTCAAAATAATTCAAAATTTCTTTTGGGTTTTTATTCAAAAAGATCTTATGTTGGCCTATGATGTATTATTGGGTAATTAGGGAGTAATTGTGTATAAATAAGTGGTTTTCCATCCATCTAAACCCCCATTAATCTCTTAACTCATTCACAACTCATTCATCACTTATCTTCTTTCTCAAGTCAAGCAAGTTAGGGTTTTATCACTCTAAGTCATCAAGAAAGCTTCAAAATACACTGAAGGGCATAATATTCCTCCATTGTTACAAAAATTCAAAGATAAAACATCATGTAAAGGTACTAATTCCATTGTTTCATGTTTCATTATATTATTTCATCATTTTGGTTTAATTACCTAAAAGGGGTTTGACCAAGGCAAACTCCCATTCCCTAACATCCAACATTTCTCTTTCTCTTCTTCTATGTTTGCAAATTTAGGAATCTTGAAGGCTTGGAAATCATTGAAGATCAAGTTTCAAAGTTTTTCAAGTCATCTCTTCAATGGATAAGGAAAAACATCAACAAAAAGGAACTTTTAGATCCAAATTTGATAGTTTTGAAACTAGACACCTGGAGAAGTAGAAAGTGTAGATCAAAGGCTCTTGTTTCCACCTTTGAATCTTTAGAAATTAAAAAAGTGGATTCATTCACCATGGGTAGTGAATGAGTCCCACTTCTAGGATTGATTTTGGGTTTCTGGATTTTTGGATACCCATTTGTCTAAAACAAGTTTTAGAACAGTTTCATAGAATTAGGACTGATTTTCCTAGAATGGTGAATGAATCCCACCAAGCCTAAAAATTAGGATCAACAAAATTTCAGATTTCATTTCTAGACTCTAGTAAGATCTCAGGTGCACACTTTCAGTTTCATCCATTACTATTGCAATTTGCATTCATTTCATGGTGTTTTTGCAGTACACAATGTGTTTTCAAACAAGTTGTATTTCTTTAGTTTCCATTCAATAATCAATAGATTTCATTAGTTTTATGCATTTAGATCATTAAATTTAGGTATATTCCCATCATACATACATTATATTGAGTGAACCACCTAGATTTTGGTCTGGAATCTATCTATTTCCTTTAGGTGAAAGACACTAATTGACCAAAAGAGACATAACATTTTACACCTAAAAAATATATGGTTCACATGGGTACTGAACAAACCTATATATTATAGGTGTCCCGCATCATCTAGTTAATTTGTGTGATAAAATAAATTTAATGTGAGGGTGTTAAAAATATAAATTATATTTAATCACTTAAAAACATTTAATATGGAGATTCATGTCTCATGCAATAAATAATGTTCATATATGTTATCTATTTAAAGATCATTGGATCTATAAATTTATAGTAATAAAATCTATTCCAACTCTCCAATTTCAAAATTTCATCCTACACTTTAATTTCTCACACTTTACAATTGTAATCCAATAAAATTTTACTCAAGGAAATTCAATGCGTAAAGTTTAGAATCATTTGTGAATCCTATAGGTTGTCAATGCAACTAAATATTATTCCTTCAACTACTTTTGTTCTTTCTTTACATTCCCATCTCTTTCTCCCCATAAGGATTCAACATGAACAAAAAAAACCTTCTTTCCTATCCTAGGATGACACTGTTCATGTTTTTATCTCCTTGTCCAAGAGAATCACCTCTTCCTTCTTGATGGGCATGGATTTATCTATATTCTCACCTACCAATGGATCCTACTATTATTCATGATATAAAAAAAACATCACATGACAAATATTTCCTTGTGTGCTAATCAAGACCATGGTTGATTTGAGATTCAACTTCATAGGAGTTCAAGGATGAAATGAGGGGAGTAGTGATATCTCAGAGATTTATGATGTAGGAATTTTTGGTATGTTTTATAGTCATGGGAGGATAGAATGTGTAGTAGGGGAGATGGGAGCTACTGGTTAAAAATATGGAAGTTTGATGCTCACCACCATGGAAAAATTTGACATCTTAGATGCCACTCTCGAGGGTCCATTTGAGATAATGAGAAATCAACCACAGAGAATTGTTGAGGACACTATTATAGTATAGATATAATGAGAATATTGTGTAGAAATTGTAGTGTCAAAAATTTTCACCACAATATCACATTTATGTTTAGCTCCCCCCTATGTTCTTGAACCTAATTAAATGTTAATTGCTAATTTTATAAACACTCTTGGAAAATATAACCTAGGAAATCAAATTGTGCATTTAATATTGTCGACACTAAAAAAATTCCTAATCAATGTCATACACTTAAATTAGGTTTATTAACATCATTTCCTCTTTATCCATCCTCTTTTCTCTTAATTTATTTAATTAGCCTAGCTAATTAATTAATTGCATTATTTTCATATAATTGGCCTAATTAATTTAATTGGGTTAGTTCATCTCTTTCCACACTAACACTTCATGTAATTAAATAAAATAAATGAAAATATTTAATTTAATCTCCTAAGTCATCTTAGTTAATTAAGCAACCCTATGTTATTTAATTAAATATCATTTCATCACCCCTCCTCTATTTATTAAATCATCTAATTTAATAAACATTATTTAATTCATCTAATTCCCTAATTGCATAAATTAAACCTTGTTTAATTGGCAATTAAACTAACTTTCCTCTAAGAAAAGGGAATATTCCCATGGAATATTATTTATCCTTTTTGCACAACTGAAACTCTATTTTAATTTGTAAAATTAACCTTTTCCCTCACCCTAAAGGAATATTCTAAGGAAAATTCCCTCTCCTCCAATCAACTCACTTATCTTCGAAAGCAAGTTAACCCTTCAACCTCCTAAACAAGTTGCCTTTGACCTATGTGAGCAGGTCAAAAGTGTGTTTGTTTGAGGTAATTGTGAGCCATTGATTAAATTTCATCTTGCATTCTCATCTGTTGATGAGAATCCATGATCCATGTCTTTCATCCTCTTCATCTTGAACCATTGATTAATATTTTTGATCTCAACCATCCACTCTTCATTTTCCCTCCTATAAATAGATCACTATTTGGAGATAAATGGATCTATATTTTATTGCAAACTTATTTTGTTAAATTTACTCACATCCATACTCTCCATTTGCACACATTTAGCTTATTTTCAGTTTTTTTAGTTGCATAATAGCTTCAAGCTTTCATTAATGGCCTCCATGCATGCATCCTAGTTTGTAAAATAAAATAGGGTTTTCATCTTTTACTCATTTTTAGCTTAAATTAGCTTAGATTAGCTTAGATTTGTTAGAATCCAAGATCAGACATGCAAACGAAAAAATACCTTTCACAAGAGAAAAACAAAAAAATCCAAAGCAATTTGCATAAAGATGTGCAAATGAATAATATTTAGGAATTGAGTAAATAGAAGAGATTAATTTCTTTATAAAAACAATGTATGCATAACCCTAAAAGGAAACCCTAGTTTGCACACTTAATAATTAATGAATAATTAATTATTAATGGGCCTAAGTTTAGCTTAAGTAACTAAAGTGATAAGTGACTTAATTAAGTGAAATAAATTATTACTCTAATTTCCCCCTCAAGATAAACTTAGGAAGTAGCTAAAAAGCTAAGGAAAAGATGGGTCTTGACAGCTGGGCCTGATCAGGTACCCATGTACAAATGCAATGAATGAGAAAGAGGAGGAAACCCAATGGGACAAAAGCCCCTCAATGAGATGACCTATTGCAAAGAAGCACTGGAAGAACACTGGTGGAGTAACACTAGAATCCTGAATCTGGCAAGCAAGGAAAGATACTTTTGTTTACAAGAAACCATATGAGAGTCACTAAAGGATTTAGGTGGAATCATGATAATGCAACCGTAGACGAGATGCCAAGGAACACTGGAAAACTCACAAACTAGAACAAACCTAGAATCTATGAAGGAACAGTAGATGAATAAATGATGCCCCCATGAGAGGGAATGATATGATGAAAGAATCTAGAAGCTATGTGTATCTCAATGTCAATGCCAAACTATGACTAAAACTGATCCATAGGAGCAAGTACCATGAAGATTCTAGAGAATTAACCATATATTGAATGGCCCTCAAACTAAGATGTGACCTGATGTGATTCAAGATCACTTACCATAGGCTCTCAATCTGAGATGTGAACTGATGTGAACCAAAATGTGTCAAGCTGTGAGCAAGATGTGGCCAAAAGAAACTACATAATCTAGATACAACTCATACATGTTGTCATCAATATGAAGATGAGATCAAAGTGCATGCAATGAAAACACACTTTAATCAAATTATTATGCAAGAATCCCCCCTGATAGAAATTTATATAGGTTCATTTATTACAATAACCCATGACTGTAAAAGGAGAGAATGCAAAACATTCATAAATTATAAAGAAAATGCAGACCTAGTGCATTAAAACAAGAAAGAGTGCAAGCATAGATGAATGTTCACATCTACCTCTAGGATTGAAATTGATGTCAGATCTATGTAGAGGACTGAATCAACTTTCCAATGCCACTTGAATCACGAAAAATGGATAACCAAGGAACAATATATGCTCTTTGAAGCAAAAACTACTTCATATGACTTTAGAGGCCTATAAAATAAAATTAGAGGAAAATCTAGAAAATATTCTTGCACCACTGGATTAGTGTTAGAATTAGATTTCCAACAATATCTTGTTTGTACATTGTACCAAAAGTTTATTCTTTATGTAGTGAAAATGCTCCAAAAGGGGCCTAATTAAACCTATAGGTAGCCTAGGGGGCTAAAAAAAAAGTCCCTAGTCACCTGGGCAAACTAGGAGGTTGGCAGGTTGGAGGCTGGTGCAGAGCCCCTAGTCACTAATGTGACCTTGGTGGTGGGTGGAAGTGGCTAGGGGTTGGGTGTAGAGGACCTGGTCTCGAATGTAATTGGAGGTAGGTTGTAGAAGGGTCCGCAAGGGCTAAATAGTTAGTGGCAATGGTGGAAGGGTGGCGCTGCCTGGGGACCACTACTCTTGGTGACCGCCAAGTGGTGCAGTGGTGGTTGGAGAGATTTTGAATAGGTCAAGTGGTTTTTAACCATGGTTTTTAATATTTTGTGATTTTTTTATCATGATTTTTTAAGAAATTTTTCCTCGTGAAGAATACTAGTGAGGCTGTATGGCCTCTGTGGCAAATTTGTTTTCCCTTTTTTTTCAAACAGGTCTAAAATTGACCAAATGATAGGAATTTCTAGGGTTTTTGTGCACTTTGATCATGATGGTGACCTCCATTTGAGTCCAAAGTGCCCTGAATAAAAAGGCTACCCCTAGATCTCACAAAAAGATGGTTGGATTGAAACCCTTGCTGATTTGGCAAAAGATGATGAAAATCAATGAAACAAAAGTGAATCCTAACTTTTTCTAGTGCTTTGTATCTAATGGAGATGCCTAATCTGATGAAAAATGCTTCATTAATAAACTCAAGGAATGAAACCATTGAGGAACCCCAAACGTCCTCTACAATGAAATTCTCCAAAAAAATGAGAAGAGGTTGCAAATCAAGGCTTTGATACCATGTTAGAATCCAAGATCAGACATGAAAACTAGAAAATTCCTTCCACAAGAGAAAAAAAAATCCAAATAAATTTGCATGAATATGTGCAAATGAATAATATTTAGGAATTAAGTAAATATAAGAGATTATTTTTTTTGTAACAACAATGTATGCATAACCATAAAAGAAAACCCTAGTGTGCACACTTAATAATTAATAAATAATTAATTATTAATGCGCCTAAGTTTAGCTTAAGTAACTAAAGTGATAAGTGACTTAATTAATTAACCAATATGATTAAATACATTAAGTGAAATGAATTATTACTCTAACAAGATAAGCTTAGCAATTGCATAGTTATATCATTTATAGCATAAAATCCTGGTAACTTAGCTTGCATCATGTTCATTTTATGCATAATTTAGGTTTTTCATAGATCAAACACCATGGTTTCATCAATTCTCTTCCATAGAATCGATTGAGACAAGCTCACTATCATAGGATTAGGAAAGTGTCATTGGTCCACATCAATGTGACACCAATTCCACAACAAGATAAAGTTTCAATAGATTATAGTAAATGTTTTCTTTAAATATTTCATAAATTTAGCATGTTAGTTTTTTTTGATAAAATGTTTACATTCAATTTTTATTGATTGATCTTGTTGAGAGTAGAGTATTGGTGGCTCCATTAAGCTTCGATTATTCATGCATCAAGTGTAATTCAACACATATCAGTATTTTGCATTGCAATTCTAGTGCTAGAAGGAGGGAAAAACCAATCATTTAACCATATTTTAGCTTGAAATCCATTTTCATGTTATTTTTTTAGGTTGTAGTGATGCTCAATACACAAACAACAATGCTAGTTCAATAGCATCACCATATAGCAAAACCCAAGGAATTTGATATATCGACACATATTTAATTGGCCGATGTCGATTTAAATATAGTGACACATTTAAATTTGAAGTATCATGGAACGGAAATGGCAATGCTCACTTTCATGAGACCGACACTATTAAAGTTCAAATCATGATGCACTCATTTATAATGACACCCATCAAAATAGCAATGCAATCATTCTCATTGGCCTCTCTATAAAGTAATGTTCAAATTCACTAGAGTGACACTGAAATTTCAAATTATGATGCAATCATGTGCAATAATGCTCAACTAGGGTAAGAAACTTCATGTTTATTTTTCAACATGTGACTTAATTTATTTTGATTCTCTAATCACTGATTGATGTTTGATTGTGTTTTCATTGTTAGACTAATAGGGTTTTGCATGTTTTAAGGCATGGAGTGAAATTGAAGACATTGTATAATTTAACTAGCATTCATCGCTTTGGGGTAGTTATAACCCAATTTCATAATTTTTTTCTTTTAGTTTTAGGCAACACACTAAATTTCCATTAGGTTTAAAATGAACATTCAAAGTTGGATAAAATGAACCCTCACATCACATCTTTCAATTGGGCTTAAAATTGAATGTAAGGCAAACTCATCTTTTAATTGGTGCTCTAAAAAGAACTCATCATTGCTTTAATTGTCTTGTAATTTTCTTTGCAATTTGTGTCATTAAAATGTGTATGTAATTCTATCATGCTTCAAAGTGATCTTGAGAATCAAAAGCATTTTAGTGACATTGGTTGTCTAAAAAATTACCACCATCTTTCAATTTGGATTTAAAATTGAACCATGCTAGTTTGAGAAAAGGCATAGTGTGTGTTCTCTCTTTGTGCATGAAAACAAAGATGATTGAACTATGGATGTAATTACTCGCTATTGTTCACCTTTAGAGGGCCTACCTTGGTGGGAAAAATTACTCACCCCAAGGGAATGATCCAAGCAGTAACAAGCATAAGCCAAGCTCCTCCAAACTACTATATAAATTTATGGTTTCAATGAAAATTGTAATCAATGGGAAGTAGTGCATGATAGCTCTCCCCCAATATCTTTATGATGCATAAAAGCCTTTTTCTAAAGGTTGGGAGACATCTCACAAGGAGTTTATCATTTCACCACCTAAACTAGATTCCCTTATTACGAACCTTTGTGTAGTAGCCAAAAATACCTAATATTTTTTGATGTTAGGAGGTTAGAAGTTGTCCCACATATTTTTGGTTCTTAGAAGAATCCCTAAATGAAGGTCAATTTATCATCACCATAAACTTAGACATTGTAGTGAAAAAGCAATCAACAACCGCATTGAGGAACTCTATGAAAATAAAATAAAATTTGTTGATGAACTTTTATGAACACACATTGAGAAAATATGATAACATGTACACATTCTTTATGATCCAAAACCCTCATGTTTTTGAAGATCAAAAAGTTTTCTAAATCATTGAGTCTTTAGGATTTAAACATTTTAGAGCTCTAGCATCATTCTCACTACCTTGATTTTTTCAAAACAAAAGGTTCACTTTAGGTCAACATTGGGTCCAATATTTCATTCACCCATTCATCAAAATTTCATCCTTCATCTCATCTATCTTTGCAAAATTTTAAATACACTAACACTTTGGGACTTAAAACATCAAACCAACTGGCTAACTTAACTACTTTGTATGTGAAATGTATCCTTTTCATGCACTTAGTTGAGATAATTATCATATTTGAACTACTTTATCTTGAAGGTCACAAGTCTACCTTAAATATTTCTAAGTTCATTAGTGACCTTTATCCCAACATCAAAAAATTGAACTTAATTCAAAAGTGTTGTTCCAAAATGCTTGCATAGATCACTTCCCACATCACCCATATTTTCATCCCACATTATCATTATTCCCCCCAAAAGACTTAGAGTGTCCCTTTAACCTAGGCTTGAGTCAACTAGAGAGTTCAAACATTACAAAACTCAACACAAATCTCCCATAGATGACACCAAATTTATGGTGAAGATTAGATCACAAAACAAGAGAATCATGGAAAAAGAAAAAGTTACATTTACCTCAAGTGATCCTTGAATCCTTTAGGATTTTATCCTAGAAGTCATGTTACACCATCACAACAACCATCTTCTCCTTCAAGACCATATGAGATTGAAGATGTCATGAATAACCCATTTGAGTTCACTAGGGAAGATCTTTTAGAACATCAAATTTTTGAAAGTGTAGCTCCTATCTCCCCAACGTTTGTAGCACAGAGTTTCACATGGTATTTCACAACTCCATAAAAAGGGCTAAGTCAACCATACACGCCTATTCTTGAAACTAGCCTTGCTAAATATTCTGGTCACAATTTGAAAGTAATGCATTTTAGGGTACTCTTGAAACTAATCCTCCACCTCCCACCACATTTTGGGCACCTACCTTTGGTGCTCCTCCTATTCCTAAAGATCCAAAACAACTACATACTCTACTTAAACTTCACTATTCTACCACCACTTCAACATTTTAGGGAAACCCTTCTTCATCCATACCTATTGCTAGTACCGCAAGTGTACATACCATCACATAGAGTGGTATAGACCAAAAATCTCAAAGTTGCACATAGAGGCATGTCAATACCATATCACAAAATCAATAATCAATTCAGCTAGGGACATCTTTATCCAACCCTCTAGTGGGTTCATCCATTCCATCTACCATTATCACATCATCTTCTATCAATCCACCACAAAACCATCCCTTGATTATGATTTCTATCAATCTTGGGAGTACCTTGATCATAAACCCTTTGTTTACATCTTTTGCACAAGGAAATCCTCCAAACATAGGACAAGGGAATCTTTTTAATCAATGGACTCAAGGTCCTAGTGTGTCATTTCTATTACATCATCCATTTTCTATGCCAAATCAATTAGGACATCAAACTTACATTCGTCCACCTCATTTTACCATATTGCAAGGAATGTTAAACCAAGGGAATCCTAGACCTTTCACTACCAATCCACTAATCACTCAAAACATCAATGTCCCTAATCCTTCACAAATTTCTCAACAACCACCTGATCCCACATTGTAAGCACATGCCCTATTTCTACAACAAGAACACAAACTTACCAACAAGTTGTACAACAACAACAAAAACAAGAAACTTTAGCACAACAACAATAGTAAGCACAACAACCAGCCTTAGCAACTCAACAAGCAACCTTAGCACAACAACATCAAGATGAACAAGTAGCCCTCGCACAACAATAACATCAAGCTAAATAAGCTTCCCTAGCACAACAAAAAAATCAAGCTCAACAAGTAGCCTTAGAAAAACAACAACATCAAGCTTAGCAAGAAATCTGAGCACAACAACAACAACAATGGCAAGTGGCCATTGCCCAAAAATATCAACAAGAAAATTTAGTAGCATAATAAGTAGCTTTAGTAGCACAACAACAAAAATAGGCCCAATAGAAAACCCCAGTAGCATAGGAACAACAACAATCTCAACAACAAGGCTTACTAGCTCGACAATACTCCCAACAACAACAAAAAGGATCCTATTTTCCTCACATAATCAATCCAAATACATCAGGAACATATTCATCACTTTAGCAGAATCTCACAACACCATACACCCCATATAGCTCATCTTTCATCTCATCATATGTTCCTCTGCCCAATCCAAAAGATGATCTTGCATCATAATTAAAAGCACTCTCACAAGAAATACAATACCTTCACATGTGCAAGACAAAGAAACCTCATACATAAAACTTGTTTCATTACCCATTTGATCAAAACATAGCAATGGTACCATTCCCTCTTGGTTTTGAAATCCAAAAATTTGACAAATACAAAGGGAGAAGTCTTGTTGACCATATCAAAGAATTCAATGTCATGTGCATGGAAGTGGCTTACAGTGATTCATATAAAATACACCTCTTCCCTCAAATTTTATTATGTATTACTATGGTTTGGTCCCCTCATTTTCCTCTTGGCATAAAAAAGTTTCAATAAATCACTGACAAATTGATCGATCACTTCTCCTTCAATCTTGACATGGACGTTAGTCTAGAAAAGTTGTACACTCTAAAAAAAATCAGGGGAAAACCTTCACAAAATTCTTACAATGATGGAGAAAAGGAGCTAGTAAAAGCAAGTGGCCTCTTCCTAATGAATAAAAAGTGGGAATCATCATAGCCAACCTTGATTTGAATCTATCATTCCACTTGAAAATGCAATGTATCACATCCTATGATGAGCTTGTTCCAAGAGCCCTTAACATTGAAAGAGCCCTAATATATCAAGGAAATACTCAAGCTTACAAAGATAACCATCCTTCAACCAATTCAAGTAAGAAACCTCCCATATAGGATAAGAAAAAAAAATGTAACAAACAATGGTGTAGTAGATGCTAAGGTCATACTAAGTGATCCTAGACCCATCAATAATCAAATTTCTAACATCCAACCAAATGTGGAACAAATGGTACCACCTTAGAACAATTAGATCAAATTTATAACAAGTAATAAGAATAACTATCCCAAATGCAAATACACAGAGTTATTGAAACCCATCAAGAAAATCATGAAGAAATTGGAAGAATTGAATTTGATAACACTTCCTAACTTTGAAAACTACCAAGAACCACAAGAAAATTAGTCTTGGTACAACAAACATGATCTATGTGACTTTCATAAATTCAAAGGACATAAAATAGAAAATTTTATGAAGCTTAATAATGTCATCCAAGATCTCATAGAGAACAATACCATATTTGTTGAGGTACCAGTTTGAAACTAGGATCTCAAGAAATACAAGAACCCTATGTCTAATCATAAAAAATCTAAGGAATACACCAATGTTCAACATACCTATTCCAATGTAGTTTCCTCTGATGATAGCATTAGCATTGTTGTCACCATCAAGGGAGCTAGTATAGAATGTGGAGTTACCACACAACATAGTAAAATAACTATTCAAGGAGTTGACCAAGTTCAATCTAGGACATAACCTACTTCTCATGCATCTAATCCTAGCAATTACAATCTTGTAGATCAGCTTAAATAGAACCCCACTCAAATATCAATTTTGGAACTCCTAAAATTATCTCCTACACATAGGGAAATACTAGAAAAAGCCTTGTTTGAGTCATCAGTTCCCGAGAACATTAATACCAATCAATTTCAAGCTATGGTAGGGCATATCACTAGCCATCTTCTCACTTTATTCAAACAATATTTACCATCAAAATGATCTCATAACCATGATTTAAACCTTGAGGTTGTAATTCATAAAAACAAAGTTAAAAGAGTCTTGTTAGATGGAGGCATTGGTCTAAACATTTCTACCCTACAATTGATCAAGCATCTAGGCTATTCAGAAGATACTACTGAGAAGGAAAAGAGTACTACCATTAGAGCATATGAAAACCAAGAACGAGTATCATGAGGAATCATATCACTCCCTTCCAAGTTGGACCTCGTATTATAGAAACTAAATTCCAAGTACTTGATCTTCATCTTCCCTATAACATATTATTTGTTTGACTGTGGATCCATGCTTTGAAATTCGTAGCCTCAACCTAATGTCAGTATGTGAAGTTTCCTTTTGAGGGTAGAGAGATCACTATCCATGGAGATCTTGATCCTTTCTACTACTACAAGAGCCTTGAAGCAAAGTTTTATAAGATCCCACAAATACCCAAAAAATGATGGACCTACACCATCAAGCTCATTTGTTTACCCATCATCTCTAGCCTCTATCTTAGCATCCCAAGTACCAATTGTGAAAATCATACTCAATGTCAAAAAAATAATCCAAGATGATAGTTGTGGAAGCTACAAAATATTGAAAGATACCTTTGTCTTAGGAGAGTTACTGATTTCTCCTCAAACACATAAGAAACCTACATCTAGCACCAAAGAACCAAAAATAATCAAGATGGAAGGTACTACCTTCACCAAGTGGTGAGACCTAAATCAATACGACATCAATCAACAAGATATCTCTAAAATCCTCTATTGAGATGAACAACCTGTTCCTTTTCTTCCCATGGAAGATGACAACAAAGGTCTACAACTAATATAGATTGGGGATATAAAAAAGAATGAGAAGATAGGATAGAATGAAAATGGTTTATTAAAACCCATCGTTCTTAAGAAATGACTAAATTATCCTGGCTTAGGTTGTACTAGTAGCAAGGTCGCACTTATTGGAAAAGGTATTACTGCTAAATGAGTTGAAGCTTCCTCTTGGTCACCTACATCACATGATACTACCTTTGATGAATTTCCTCTTGATGTTGTTGATCTATTTGAGAACAAGACCCTCTTCATGATATCTATAGCATCATTTATTTGAAACAACCAAGCAACTAATGTACACCTAGAATATCCATAACTCATTGAGATGGACTAACAAGGACCACTAGTTCTATATTTATTTCAAAATGATGAAGTGGTCTCAAAATTCATGGGATTCCAAGACAACTTATGATGGATAGATCACAAAGTAGGCTTTGACATAGAGCTTGATACAAGGGCATACTAACATGGAGATCCTTGAGTGAAAACCACCTAGTGGAACTCTCTAGTCCCAAAATAGTAAAAACAAAGGATGAATCCAACTATGAAAAGCTTTCTAAGGAACCAAAGGATGAAGGATTCAATCTCTCCATTAGTGAAATGCATCTATAAAATTAAGCGGTACTAGTGAAAAAGGCTACACTAGTCAATGTTGAAACAAAAGAAGACCCTAAGATCACTTTCTATGTTGAATATTTCTTAGAAAAATAATAGAAGAACCTTGTAGCATTCCTTAAAGAGAGAAGAGCTAAATTTGCATGGTCATACATAGATATGCAAGGCCTTGATCCATAAGTGGTTATGCATCACCCAACATTTTATCCCGATGCCAAACCATTCGAGCAAAAATTAAGAAAAATGCACCGTCAAATAGCACTCCTAGTCAAACTAGAACTACAAAAGATTCTTGACGTTGGATTCATCTAACTGATAGATTATCTTTTGTGGGTTTCAAACTTGGTACTAGTCTCAAAACCAACTAAGGGCATCAAAATATGTACTAATATTAGATATCTAAACAAGGCATATCTAAATGATGATTTCCCTCTTCCAAAAATTGATCTCATTGTGGATTTAACAACTAGGCATGAAATGTTGTTGCTTATGGAATTTTTTTTAGGCTACAATCAAATCATAATCACCAAAGGGGATCAACATAAACCTACCTTTAATTTTCCATGGGGAACCTACTACTAGAATGTGCCTTTAATTTTCCATGGGGAACCTACTACTAGAATGTGATGCCATTTGTGTTCAAGAATGCAAGAGCTACCTATCAAAGAACAATGACCCTCATCTTTCATGACATGATCCCCAAAATAGTTTAAGATTATGTGGATTATATTTTTGGAAAAATCAAAGAAGACAAGTGAGCACATACATGTCTTATGACATATCTTTAATAGACTTGAAGAATATAAGGTACTATTGAATCCAAAAAGGTGTGTCTTTGAGGTCACATCGGGGAAATTTCTTGGCTTCGTCATTCATAAAGAGGGATAGAAATTGATCCAACAAAGGTAAAATCCATCCTAGACATGGAACCACAATAGACAATAAAACATATGAGACGATTGCAAGGAAGGTTGCAATCCATCAGAAGGTTCATAGCTTAGCTACTAGATAAGACTCACCCCTTTTCACATCTTCTCCATAAAGGGATAACTTACAAGTGGGATGACAAATGTGATAAATATTTCCAATAGATCAAGGATTACCTACTAACACCTCTAGTACTCATGTCGTTGATACAAAAAAATCCATTGATCCTACACATCTCAACAACACCAATAGTACTAGAAGCTCTTTTAGCACAACATGATGAAAACATAAAAGAAAGAGCCATATACTACATCAATAAAACCTTGGTAGGCTATGAGATGAACTATTAACCCATTGAGAAAGAATTCCTAGTAGTAGTTTTCTCATCACATATCTTTAGGCATTACATGTCACACCAAATCAAGCTCATCACAAATATTGATCCATGTTAAAATATCTATTATCCAAAGCAACCCTCACAAGATGAATGGCTAAATGGGAAATGATCTTGACAAAGTTTGACATAGAGTATGTGGAGTGCAAAGCAATAAAAGGAAAAGTGATAGAAAAATAGTTAGTAGAAGCACCCATCTATGATGAGAGCCCTTTAATATTTGAGTTCTCTGATGAATTAGTGTTCCTTATTAATCTAATAGCTCTATGGAAGATGTACTTTAATGGATCATTCACCCAACATGGATTATGAGAAAAAATTATTTTCATCACCCCTAAAGGTGATTGCATCCCAAAGTATTACAATATATCATCACAATGTTATTGCATCACCAATAACATTGTTGAGTATGAAGCCTTGATCACAGTTCTCAAGATAGTAGTTCAGTGGAAGATACAAAAAATGAAAGTCCATGGAGACTCACAACTGGTTATCAAACAAGTCAATGAAGAGTATCAAACCAAAGATGACAAGATCACTTCTTACAAGAAGATGGTGGAAAATTTCAAAGATCTTTTTATAGACATAAATTTTGAGCAAATTCCTCACATGAACAATAGAGCAGCAGATTCCATGGCAATAATTAGATCACTACTACTTTTCGAACAATATTCTTCAATGTGACTTCTTGGTAGAACAACTTCTCATACCAAATTTTGAAATCCATAAATCTAAATTTTTGTGTGTCATTGTTGGTCCTGGATCTCATTGTTAGCTTAACATCTTTACTTACCTTAACAGAGGAACCCTTCCATTAGACATCACCTCGAAACTTAAAAGGGCCTTTTTAAAAAGGGCATCCCAATTTGTGATCCTAGGTGATATCCTTTACTATCGAAGCATTGAAGGGACATCACTACAATGTCTTACCCAAGAGGAAGCCTTAACTACCTTAATATAAGTGCACGATGGCATATATGGGTCCCATTCTAGCAATATGACATTAGCTAAGAAACTGTTGAGGATGGGGTACTTATGGCTAGCCATGCAAAAAGAAGCTCATTAGTATGTGTGAAAATGCATCCAATTTCAACAACATGGGGATCTAATTCATGCTCTAGCTCAAGAGTGGCAACCCATGATTGCACCATGGCCTTTCTCGTAGTGGGGACTTGACCTCATAGGAAAAATCACTCCAACTTCATCCAATGGCCATAAGTTCATCATAACTACAACTAAATACTTTACTAAGTGGATTGAAGTCATTCCTATGACCTACATAATGGGGAAATAGAAAACTAAGTTTATCCTAAATTATCTTATTTTCCATTATGATGTACCATAAACCATCATCTCAGACAATGGAACCAATTTCAAGAATTACGATGTGAAAGAGCTATGTCAAAGATTCAATATCCAACACCAATTCTCTACACCATACTATTCCCAAGGAAATGGCTAACTAGAAGCAATGAATAAAACTATCCTAAAAGTCCTAAAGAAAATAGTTAATGAAGTTGGTCATGAATAGCATCTATAGCTAAATCCTTCTCTTTTGGCTTATCAAACAAGTATCCACACAACTATAGGAGCAACCCTTTTCTCCCTTTTCTATGGATCAGAAGCCATCTTGCCTATTGAGGTTGAGCTCCCATCATTGTGAGTGCCACTAAAGAAGAGTAAAAAATGTCTCGACTGAATGAGCTGGAATTCCTAGATGAACATCATCTTGATGCCCTTAATCACTTGCAATTGTATCAAAACCAACTAAAACATAGCTATGAAAAGAGAATCAAATGTCACTCATTCTAGGTAGGCAATCTCATCTTAAAGAAAAATCAGAAAAACCTTCCAAATCAAGATAGCAAAGGAAATTTTGAGCCTAACTAGTTGGGTCCCTTTGTCATCACAACAAGCTATAGATCAAGAGCATACCAACTATCAACCCTTGAAGGTGAACCCTTGTAGGATCCAATCAATAGCTTGCATCTCAAAAAAATTTATGCCTAAACATGAAGGGTATAAATAAGAAATACTAAAAAAATCAAAAAATGAGAAAAAGAATTGAAAATATTAAAGAAAACAATCGTCCTCTAGTGAAAACCACTTTAGTGGCACTTTGGGCAAGTAACCTAGTGAAAACCTGGAAAAAAGGTGCTTTGCATAAATAACATATCTCCATCTATTCTTTGGCTCTTTTGACCTATCATTCTTTGCATTACCATTCATCCCCCATCCACGTCTTTATCATAGCTTGTCACTATAATATATCATGAGATATTTAGCACTACTTGGCATATTATCAAGGTTAGTTTGTCTTTCCTTTATCAAAGTAGGCTAACATATCACAATTAGGTTCTTGCATATCTCGAGGTCATTAGAGATCTTATCAGAAAACACCAAAAAAATTCATAAAATCTTATCTGAAAATACCAAAAAAATTCATAAAATCTTATACAAAATATCCTAAGACATTCAAAAAATTGTAAAGGAAAAATCCAAAACATCCAAAAAAAAAGTCAAAATCCCTAAAAAGGTCGAACAATGAAAATCCAAAAAATAGTCTCTCCTTGTCAAACTACATTGTCTTTGAGCTTGAGCATAGGAAAGGCCATCATTGATATGCCCCCGAGACACCCTAGTTCAATCCTTTAACAATCCATTGTAAATAGCTATCATCTCTTATATGTTCATATCTTTGTCCTCTAAATTGGTCGAGTCATTTAGACTACGTGGTCTCTGTGCATATAACATAGGTAAGGATAATCCTTGATCAACCCCCAAGACCCCTAGGATAGGTCTTTAGGTTAGGTTCTTGGTCAACACTCAGAAACTCGAAAAACCCCTAAACATTTGTAAAACTTAGAAAATCCAAAAAAGTCCAAATATTCAGAAAAAACAAAAAAAATTGAAAATAGGAAATGTTCAAAAGACCTAACAAGCCTCAAATATTCAAAAAACCATAAACAGCCTAAGAAATTTTGAAAATTCAAAAAATTCCATATAAACTTTCAAAAAGATCGAAAATAGCCTCAAAATATTTTCAAAATGCTAAAAACATTGAAATATTCTAGAAAATCCAAAACCCATCCATCCTATCTCACTTTCACCTGCAATAAACTTTCACCCACAATAAACAACCATCACCTTCACCCTTTCATGAAACAAGTAGAAAGCAAACATAGCAAGTCATAAAGTGTGAACCCAAAAGTCAAAATCTAAAGTCTATATCATAGGTAAATATGTCAGTGAAGTTTATAGCAATAGCTCATCTTAACATCATCATACCAACATCAAACAACCCTTTGATCAACATTTCCTAGGATGTATCCTTCCTCCGATGGGCATCAGTATCATATATCACCTCAACTAAACTTAAACTAGGTAGGAGCTATAGATAACATTGGTTGTTTGTCTTTGATCTTTTCCTTATGATTTATCTTAATCACCCATTCTGAGGACCTCTCAATGATGTCTAAAAACTGATTTAGAAAGAAATCAATGGGGCATCAATCATTATCTTTCATTTGTTTTGCTCGTGGATACTCTTGTGTACAATAGAAAAAATGAAACTTGCTCAATTTGGGGAATGATTGATGATATAAATTGGACTTAATAAGGCCTTGATTTGGTGTTCCGAGGTGTTTTTCACATCCACACTAGGTCTTGGACCCTCTCAAATGCATTTAACGATACCATGTAAAGATGTTGTGAAGTGTTGTAACCCATTTCTACACTTTCCTAGATTCTTCTTATTATAATTCATCTAAAAATTACCATTTTCACACTTATCAAGTCCTATTTCAAAGTGTTGTAAAGTCTTGTAACAATATTTCATGCTTTTCTAGGCTTTTTATTACTATTTAGACCTTTCTTATGCTTTATTTGGCCCCTTTATGCACTCAGAAGACTTAATTAAGTGTATTTTTGAATGTAAACTTGATAAATATAATTAAGTACAACTTAATTCCTAACACCCACTTACAAGCCTAGAGTGGGACCCATTCACCAATGGTGGTGAATGAGTCCCTCTTGGCTCCAAATTCAAATTTTCTTTTGGTTTTTTATTCAAAAAGACCTTATTTCTCCTTGTGATGTTGTATTATTGGGTAATTAGGGCATAACTATGTATAAATAAAAAAATTCCATCTATTTGAACCCCCATTCATCTCTTAAGTCATTTACACATCTCTTATCATTAATTCATCATCTATCTTCTTTATCAAGTCAAGCGAGTTCGGGATTTTACATTATAAGTCATCAAGATAGCTTCCTAAGACATTCAAGGGAAAATTCATGTTTTCCTATAGAAATTCAAGGTTAATCATCATGGAAAGGTAATAACTCCATTATTGCATGATTGATTACATTATTTGTTCATTTTGGTTTAATTACCTAAAAGGGGTTTGACCAAGGCAAACCCCCATGCCCTAACATCCAACATTTATCCTTCTCTTCTTGTGTGTTTACAAATTTAGGCATCTTTGAAGCTTTGAAATAAATGAAGATCAAGTTGCAAACTTGTTTAAGTCTTCTCTTCATTGTCTAAGGAAAAATATCAACAAAAAAGTTACCTTCAACTTGAATGTGACATTTTCATAATTGGATACCTAGAGAAGTAGAAAGTGCAGACCAAAGGCTCTTGTTTCCACCTTTGAATCTTCAAAAATTCAAAATTGGACCCATTCACCATGGGTAGTGAATTAGACCCACTGCTAGGCCTGATTTTGTTTTTCAACACTTTTGGATACCCATTTGTTCAAAATGGGCTCTAGAACAATTTCAAAGAATTGGGACTAACTCACCCAAAATGGCGAATGAGATTTCTAGTCTCCATCAAGATCTTAGGTGCATTACACAATGTTTTTCCAAACAAAATTCATTTCAATAGTTTTCCATTAATATCCAATCCATTTTATTAGTTTTTTTCATTTAGATAATTGCATTTATACATAATTTCATTATACATCCATTAGTTTGAGTGGACCACCTCAATTTTAGTGTTCTATCTCTCTGCTTTTATGTGAAAAACCCTAAGAGTGCAACAGAATTCCATAGAACCACAAAATTGATGGTTTGTTTTGGTGAACCTAATTTTAGAATACTTTATTTTATGATTTGGAGTCCATTATCATCCTAGAAATAGCTTACATGCATTAGATTTTGCATTGTGTTGAATTCTAAGGTTTCAAAAACTTACATTAGTGAAAATCTCATTTAGCTTGCATTTTTGCATATAATTTCCTTTTTTTTTTTGAAATTTTGCATCTACATCTTAGGTTTACATCTTGCAACATCAACAACATAAAAAACAATTTAGAATTTTTGAAAATTCTGCAAAAAACCCTTACTGGGACTCATTCGTCATGTTGGGCGAATTAGTCACTATCCATACTTTTGATTGACTATTGTAGCATCAAAAACCTCATTTATATACTTACTAAGCCTCCTAGTATCATATAGTATAAGTCTAGAAAGTTTCAGGAACATTTTTTTTATGCATCTAGCTCAAAAACATCATTTTAGACTAATCATTCTTCAAATTACTTAAATTGTAAGCATCTTTACATCTAAAAAATGCTTACATTTCTAAAATTTTGTATCACATGGCTAAAAGTAATTTTTCTCGTTTTCTTACACAATATTTCCATTCATAAAACTTTGCATAATTTTGATAAAAGTGCTTTTCATTCTTGCATATACATTGTTTACATTCTTAAGGTGTTGCATACATTGGATATAAGTGTTGTATCTTTTCATATACATTGTTTATATTTCTTAAACATTGCATCACAAGGCTACAACTGCTTTTCATTTTTATTCAAACAATGCTAGTAGCTTACATATTTCAACATGATAAGAAACATTTCCTAACCCCTCCTTATGAGAGTGTTTTAGTGAAAGAGATTTGAACTTGGGCCATTCCTAATGATCATACTTGTGCTTCTCATAATATCTCCTCTCTCGGTGAAAAAGATATTTTAGTAGAAGAATCAAATAATGAGAGTTTTGAGAATCCTATTTGTTTATCTCCTTTTACCTCTCTTACTGGACAATACATTCACTACCACATAACAAACTTTATATGATCATGAAACTAACATTTGTTCTTCTCCTAGTATCTCTCCTTGTTGTGAAGATGATACTTTGATGTTAAAAAATATATTTTGTGAAGGTCATGAAAATATTAGTTGTCCCCCTTCCCATAAAGAAACCCTTGTTGAGAAGGACAATAAAGCTATTTTAGAAGAACCAATCCTTGAGTGTTAAGAACATTTGGTTTGTTGTTCTCCCAAAATCCATCCTCCTAGGGAGGATATCATGATGCAAGATAAGCATAACTCTGACTCACTACAAGATGCTAACATTATTCAACCTAAACTTATTCTTTACCCTCCTTCACATAAACCTCCAACTCAAAACAAACCTGAACTCATCCTCTACCCATCTCAGAATAATGTATCACAATAGCTAAGTCATAATACCATTCCTCATACATATAATACTTGAAATAATATACAACCACCGCAACCAACCCCAACACCCTTACCTTAGCTAATCCTATGCCATCTAACCCTATCTTACTAGGTCTTCCTAGTGGGAAGGAGTACAATCTTGTTGAACAACTAAAGAATACTCTTGCTAAAATCTCATTATGGGACCTTATTAGAGCCTTCCCTTCTAATATGAAACCAAATGATATAGCATCCATGATTCAAGCCATAAATGTTGACATTATTTTCCAAATGTTGACAAAACAAGGACAAACAACTGAAAGGGGGGTGAATTAGTTGTCACAGATTATTTAAACTTTTTCAACTTAACTTAATTTAATCTTAGATCTGATACATGAACAATAAACCATAAACAATCAACACATTAGAAACATAGAAAACACCAATATTTTTACGTGGAAACCCTGTTAGGGGAAAAACCATAGTGGATGTTAGTCCACAATAGTATAACCTATTAAAAGTATAGAGAAGAATAATGGGAATGCACATGCATTTAGGAACACTACCTAGAGATCACTTCTTAAATAAAAGATGGATCACTACCCAAATAAGAGAAATACGGATTAGATCCATAGTGTATGAACTGAGAAAATGGCTTCTACAAAAGCTTGATATAGTTTTGGTTAAGCACATAAATACTCCTTCACACTTCACTCAAAACTTCTTCCCACTTTTCTCTACAATTGAATGATTTGAACACTATTCACACATCTACTCTTTTTGTGGCATATATCCACACCTATGCATAGTTCACTTCACTCAAATAGTTGCTTTTATATATTTGCAACATGAATTTGATCAACAACATTGTCGACCAAAATATAAAACATATATTCAATGTCGGCCCAAATTTACAAATAAAATTTCAATGTGAATCAAACACCATCAGCCAATATTATGTTGAGACCCAAAAAAAATCCTCGATCATGCCAAGCATTTAAATTTTAATCTCCAAGGATCCACAACACGCTAAAACCACTATGTCGGCAAGAACATGAAAACCCAAACACACATGAGAAATTTTTTTAACCACAAACACAATGATCAACATAGACATGCAACAAAGATAGAGAATGATTTAGAAGCATCCACGAGTAACAAGAATCAATAGAGAAACATCCTCAACAACTGAAATTACTAGAATAACACTAACTTCACTCAAGAACACTAACTAAAACCACAAAAAAAAATCAAAACACAACTATTCATAACATGAACAAATCTTCATGGAGATGTCTAAAACTTTTGGTGGATAAACTAGATAAACTCAATAATAAACCCTTTAGTCCATAATGATTGAATATCAATGTATACAGAAAAACATCTTCATGACCTTCATTGTTCCACTAGGAACCTACAAAAATTTCTTTAACAATTTTCTCAATATTCTTGACATATATAGCCTATAATACCTTAATGCTAATACTATTGACATCAATGACAACCACATACCAACAACACAACCACAACATCCAACACTGACAAAGTGAGCTTCCTCCTTTGGAAATGCAAAAACAAAATGAAGCATTTATGATCATCTCTCAATACAAACAAAAAGGGATTAAGTGAACTCTTGTGCATACTAGCTCCACTCTTAATGTATATGGATGAACCTTCTTGATAGACACAGTATCAATAAATAAAAAAATTGACCTGATCCTTTATCCATCAATGGATTTGAATATGTAAGCAAACAACCGCTTGGTTTGATCACTTTACCTATTATAGTTGGAGAGACCACATTAGAAACACCAATCCATGTTATGCCTAATGATCTTGCATATAACCTTCACTTAGGTAGACGATGGATTCATGAAATGAATGGTGTTCCTTCTACTCTTCATAAAAAAATCAAATGCATCTACAACAAAAAAGTGTACACACTTGAAGTTGACCCTCATCCAAATAGTTGTTTAAACATTGAGGAAAAAAAGAGAGAATCCCTTGAGCACATTAACACCAACCACACAAGTGGACCCCGTCCAACATATTGAACCAGTTTTGAAGCACGTAGATGATGATTAGTGTTCCTTAGACTTCACACCAACATCCTTTAGACAATACCATATCATACAAAAAGACTCTAGCAAGGGAAAAGAAAACACAGTTCTGTCAATACAAAACATGGACAATCCTTCCACCTCAACCACAAACTTTTATGAACTTAATCATGAATAACCACCAACTTCAAAATCAATGAAGAACCTTTATGGAAAAGGTTACGAAATCTTGAAACAACTTCGATATAGTGGAAAAGGATGTAGTGCTCGAGAACAAGGTATCCACGAGCTTATAGAGCCTAATACACAGAAAATGACTCATGGTCTTGGTTATTGTCCTTTGATCAAGATAAACAAGCCATCCCCTAACATCAATATTATCACAAAATATCCTTCTAAACCAATTTTAATTGTAAAACATCCTAAACTCATTGACACTAGTGGTCTTGAAAATCATCCTTTACAAAACATGAAACAAAAAAATACTTCACTTAATGTCAATGTCATCTCGCAAAATGTTCATGATTTGAATTTGTTAGATTTTACACCCTCCTCTATAGGGCAGTCCAAAATATTAGAATCTTGTGTAGATATGACAACTAATATTAAGAAAGGGGTATCTTTGTCACAAACCACATACTATCTTCTACCATTGAACAAGAAGTTATCTTGTTGAGACTCCTCCAAGATCACTTGATATATCTTCCTCCAAGAACTCAAAAGAAATGCTATTACAAGACTTCATTTTTTTCCCAACATAGAGTTCATGGTCATTCCACTAATGAATACAAGGCTTTGAGTAGTAGAATCCAACATCTTTAGGATTTTGTTATGCTTCCCTATGTGGGGTAACCTAATTCCTCTAATTGATTTTTTTTTTTAACTCTACCATGCATCCCATCAATCATTTCAGCTCACCCTTGTCCTACACTAAGTGGGGGAAGGGGGTTTAGTATCCTTGTCCTCATATGTCACTTGTAGTTTCCTCCTTTGGCTAGTTGTTAACCTTTCATGAATATATAAGAGCAAGCTTGGGATGTGGATGACATGCTTTAAGTTGGATTGCATGTGACATACTACCTTATTCATGATGTATCTTATCAAAAACATATGACTTGGTATAGGGATTTCTGAGTAAGGTCGCATGTCCTCTTCTTCTACTTTAAAGCAATTTCTCATAGTAATAGGGATCACAACCACTTTAATGTGGTGGATTACATCACCACTCACATTTCATTGTTTTATTTTCTTTTTCTTGTGATTCCCTCTCTTGGACATATTTGGCACAATATTCCCTAGGATGAGACCTTGCACTTGTCCTCTATTGGAAAAAAGATGATGTTTACACTTATCCTCTCTTGGAGACATTAAGCATGATGTTCTCTAAGATGAGACCTTGCACAAACTAAGAAAAATTTGTTTGAACATTCCTTACATGACTTACAATGTATATGAGTGTCAAGCATATGAAGTTTTTCTTACTCATAGAGCTAAAAAATTATTAAAGTTATTAGGAGGTATAACTTTGGTATGGTTGAGTGAGAAGCCCATTCTGAGGCATGACTTTCACCATAGAGACCTATGTGTTTGTGAGTACACACCAATTGAGCATATGTTTCTCACCTTTTGGGCCTTCTCACTCGAAAGATAGCCATGAGTTTCATTGCCCCAGAGTGAGTGTGCATTTTCCTTTTTTGGAAAAAAAATCTAGATCTAATTAACAACTAGTTAGGAAAATGGTTGAAGCTTGATCCACCTTTTTTATTTTTTCTCTTCTAGTTCTTTCCATTTCATGATCACATATCTTGTTTCACTTCATGTCTTTCATCTTGTATATGCCCTTTTCTGTAAGCTTATGCCAGTTTGACTTAGGATCTTGGATCCTGGGGGCTTGCACAACCTCCTTTGATATTTTTCATCCTTTTTCATTTGCACTGGTATGATTGGACATCTCTTGAATGTCTACTTTAGTGTGAGTTTGAAGAAAGATCATCCTCTCACTAAAGTGGGGCTAATGTACCATAGGAATAAGGAAAATTGCTTTATTTTGGGAATCATTGATGATAAATTAGACTTAATAAGGCCTTGATTTGGTGTTTCAAGGTGTTTTTCACATTCACACTAGGTCTTGGATCCTCTCAAATACATTTAATGATGTCTTGTAAAGGTGTTGTGAAGTGTTGTAACACATTTCTACACATCTCTAGACTTTTTTATTATGATTCATCTAAAAATCACCTTTTCATCACTTATAAAGTCCTATTTCAAAGTGTTGTAAAGTCTTGTTATCACTATTTACACCTTTCTTATGCTTTATTTGGACCCTTTATGCACTCATGAGACTTAATTAAGTATATTTTTGAATGTAAACATGACAAACAACATTAAATGCAACTTAATTCTTGACACCCACTTACAAGCCTAGAGTGGGACCCATTCACCATTGGTGGAAAATGAGTCCCTCTTAGCTCCAAATTCAAAATAATTCAAAAAAAAATTGGGGTTTAATTCAAAAAGACCTTATTCTAGCCTATGATGTTGTATTATTGGGTAATTAGGGAATAAATGTGTATAAATATTTTTTTCCATCCATTTGAACCCCCATTCATCTCTTAACTCATTCACACATCTCTTATCATTCATTCATCATCTACCTTTTTTATCAAGTCAAGAAAGTTAGGGATTTTACATTCAAGGGAAGATTCTTCATGTTTTACAATAGATGTTCAAGGTTGATCATCATGGAAAGGTAATAACTCCATTATTGCATGATTCATTACATTCTTTCTTCATTTTGGTTTAATTACCTAAAAGGGGTTTGACCAAGGCAAACCCCCATGCCCTAACACCCATAATTTCTTCTTATCTTCTTGTGTGGTTATATATTTAGACATCTTTGAAGCTTGGAAATCATTGAAGATAAAGTTGCAAAGTTATTTAAGTCTTCTCTTCATTGT
Organism: Sequoia sempervirens; assembly: GCA_007258455.2. Classification (NCBI taxonomy): domain Eukaryota; kingdom Viridiplantae; phylum Streptophyta; class Pinopsida; order Cupressales; family Cupressaceae; genus Sequoia; species Sequoia sempervirens. Next base: position 463,095,668 of record VDFB02000015.1, on the reverse strand, counting down.
CTAAATATCAACAAAAAGTCACATTCAAGCCCAAATTTGATAGTTTCAGAACCAGATACCTGAAGAAGTAGAAAGTGTTGAACAAAGGCTCATGTTTCCACCTTTAAATATTTATAAATTCAAAATTGGACTCATTCACCATGAGTGGTGAATGAGTCCTACTACCAGGTCTAATTTTTTTTTCTATATGTTTAGATAGCCATTTGTCCAAAATGGGCTCTAGAATAGTTTCATAGAACTGGGACTAATTCAACTAGAATGGTGAATGAGTCCCACTAGGCCTCAAAATTAGGATTAGTAGAATTTTAGATGTCATTTCTAGTCTCCATCAAGATCTCACGTGCACACATTCAGTTTCATGCATTTCTATTGCAAATTGCATTCATTACTAGGTATTTTTACATTACACAATGTGTTTCCAAAAAACATGCGTTTCAATAGTTTTACATTAATAACTAATCCATTTAATTAGGTTGTTCCATTTAGATCATTATATTTAGAGAAAATTTCATTATACATCCATTAGTTTGAGTGAACCACCTAGATTTTGGTGTGAGCTCTATCTCTTTCCTTTAGGTGAAAAACCCTAATTGAGAAAAAGAGACAACATTTCACACCCCTAAAATCTATGGTTCATTATGGTTCATCTTGCAAAATAATCTTGGCACATGCTTGCTTAGTTGTGTGTAGGAAGGTCATTTGGATTATGTAATTGACTATTGCATATGCTTTGGTCCAATATGTTCTAAGCTTCTAACTTGCATTCAAATGGAATTTTCGTATGTCAAGGTGTGAACAAGAACTATCCTATTTTCTTATCGAGTCAAATTCCATTACACTAGATACAATGTTGTCCTAGTTATCAATACCTTGATACATCATATCTATGTGTTATATCAAACAATAAGGAACAATAGAAAATCCCAATCCCGAAGTTTGAGCATCTCATCCTACATTTCATCTTGCATTATTTTGCATTGTCTTGTCACCATCTCTAATAAAATCTTGATGTGTCAAGGACTTGTTAGATCTTTTGAAGAAATCATCATAAATTATTCATTATTTATTCTTCTATCCTCTCTTTGTGCTAACCTAGTATCATGACAATCAACAAAACCATCATCAATGTATTCATCTTGCATCCACTAACCATCAACATACATCCATCTCATAATCATCACAAACCATAAACATAATCATCCATATCATAATCTCTACATAACACATCATACATTTTGCATTATCATTTGAGTTGTAAGTGTAAGTGTGGAATAAATAATGAGTAAAATAACAAAACAAACTTCTTAATAAGAGATTATATCAAGAGAATCAACAATTAAACTAGTTAAAAACATGAAAATTTATGGAAAGCATCTCATTGTTCCCTATCTCTAAGAATTTATTAAATCACAGAGGGCTCTTACATTTGGTTAGCACTGTGATTGTTAAAATGCCGATCTAGAGAATGGAATGATAATGATTATGATGCTAAATTTGTATGATTCTATTTCTAAATGCAATGATGAAATGATTTTGATGTGAATGACATAAAATAGATAAATGAAGCTACTATAAAATATGATGAATCTAAATGGAATGCCATGATTAGGATTTTGGGTATGTGCAGGATCATGATGGGCCAAAAAGTAACAAGAAGATGGGTATGTGGCTGATGACTATTTTTGTACCCAAAATTGATGAAACAAAAAGGGTTTTTAAAGGAGATTCTCAGCTTTCCACCAATATAAATTATGCTTTACTTTGAATTCAATCAGTAATTATTATTCATTTTCTATTCAACTTATGACTAAAGTCCTGATTGATAGGCTGATTGAAAAACATCTATAGATTTCAAATGATATCACATTTTTTGAATCAAAACATGTGTCACATTCTATGCTTCACATACTATAGGATTAAAGAAATAAAAATTGAATTTCATGAAGTTTTGACCAAGTTAAGGTGGTCAGACAGATGAGTTTTTATATTTTTTTTAAATTTGTAATAAAAAAATGATAATTAATTATTTATTTGGAAAAAAAATAGAAAAAAATATGCATCACATTGGGGCATGATTCCTCTACTTTTATCTAAAATATTATAAAAAAATATTATCTTATTTTGGTTAGGGTTGTCAGACAGACACCTACTTCTTATTTTTCCCCTGAAATTTAAGTACTGATGCATTGAAATTTCAAATTTTCACCAAATAGATTTTTTTTTTTTAAACAAACCTAGTAGTTTAGAAACTACATTCAATTTTCTACAGATTCTATTCTATAGATTTTTTTGACTTTTTTTCCACTTAAGGGACTTTTTTTTTTCCATGCTGATCTTGCACATACCGTTTTACTGATTACTATTGCTAAATGATAATGGCCAAATGCTTGAATACTTAATATGGTATTTCTGTAGAGTAAGATTGCACAAAGTTGGGATCCATTTCCTGTGGAGAAAGGTTGTATTTATAGATTCACAGTAGCACATTTGTGAAGGGGTAGCACAACAAAGGTCTAGATTTGATATGAAGGATTGAATTGTAAGAGATGAAGTCTGAGTTGATCATGGGGATTGTTCCTCCCTTGAAAAACATCTTTCTAGAGGATAGGAAGGATCAGAGGAAGGATATTGAAGAGGATTTTTTGTAACTTTGTGTCGTATTTGTCTCCACGACTTTCCTGTGAATGCTAGTTGAATTAAATTAGATGTTTTATAACTAATTTTATTGGTGAGTGAATAGAGAAAATTGCCTTTATTTGAATATTTTGATTTATTCAAATTAGCAAAAGAGAATAATTAATTTAATAAAGAAAACTATAAAAAATTGTTTATTAAATAAATACAGAAGAGATATGATAATTAAACAACAAAGTATTTAAACTTGTTTATTTAATTAAGATAAAATGAGGTGATTAAGATAGCATAAATGAATAAATATATAAGAAATAATAATGATTTTAATAATTAAATAAAACAAAGTATTTAAATTTTTTTATTTAATTAAGAGGAAATAGTATGATAAAAATATAAGAATTAAAAAGTGAACTATATAAATAAATATTTCTATTTATTTATTAAGTAGATGAATTTAAGGTTAAGTAATCAAATATATCATATTTAATTAATTATGTTCTCTAGACCATTTTTAGGTGTATAGAGTAGGGAATAATATAGATTTGTTATTCTAAGCATCTTAAATCATTGCATATTATAAACATTTGCATTCATCCATCCACATCCATATGCATACATTATAATCATAAAACATGCATAGAAAATATACAAAAATAGATGCATCCACACCATTTGCATCCATAAACATTTGCATATCATAATCACCCTAATGGAACCCTCAAAAAAATAATTCTTGTTCCATGTTAAAACCCTTATTGCATTTGTACATAGGGTTTCTATTTGCAAAAGCTTATATTATTCTTTTGGGCCATTGAATCCCTATTACCTAGTGCCAATTATTTGAATGTATCTTTAGCCATTCATTGTCACCTCATAACTGACCCTTTCTAGCTTAGGTTCGGACCTTTCTATTTTAGAAAATTGGGTAAGGATCTTTGAGCCCTTACGCTGTAATGCCCCTCCGTGTCGGTTGTTCTGAGCTTGTGTGTGAGTTTCTGTGTGTGCTTCATTGATTACTGTGTTATTTGATTATGTGGAAAATATAATATGTTAGTAATCATGTTTAAATAATTAATTAAATTATAAGTGATTTGAAAAGTTATTTAAAATATGATTAGAAATTAAAATCATAATCAATTAAGTTAAATCAAATGATTTAGAACAAATGATCAAATTAATCTAATTCGTTAAAAGTAAAAGTGATATTATTAGATAAATTGATTTAAATTGTTGAAGTTAATAATCATTATGAACAAAATAGTCTTGAAAAGATAATTATTTTAATAAGAAATTTAAATGGATAAGGAAATAGGAAGCTGAAGTGTTTTAAAGCCAAAAATGAAACTTCACCTATAGAGCATTTGGAAGTCGAAGAGAGCTGGAGAATATGAAGAATAAATAAATAAAAGTTGTGGTAGTTTGCAAAAATATTAATGGTGTTTTGAAGAAAATTTTGTAAATAGTTGTTTTTAATTATTTTAATATGCATGTGTTTATTTAAATTGATTGTGGAAATGATAAATAAATAAATAAATAAAAAGCTCAATCTTTTGTGGATTCGAATGGATTGGAATTTTATTTTTCAAAAAGAAGTGACTTTTGGCATTCGCTAGAAAAAGAAATGGAAGAGACTTTGGTGTGAGATTTTATTTAGAGGATTTTGAATTGGAAGGGGGGTTGCACTCTCTTGGGAACAGATTTTGGAGAATTTGGCAGTCATCTTTCTGATATAGTATTGCGTTCTTTTATTCTTCTGAGAATTCATGTGAGGATTAAGATTTAAGTTTGAGGGAGGATCTTGGAGCTGCTGGTGGAAGGATTGGATCAGCAAGAAGGATAAAGCTTCAACAGTTATCTACAGGCTCAGGATGCCAGGTTCTCCTTCTTCTTTTAACTTATTTTCTTTATAGCATCAAATGAAATAAGGATTCCTTGCTGTGAATGAAATTTTCTCTTGAATTGAAATTTAATGCTTGTAGAAAATTCTTGAATCTTTAGAAATGCTTTGGACTGTTTTTCAATTAGGAAAGCTTTACTGGGGTGGGACTGTTATTGATTTAAAGTGAAATTTTGTTGGGATTCTAGAATTGAATAGTGTTACTGTAGTTTTGTGTTAAAAATAATAGTGAACCAGTAAAAGAATAAGCTCATGACTGTGAATTTGAGGTTGTGTAAATTTCCATTTGTAGATAAATCTTACAAATATATTCTGTGTTTAAATATTTATATTGAAACAGTAAATTGTACAATTGAAATTTATTTCTTTGTATTCAAAATATTTTTGTATGCAATATATATAGGTATATTTATATATATATCATATATATATATATATAAATGTATACACATATATATATATATATATATATATAAATGTAAAATTAGCATCAAAAGAAAAAATTAATTAAGATTCAAGTTTCTGTTGTATTATATTTGTTTTGAAATTATAAATAAATAAATAAATAAATAAATAAAAATAAATAAATAAATAAATAAATAATATTTGTTTTGAAATTATTTGTATATATATATTTATTAAACTTATTTGTTCAGATTCCACTGATTATTTAATTTTTTCAAAATAAAACATTCTGTTTCTTTTTTTAAAATAAAACAGAATCTGTTTAAAATGGAAATAATAATAAAATAGAAAGAAATCTTTTTTTGTTATTGATTTATTAAATTACCAACTATAAGAAGATAAGTTAGTAGAAAAATCAATTTATGAATATATGGCAGCATTGATTTATTTAATTCTTGTTTTGAGTGAATATTTTGAAATAGAAAGGAATTCCTATTAATTTGTTAAATTGTGAAATTTGATAGGATAATATAGTAGATGGGAAATTTGTGAATATATATATATATATATATATATATCAGCATTGATTGTCTAATTCTTATTTTTAAATGTGTATAGGGTGGAAATAGAATTTAATATAAATTTGAATAAGTTATTTTATTTATGAAGTTAAGTCTTGTAGATTTGTTGAATTCTTAGAAAAGATTTATTCTCTTTCTACTTTCCTTCAAAAGAATTAAAATATATATAGATATAGTGGTTTTAAAAAGGTTTTTATTGTGTGTAAATTTATTTAGATAGATTTAAGATTTTAAGGTGGTAAGTTCTAATATGTAGTTTGGGTATTTAGAGTATGGTTATTAATATTATCATTTTAAGTATAACAAATGGTCTTAAGTGGTTGGCGCAATTACTTTAAATATTGGAATTGAGTGTTAAGTTAGTGAGATGAAGGGAAGTGGAGATAATGTTTAAATTTATGTTTTGTATATAAGTGGTTATGAAATGGTAACAAGTTAACTACCCAACTATTAAGTAGTTTTCAATTATGTTGATAAATGAAAAGGGGAATTTAAATGTATGGGCATGGTTAGAGATTGATTAGGATATTCTCGAATTGGATAGTTTATTGGTGAAATAGGATTGTAATCTTTTGAAAGTTGATTTCCTTTATATTCATTTCATGGTTGATTTGTAAGTTCTCTTTATGGATAAATATTTTAGAATACTTGTGATGGTTATCTTGGATTGTTTTAGTTAATTAAGTAATTCCATTGGGGAAGTTGTAAAGTTATTTAGTTCTGGTCGTTAATTGATTTGTTATTAAATTTTGTTCTCATTTGAATTTGTGGTTGTTGTTATGCAAGTGTTTTTGTGGGTTGTGAGTGGTTGAGTATTTAAGGTGTTCTTTAATTGGTCCCTTGGATGCCTAGTTGCATGCTTTTATCTCTGTTATTGAAGGATTGTTTTTGGATGTTTTCGTATTGGTGTGAATGCCTTTGGAGATCAATTTTGATTCAAGGAATCCTTTGTCATTTAATTTGTGTTGCAATGTAACTGGGAACTTTTGTTTTGGTTTATGAGTTGTGGATAGTTGATCTTCTTGAATTTTTGATTTATTTTGTATCTAAGTTGATTATGTAGTCTGGATGGAGTTGTTGATCTTATTTTAATGTATTCACTCATTATATTTAAATTGAAAATAGTTCTTGTGGCCTTGCAATTATTGTTGTCATTGCTATGTTGTTGATTTTAAGAAGTTGATTTGCGTACCATCATAAGGGGATTCTTGTGAGGAGAAAATTGAGGTCTCCCATGGAATACCTAGTTGGTGGCTTTTGGTTTCATTAAGTGATTTCGTTGAATTAAAGGTTGATTTTCTTGTGCGTTTTCCTATTTGAGGTGATACCATTGTTGATTTGTGGATGGGTCTTGATGAATCTTCCCTTTGTATGGTTTTCTGAGCTACTCTCATATTTGAGGAAATTTTATCCTTGTGTTGGAATTATTGGAGAAATATTCATGTTGCTTCATTTTACCCTTGTTTGTGGGTTTTCATTCTTTTGGCTTCCAGAGGCTTGAGATGATTGATAATTGATGTTCTCTCTCTTTATGTGCCTTGATTTGGCGAGTGTTTTGGTTTCATGATTTTAAAAGGGTTGTACAAGAATTGTTGAGACTTAGATATTGTATTTATAGCGAGATGGGTAATGCCTCGCATGCTTTTATGATGTGATTCTTTGTTCAAATTATGATGGTACAACCCTTGGTTTTTTTTTATGTTGTTGGGTCTCTAGGGAGAGTGGCTCCTCATGGGGGCCGGCACCCCGCGTAAGGGGAAGAGCATAGGAGAACCCACGAGTGAGTTGGTAATCAAGTGAAAACCTAATAATTAACTTAGGAGGGTTGGGTAGTAATATCATTACAAGATTTAAAAAATGGATGCCTCGTCTTCATTAGTTCTTTCGCAGACTAATGGAAGGCTGAGAAGGCCATGGTTGGCAAGGTCGTAACCTCGTCCTCATGAGAGGTTATCGGCTCCGCATGAGCTACCCTATGGTGCCGGCGCCTCAAGTAGGAGGAAGGGCCAGGAGAACCCATGCAGGCTATGCGATGACACTCTCCCCTAGTTGCCCATGTGTTTTTACTTTATTGTGTTCCTCTGGAAGTAGGTCGTGGGAGTTGGTTTAGATTGTTGTTTTGAATTGATTTAATTTGATTATTGTTTTTATACATCTTTAGTATATTTTGTGGTCTTGTATGATCTCATTGATATCTGGCTTATGACCTTGTACTTTTATGGTACTGTGATATGATGTTATTGTATTGTTTAGTTGCAATTTGGAATTGCATTATGTTTATTAATTCAGTTTGATTTGGAAGCGTTTCATGATCATCCTTTGGTTACTTGTTATTGGTCAATGCTTTGATTTATGTGTTGGGATTTGTGACTTTAAGTTATTATATTGTCTCTTGTAATCCTTGTGTTTTATGATACTTTTGTATGGCGTTGAGTCTTGTGGTTCCCTATTTGGATGTCCTTGGTTGAGGACTCTTTCTTGTTAGCTCCTAGCATGGGGGGTGGGTCTTCGGACTCACATGGTCAGGTGGAACGTGCTAAGCACCCCATTGGGTCCCCAGTCAAGGATTGAGAGGTGCGGTTTGGTGCTGTTGCGGTGACTCCAAAGTTGTATTTGTCTTGGAGCCAGTTATGATATTGTGTATTCATCTATTCAATTGTATCATGTTATCTTTTTATGTTGGAAACACTTTTGTATCATTGTACTTCTTGAATATTGAATTGTAATGTAACATTAAACCTTATGTGGCTATTTGCAGTTGATATTCAATATGTTAAGTTAATTATGTATATGTTGTATTTATGTACTTAGATGGTTTCTTTTCACTGATTATCATGTATGTGTTATATTTGTTAATGTTTATTTTGTTATGGATTATATCTTTGGATTTTATTCTTTATTGTTGTTTTGTGGATCTCAGTCTCGTAATGACTCCTCGTGTACCCCAAGGGATGTATATGTTAATGAATCTACTTAAATGAAATTCATGTTATGATTCAATATGTATTACATGTATGTTATGTTTACTTTTAAAAAAAAATAAAATTGTGCTAGAATTATTGTTTATTTGTCCTTTGGGGTTCACACGGCGAGGCATTACATACGCTCTTCATATTTTATAACTTAGATATTTTTGAGTTAATTTGTGTCCTAGGAATTCCCCTTCATAAGAAAAACTTATGAGAATATGCGTAAAAATTTCACTTAAGTCCTAATGACCGTTGTAACTATATCATTCATAGCTTATTTATTCATAGGTTTACACCTTGAATTAGTGATGAGTGATGAGTGGTACTTTCCTTTCATATTGGTCATTGCTAATGGCATTCAATACCTTAAATTTCTAATAGAAATGAGTGATGTTCTTAGCCTTATCCTCTTATCATCCATCGAGGATGGCGATTGAAAAAAAAATTTGTAATAGCTATGAGTGATATTTTTTCGCACTATGTGATCATTGATATGTTGTAAAGAATATTTCTTCCATTAGCGATGTGCGATGAACCTTATAAATAATGTAAACCGTTCATCACTAATTTCTTGTACAATATATGAGAAGAATTAGTGATGAACAGAGGCCTTATTGCTCATTGCAGATTTATCTTAGAACTTAAGTTCTAAACTAGCGATAAGTGATGGGTGGCTTCTAAAAGGGTTTTTCTTTTGCTAATTTAATACGATCTTATGGGTGGTATATTTGGTACCATTTTTTTTATGCAGGTACACATGTCTAAGATTTGATATTTCTACATTGTCTCTCACTGCCAATGGGATCCTAGGCATGAAGTATAAATTGGTGAAGCATAATGATGGGAAAAATGTGACAAGAAGTTAGGCCATAGAATCAAGGGTTAAAGGCCATCACAAGGATGTTTTCATCAGTGATAGAGCTGGGTGAATATAAAGTGGATTGGCAATGAGCATTAACCATTAATGGAAGGAGTAATATGGCATCATCCTAGGGACCTCACACACAAAAAAAAAGGGAATCAAAAAAATAATTGGAGGACCATTTATAAAGGTTCAAAGCAAGATGATCCCATGAATAGAAAGTCATTGCATAAGTAACTCCATTGCTAATGAGAACCTCAAGATTAGGGAAAGATCAGAAATGAAGCGAGGAAGTGTGCAAGGAAAGTTTCTCTCTAAAATGGCCTTATGTACTTTGCCAATATTATTGAAAGCATAGATTAGGTTAGTGACACATGTTGATTGATAGATCACAACACTTGAGTTGGCATTGTTGTTTCCCATCCATGAAGTTTTAATTGCTTTAAAAGCAACAACTTATATTCAATCTTGAACTATAAGTTACCAACTTGCTCACATAAGGAGATTTCGAGTCATTAATATTGAATGCTTCAAATTTCCTATTTAAATGCAGATTACTTGAGTGATCTTCCATGTCATAATTCATTTTGTGATGAATGAGGATCAAAGGCTGATAAAGAAGTGTGTGGGAATTGAATTTTTCTGAGAAGTGTGTAGATATTATAGGCAAGTAGGTTTGTCATGATGATTTTAGATTCTAAGGGGTTGAATTTGTTTGAGCCTAAGGGAGGTTTAGAAAATGAAAGTGGAATGCACAAAGCTCCTAATATGCCAAAAGGAAGAGTAGGATTAGGGAAAATCAAGGAGTATAGTACCAAAGAAAATTACCATCCAAAAGAGTAGATAGTTTCAAAAGAATTAGTCAAACACAAAGAGAAGAGGATGGTAAAATATGAAAAGAGGGCATGGATGGAGAGTGAACATTATAAGGCCTATCCAAAGGAATACAATTATCCATGTGAGGTTCTTAATAACCCTTCATACAATGAGGGTGACATTGAAGCAGAGGGAAATTATTATCCACTCTCCCTAGTACTATCGAGGAATCCTAACGAAGAGGTGGTGACAGTTTCTCTAGTCCCACTAGAAGCAAAACATGGGTGAATATCCTATGAGGTTGATGACTCAAAGTGATGATTGTGCCCTGTTTTTGTTTTGATGACACCATGCCCTTTCTATTAGAATTATCCTATCCAACACTCATGTAATTTCTTGTTTAATGTGTTGAGGTGCAATTTTTTCAGGCTTATATAGAGGAGAAGTTCTAGACTAGCTAACCTCAGTGGCATGCATATTGTTTCTGGACAATATACAAGTTTGTGTTGGAGTAGCTATCAAGGAATCTTGTTTGGTCAACAAGGATGAGGATTCAACATGGTTACAACAAACTTTTTCTTTCAAGGAGCTCGTGTGTATTCATTCAGAGAATGTGGAGTGCGATCTTTTACTCTTCCATTTTCCTCATGTGATTGCATGTAACAAACTAGGAATATCTAGAGTTATGGTACAAATGAAATAAAATTTAAATGTAATTAATCCTAATGCTCATTGCTCCCTTATCCTATAAAAGGGGGATTTAAGGGCTTGTTACAAAAGTGGGATTCAAAAGTCTTAATAGGGTTCTAGGTAAATGCTAACTTCAGAAAGGGAACTTAGAATAGAATTCTAAAGCAGGCCAGTAGTTTGTCTTGGATAGGTAGTCATGTATGTAATGATCTTAAATGAGGTTTATAGAAATTACTGATATCAAAACAAATATCAGTCAAGGAATTGATACTCTCCTATGTATTTTCATTCCAAAGTCATGAATGAAAAATACTAATGGTGTTATCATTTGTCTTCAAATACTTCATTTGAATGTATTACTCTATTTTTAGCTTTAATTCAAATAATTAATTAAAATTCTTAAATAGGGTCATAAAATTTGTAAGGGATGGCTTAGGATTACTAAGAAGTAAACATTTCTTGCACAGTTAGTTTTTGGAAATGCAAAGCAAGACTAAAATAGTCAGTTTCTCTCCTAAATAAGTAATTTGTATATTACTAATCATTTTGTATACTTGATTCCATTACTCCAATTGATTAGAAACTGGTCATTTTGTTAGAAAATCTTGTAGAGGATGAACAAATAGTGTTCTTGGCTCTAACATTCTGAGAAGATAATACTTAAATAGAAAATCTCCCCACAGATAGTAAAAGTGGAATGATTTTAGATTCCTAGAAAATGGCTAATCCTTCATTGGAAAATATGCCAAATCTTCAATGAAATTGATTTTATCTATTATAAAACAAATTAAATAGTGTATAAATGTGTGACTAATTGCTTATATTGCATGAAAACACAATTGGGATTACCGTCCTAGGTTTCATAGAGCTTGAAGTGAAGGAGTATGAACATTAAAATCCTATGCTTGTTGTGTTGGCCACTAACCTAATTGTTCTTCATCATAGGAGTTGGCTACTTTTTAAGGATTGTTTGGTTCTATTGGAAAAATCACCAATAGAAATGGTGACTCTACTAGGGATATACTATGAATCTCTGGTTGTAGACTATCAGAGTTAGGAATTTGGCGAGTTTGAACATCTAGTTCAAATACTGAGGAATTACTAAACTTGGAAATGTTCCTGTTGAGCAAGTTTCAAAAGGTATATGTGTGACTCTACTGTGGGAGGAAACCCATAAGGATATTCATCTTTGAAGGAGCTTCATATTGCTTGAATCCCAATCCTTTGAAAAGATGTGGTGACTCTGTCCAAAGAACCTCTTGAAGATTTGAAGAATATCTCAGATCTACAAAAAAAATCAATCAAGAAAGGTTAGTAGTTGTGCCAAGTTTCTAGGTATTCTTCATTTTTTGGTTTTCAATAAATCCAAACATATATATGAAAACCATACTTATAAGTCTTGTAAAAATTTGATTCCCTATTCAATGATTATGCACTAAGGAAGGGAATAATAGTGAAATTTTATGCATAGTTTTGTATTACTAGATTGTAGTATCTATTATGAAGAGAATTATTAAAAGTTTTTGAAGAAAGCCATTTAGAGGATCTTAAGAAAGTTTAGATAGAATTTGAATTGTAAAAGCTTAAGGTCATCTTGTAAAAGAAGTCTAAGTTGCCTAGTGTAACTGTAAAGTTGATATAAAAGGGTTTGTAGAGCTATAAGAAAATGTATCATCACACTGTGCATTCCTGTATGGAACCAAATGTAACAATGCATAGTGCTCAGGCCTTGTCATGTAATAAAAGAAGTTTCAACATCAAAATGTATATGGCCATAAATTTTGATGGCATTTCAGGTTACCCAAATGTTATTCCAGCTGAAATAAAAAATGAGCTACCAAAGTTTAGTGGTACAAAAAGTGACTTAACAAGTAAGAATTTTTAAGAATTTAGTAATTTAATGGATGATTATGAAGTTGATCTTGAGGATATAATATAAGTCTATTTATTTAGTCTCTATAAGGAGATTCAAGAGATTGGTTCTCTAATTTACTAGCATGCTCTATTTGTTCTTGGAGTGATTTAAAAGTAGTGTTCATGGAGCAATTCAATGAAAGAATTAGTGTTGGCTATTTGCTCAATAAATTTATGAACATTGAGAGAGAAGATGATGAGATAGTCCTAACATTTAACCAAATATTTTCTAAAACATTAAGGGATATTCCTAATGTTTTGGATCTTAGTGATGCAATATGTTTGGTTGTTTATTTAGGAGCTTTTGATAAAAATATGAGCTATCTACTGAAAGATAAAAAACCCAAAACCTTACATCAGGCCTATGGGATAGCCATGAACATTTAAAACAACTTGAAATATGGGATGCAAATGAATCACTTGGATACGAGTGTCTACTACTATAGAATGCCTAATGTTGATGGATGGTGTAAACCAAAAGTCAAAAATGAATATAGGAGCATTTGGACCCCTATTGTTTCAGCTTGCACAACATTCTATAATACTAATCTCATAAAGCCATAGACACATCATCAAGAATCCATCAGGTCTTGAAATTACAATGATATTGATTTTACTACTCTTTATGAATCAAGTAGTGAGATATCAAATGATGAGGAAGATAGCAAAGAAAAGGCTAAAGATATATACTTCAATGAGGAAAAGGATGTGGTTCCAGTTCTATTGAAGGGTCCATTTCCTATGCTCCTATGGATGACATAAGACTGAGCACTCAATTTGAAAATTCTAAATAGAGTTGGAATGTTGAAAAATACTCCTATTGTAGTGATAATGATAGCATTGAGTATGGTCAAATATCCATTGAATGTGATTTTCCTCATGAAGAAGAGATAGAATCATTTTGTGCAAATGAGAAGTGTGATGATAATGTTTTAAGTACCTTTGAAAATGTGTCTATCTACTCTTCTAATGGTTACAGTGATTTTGGATGTTGTAATGACTTGGAGGAATTAGACGTACATGTTGAGAAAAATGAGGTTCTTATGTTAGCAATAAGTTTAATAGAAAATCCATTTTATGATGAGCCTCCATCTTCACCAGAGACAAAAAATAATGATCCTTATTGATGTAGATATAATCCATTCCTTGTTGAGGACTCTAATGATACATCTAATATAGCGTTAGAATATGGTCTTTAGCATACAAAGCAACACATTTATGTACTCCTTGAGGGAATTATTTATGAATGCATTACATTTGATGTAGGTGTTGAAGATAAAGTTAAGTATCAAGGTGTCAATTACTTGGGGGAGTATGAATGTTTTTAGTTTCCAATTCAGTGGGAAGGAATTTTGACGAAGCATGACAATGAGATGAGCAGAAAGGAATGTTATTTTTAGAATAAAAATATTTCATATTATGAATATAACACATATGTGTCATGTGATGATGAAAATTTTCATTTATGCCTAACTCTACACTATAGGATGATGAAAGTTACACTAGCAGTTTTATACTCAGAAAGGTTGTGAGAAATGGTGATAACAAAGATTATAATCAGATAGACTCTCACTTGTTAAAAGGATGCCTAACATTTGTTTTGATAGAGTTAAAATTTCTCTTACTTCAATGGTACAATAAGGACAAATGCGAATGGAAAAACATCAACTCCTTTAGAAGGCTATTTTTTGATAGAAGTAAGAGCTTATTCAATTTTTTGTGGCTTAGTGCCACCAATCAAGAGGGTAAAACCTAGTTGAACTAAGGGATGCATAATACAGTTTGCATCTTTGAATTTTTTTTGTTGGTTGGGTAGAGATTGGATCTCCCTTTTCAAGTCTCCTTGTGTAAATTTTGTACATATGTTGTTTTTTTTTTGTGCCTAGTCTGCTTCACCTAAAATTCTAATATCTCACCATGCCTATAAGAGGCATGTGTCCCCAGTCAAATCCAATGATGGAACCCTCAAAAAAACATTTCTTGTTCCATGTTAAAACCCTTATTGCATTTGGACATAGGGTTGCTATCTACAAAATATTATATTATTCGTTTGTGTCATTGACTCCCTATTACCTATTGCCAATTATTTTAATGTATCTTTAGTCATTCATTGTCACTTGGTAACTAACCCTTTCTAGCTTAGGTTCAGACCTTTCTATTTTATAAAACTAGGTAAGGATCTTTGAGCCCTTATGCTCTTCATATTTTATAACTTAGAGATTTTCAAGTTAATTTTTTTCCTAGGAAGTCCCCTTCATAAGAACAATTTATGAAAACATGCCTAAAAATTTCACTTAAGTTCTGATGGCCCTTGTAACTATATCATTCATTTCTGATTTATTCATAGGTTTACACTATGAATTAGTGATGAGGGATGAGAAGTACTTTCCTTTGATATCGCTCATCGCTAATGGAATTTGATCCCTCAAATTTGTAATAGTAATGATGTTCTTAGCCTTATGCTCTTATCATCCATCATAGATGGCCATTGGAAAGAAAATTTGTAAAATTGATGAGGAATATGTTGTAAAAAATAGTTCTCAAATTAGCAATGCACAATGAACCTTATAAATAATGTCAACTATTCATTGCTAATTGCTTGCACAATATATGAAGAGAATCAACGATCAATGGAGGCCTTATCACTCATCACACATTTATCTCAGAACTTAAGTTCAAAACTAGTGATAAGTAATGGGTGCCTTCTAAAAGGGTTTTCTTTCATTAATTTTATGTGATCTTATGGGCGATATCTTTGGCGCCATTTTTTTATGTAGATACACGTGTCCAAAATTTGGCATTTCCACAATTTCTCTCGCCATCAATGGGATCCTAGGCATGAAGTATAAATTGGTAAAAAATGATGATGGGAAAAATGTGACTGAAATTCAAGCCATAGAATCAAGGGTTAAAGGTCATCACAGGGATTTTTTCATTGTTGATAGATCTAGGTGAAGATAATGTGGATAGGAGACACACAATAACCATTAATGGAAGGATCAATGTGGCAGCATCCTGGGGACCTCACACAAAGAAAAAAGGGGATCAACAAAAGAACTAGAGGACTATTGATAAACATTTAAAGTAGGATGATCCCATGAACACAAAGTCATCACATGAGTAACTTCATTGCTAATGAGCACCTCAGGATTAGGGAAGGATCAACAATGAAGTGAGGAAGCATGCAAGGAAAGTTTCTCTCTAAACTAGCCTCATGTACTTCGTTGATATTAATGAAAGCACAAATTAGGTTAGCGATACATGTTGATTGATAGATTGCAACACTTGAGATGGCATTGTTGTTTCCCATGGACTAATTTTTAATTTCTTTAAAAGCAACAACTTAGATTCAATCTTGAGCTGTAAGTTACCAACTTGCTCACATAAGGAGATTTTGAGTCATTAGTCTTGCATGCTTCAAATTTCCTATTTAAATGTAGATTTCTCGAGTGATCTTCCATGTCATAATTCATTTTGTAATGAATGAGGGTCGAAGGTTGATAAAGAACTATGTGGGAATTGAATTTTCTTACAAAGTGTGTAGATATTCTAAGCAAGTAGGCCTATCATGATGATTCAAGAGTCTGAGGGGCTAACTTTGTTTGAGCCTAAGTGAGGTTTAGAAAATGAAAGTGGAATGCATGGAGCTCCTAATATTCCAAAAAGAAGAGTAGGATTATGGAAAATAAAGGAGTATAGTATTAAGGAAAATTACCATCCATAAGAGCTGATAGTTTCAGAAGAATTAGTCAAACACAAAGAGAAGAGGATGGTAAAATATGAAAAGAGGGCATGGATGGAGAGTGAACAGTATAATTCCTATCCAAAGGAATGAAATTCTCCATATTAGGTTCTTAATAACCCTTTAGAAAATGAGGGTGACACTAAAGCAAAGAGAAATTATTATCCTCTCTCCCTAGTACTATTGAGGAATCTTGACGAAGAGGTGGTGATAGTTTCTCTAGTCCCACCACAAGTAAAATGTGAGTGAATATCCTCGAAGGTTGATTACTCAAAGTGATCATTGTGCCCTCTTTTGCATTTTTGATGACACCATGCCCTTTCTATTATAATTTTCTTATTCAACACTCATGTGATTTCTTGTTTCATGTGCAATGGTGGAATGTTTTCAGGCTGATATATAATAGAAGTCCTAGGCTAGCTAACCTCAGTGGTGTGTATATTTTATCCAGATAATATACAAGTTCATGTTGGAGCTTCTATTATAGAATCTTCTTTTCTCAACAAGGATGAGGATTCAACATGGTTACAACAAACTCTTCCTTTCAAGGAGCTGGCATGTCTTCATTTAGAGAATGTGGAGTGCAGTCTTTTACTCTTCCATTTTCCACAAATTATTGCATGTAACAAACTAGGAATATCTCAAATTCTAGTACAAATGAATTCAAATGTAAATGTAATCAAGCCTGATGTTTGTTGCTCCCTTATCCTATAAAAGGGGGATTTCAAGGCTTGCTACAAAAGTTAGATTAAGAAGTCTTAATAGGGTTCTAGGTAAAAGCCAAGTTTAGAAAGGGAACTTAGAATAGAATTCTAAAGTAGGTCAATAGTTTGTCTTGGAGAGGAAGTCGTGTATGTAATGATCATAAATGAGTTTTATAGAAATTACTGATATCAAAATAAATATCTATCAAGAAATTGATACTCTCCTATGTATGTTCATTTCAAAGTCATGAATGAGAAATACTAATGTTGTTATCATTTGTCTTCAAATACTTCATTTTAATGTATTACTCTTTTTTCAGCTTTAATTCAAAGAATTAATTAAAATGATTAAATAGGTTCATAAACTTTGTAAGGAATGGCTTAGGATTACTAAGAAGTAAACATTTCTTGCACAGTGAGTTTTCATAAATGCAAAGCAATGCAAAAATTGTCCATTTCTCTCCAAAATAAGTAGTTTGTATATTACTAATCCTCTTGTATACTTGACTTTGTTGCTATAATTGATTAGACACTAGTCATTTTGTCATTAAATCTTGCATAAGATGAAAAAATAGTGTTCTTAGTTCTAGAATTCTGAGAAGATAATACTTAAATAGAAAATCTCTCCAAGGATAGTAAAAGTGGAATTATTTTCAATTCCTATTAGATGGATAATCCTTCATTTGAAAATCTTCCAAATCTTCAATGAAATTGATTTTATTTGCTATAAAAGGAATTAATCTATGTATAAATGTGTTACTAATTGATTATATTGAACAAAAACATAATTGGGATTACCCTCCAAGGTTTCATAGAGCAAGAAGTGAAGGAGTACGAACTTTAAAATACTATGCTAGTTGTGTTGGCCACTAACCTAATAGTTCTTCAATAAAGGAGTTGGCTACTTCTTAGAGGATTTTTTGGTTTTGCTAGAAAATTCACCAACACATCCATCCATATCATATCATGAAAAGATAATGAAAAAGAATATAACATTGCATCCATACGTAGCATAATCATCCCACATCAGATAGACATAAAAATGAAATACATCCATAAATGAAATAAAGTCAACACATCATAACATAAATCATTCGTATTTGTATTTATATATATCAAAAAATGTCTCATGGTACAAAATTTTGATCGGTGTATGTACATTGATGATAAGTACAATATCCATGAGGCTATCAAAAAGGAGGCAATGAATGTATATTAGTAAAAAGAATGGGGAAAATCTATAAAAGTGTCTGTACATAAAAAAATTATAGCCCTGGTGGTTGCTACCCTCTCCATCCTGTCACTCAAGTTGATCCTCTGCTTGGGTATATGTATCTCTCCACTAAGAAAAATCAAGTTGACAAAGAGCCACTGGAGCATCTCCATGATAGTGCTTCCTATAATACACAAGCTCTATAACAACCTCTCTATATAGCCACATTGAAACTATCTGACCATGGGTGGATGTCATAAGGCTCTCAATCTACTAACATCGAGCCACCTGCTAATCTCTCTCACCTATGACAATTTGTACTCTTTGCAGCACTATGTCTCTCTCAACTATCACTGCAACCACCTGCTACCGAGCCTAGTCTCACTCAATATTCAAAACCAAAATCTGTTGGTGGGCCTAGTCATGCTCACCTATCAAAACCTACACCTACTAATGCAGCTATTGTATCTATGCATCTTTGAAATCCAATAGCGGTGCTGGTGGTGGCACTAGCTAATGTTGCACCACCAAAGGTTGTTTTCCCACTAGAGGAGCTCTTGGAACCTATCCATCATGTCCATGTTGGAACCTTGACCCCTCTGCCTCACAACATCCCTCTAGGAGGAGCACCTACAAGATCTGTGAGTCAACTCAGAGGGACGAAACATGCATCATAAGTGGGAGTAGTATAAGAAATGGGCTGAATTTGATCATATGCCCAAGGCTAGGCAACCAACTAGTGGAAACTCTCAACGGCCTCTACTACCAAAATTGTTGATCCCCATGTCAAAACCTAATTGGAAACTCTAGCAATAATATCCCTATAAGCATTGTCGGTCCTATCTTGGACATCACCAAACTATATAGCCACTTTTTTAGAAGGTACCTCTCGATCATAGTATGCTCCCGACCCTGCATATAATGAGTCTGTTGGGTGACGAAAAGTTATGCATCATCAAACTAGGCCAACATTTGAAGCCATGGTTGCCATTGGAACACAATAATATCATCAATCACCTATTGCTAGTACAAGAGCCCAATTTTTCCTGTGTAGTTGAGTGTAATGGCACCTCAGTATCTCCATATGATGGGATCATCTAGCTCTAGGTCTTCCATATATGCAATTAGTTAAAGCATTGTAATGTGCTCCCATGCCCAAATATGAAGAAGAGGCACACTTGCACTGATGGATCTCCCATCATAATAAACAAAATCATGCAAATCATAGTACAAGGAGGCTAGCATCATACGACCCCACACAAAAAGAGTCCTTGGATAAAGCATCCTCTACCAAGCCAAGCCCCAACCTAGACTAAAGAATCAATTGTGTATGTCTGGAGCCACCAAGCCTAAAATGATGGCCGCAACAATCAATCTGAACATTAGCACATGACCCATGTATGTCTCTAAATCTATTTGTGATGTGACCAACATGATCTGGTCCATCTCCATAACCTCAAAGCACACATCCAATCTGACATCATGATCATAGATCACTTGATTACAATGTATCGATAGGAAACTACAATATCCACCACACATCCTATAAAGTCACTATCACCTCTCCTTTAGAAGGTGGAAAATGAAGTTTCGTTGTCCCATCTCTTGTACAACACTGTCATTATGGCCAAATGGGACCTAATCATAGGTGCATATGCGATATACCACAATCCAATCTTTCCCAGGTGCTCCTGGTGCAACTCAAATAAATCATCTAATCCCTTGACATTAATGGTGGGATGACCTACTACACCCATGAAGCACACAACATTAGGAAATCATGAAAATTTGAAGTTATTTGGAATTTCTGGCTTGGGGGTATGTGTAGGATCATCATGGAAAAAATAGGCCCTTAAGTGGCAAAAAAATTAGAAAAATCAGAGTTAGGAAACTTGACATAAAAAATTGAATAAGTTATCAATATTATTTCAAAAATATGTAAGAATAGAATCTATAGCAAATTGAATGTAGTTTCTAAACTACTAGGTTTTTTAATAGAAAAAAAATCTATTTGGTGAAAATTTGAAATTTCAATGGAGTAGTACTTAAATTTCAAGGAAAAATAAGAAGTAGGTGTTTGTTTGACCACCCTAACCATGATAAAATGATACTATTTTTTTATAATATTTTAGATATAATTAGATGACTCATGTCCCGATGTGATGCATATTTTTTTGTAATTTTTTTCCAAGTAAACAATTAATTATGTTTTTTTTATTACAACCTTTAAAAAATATAAAAAAATCATATGTCTGACCACTTTAACTTGGTCAAGACTTTATGAAATTCAAATTTTATTTTTCTAATCCTATAGTATGTGAAGTACAAAATGTGACACATTTTTTGGATTAAAAAAATCTGATATCGTTTGAAAGTGATAGATGTTTGACATCATGATCCTGCACATGCCCTTGGAAATCACAAATGCATCACTATTTACAAATATGTTGCTATATTGAAAACTAAAATAGTGGTGCCCAATACATTTTAAAACTCAAATTGAAAAATGCATTATGATTTAGAATTTGGCATGACCTAGCCCTAACTTTCAAATTGGAAAGTGTGTTGCTAGATACAAATGTGTCACCATTTAAAATTTAAATCCATAAAATCAAATCTGGAAAAGCATCAGCCTAGACATATGTGTTGTTATATATCGTTTGGGTTTCGCAAATTGAATTTTGGGCATCGTTATAAAGCGACACCCCAAATTCTAAATTCTAACACCTAATAAATGCATCAAAATTTTAAATTTCAAATTAGGTTTCAAATCACATACCAATGGTCGTGCGCCTAGAAGGTGCTGGAACTCACAAAATCAATCAGAAATGTGTCGAGGAAGCCCATGGCATGCCATTTCATTAAAGGTTCAAAGCTCAATTTGCAAGAATTCTTTAAGTGTGAATGCAAAAATGAATTGAAAATGACCCCTTTTGGCCTATTTAAGCTGGAAAATTAGGGTTTTTTGCCCTAATTTAACCTTTATAATGGGATTTATTAGCATCTTCACTAATTTTTTGAATTTGGACCTAATTTTGCATTGTTTTTTGTATTATTTGCATTGTTCTTGCATCCTAGAACCTTTCTAGATCCTTGGGGCATCTTTTGAACCTTTGTCAAGAAATCAACCCAAAATTTGAAATTTTTGCCTAATTTCTCGAGCGAGCAAGGAATCAGTTTTATCCTTCCACTAAACATTCATAATTTTTTATTTTATTTTTTGATTTGGGAAGCAGTTTTAATTTGAAAAGTGTTGTTCTTTGAACCAAAGCAATAGATACCTCACTTCAAAGAGGGGAAAAATGTAGACACTAAAAATTATCCTAATTGATGTCATACATTTAAACTGGGTTTATTAACATCATTTCCTCTTTATCCATCCTCTTTTTACTTAATTTATTTAATTAACCTAGATAATTAATTAATTGCATCATTTCATCTAATTGGCCTCATTTATTTAATTGGGTTAGTTCATCTCTTCCGCACCAACACTTCATCTAATTAAATTAAAAATATTAAAATATTTAATTTAATCTCCTAAGTCATCTTATTTAATTAAACAATTCTATGTTATTTAATTAAATAATTTCATCACCCTTCCTCTATTTATTAAATCATCTAATTTAATCAATATCATCTAATTCCTTTAATTCCCTAATTGCATTAATTAAACCAAGTGTTTGATTAGCAATTAAACTAACTTTCCTCTAATCAAAGGGAATATTCCCATGGAATATTCTTTATCCTTTTTACACAATTAAAACTTTATTTTAATTTGTAAAATTAACCTTTTCCCTCACCTTAAAGGAATATTCTCTCTCATCCAATCAACTCACTTAGCTTCAAAATCAAGTGAACCTTTCAACCTCCTAAACAAGTTTCCTTTGACCTATGTGAGTAGGTCAAAAGTGTGTTTGTTTGAGATAATTGTGAGCCCTTGATTAATTTTCATCTTGCATTCTCATTTGTTGCTAAGAATCCATGATCCATACCTTTCATCCTCTTCATCTTGAACTATTGATTAAGCTTTTTGATCTCAACCATCCATTTTTCATTTGCTCTCCTATAAATAGATCACCATTTGGAGACAAATGGATCCATCTTTTATTGCAAACTTATGTTGTTAAATTTACTCACATCCATAATCTCAATTTGCACACATTTAGCTTTTTATTTTTAGTTTTTTGTAGTTGCATAATACCTTCAAGCTTTCATTAATGGCTTCCATGCATCCATCCTAGTTTGTAAATAAATTAGAGTTTTCATATTTTAGCTCATTTTCAAATTAAATTAGCTTAGATTAGCTTAGAAATTGCACAATTAGATCATTTATAGCATAAAATCATGGTAACTTAGCTTGTATCATGTTCATTTTGTGCATACTTTAATATTTTCAAACATCAAGCACCATGGTTTCATTGATTCTCTTCCATACAATCGATTGAGACAAGATCTCTATCATAGGATAGGGAAAGTGTCGTTAATCCACATCAACGCAACACCAATTCCACAAAAAGGTAAAGTTTCAATAGATTAGAGTGCATTTTTTCTATAAATATTTCATAAATTTAGAATGTGTCTTTTTTTTTTTTGACAAAATGTATACTTTCAATTTTGATTGATTGATCTTGTTAAGATTCAAGTATTGGTGGCTCCATTATGCTTCAATTCTTCATGGATCAAGCATACTTCAACACATATCAGTATTTTGCATTGAAAAATATAATTTACCCCTAACACTTTTGATCCTAAAAAATAGTGTTTGAACCTATAGTGCAGTATGCCCTAGACCATCATTTTTACTATAAATTTAAATATATCAGTGTTGCTATCTTATCATTTGAGTTTCCAATTTCAATTATCAACTATCAATATTTGATTTTTGGGAAACTAGAAGAATTGAATATAAATACAAAGTATTTTCACCATTTTAATCTCAAAAAAAAAAAAAAAAAGAGTCCTAGCAATTTAGAAAAACATAATTGTCAATATTTTGTAGTATTTCATCATTCAAGAATCATGTCATATGTAATGTGAGTTTGTGTTCAAGTGAAGAAATAAGTGATCCTTGAAGGTGATGAGTGTGACTTGAGAAAATCAACAAGATTTTAGTGCTAAGTTGTAGCAAGGTTCTCAATTCATTACTTGTTTATAAATTGATTTGTCGAAAAAATTTCACTCTATGTTTGGGAGATAGATCAACACTTTTCTCGAGCTATCATCCAAGGAAACCCTAGAGATCTCAATCCAAAGATGTAAAGGGGAAAGAGATCTACAATAGGAATGTCTTAGGGTGTGATTAAAGACAATAAGAGGATTCACCACCAATCTAGGTCTTGGAAATACAATAAATGTTAATGACATGCAAAGTACCATGTAAAAACCTAACTAAATGACCTAGGAAATGAAATGTAAATGTAGAATAAAAGACTAATAAAGTATAGAGGTGCACCTGGGAGAGTGATGAGGTCAAAACAAGCTCCAAAACCCTATAAAACTACTATATGATGCCCATTGGGATTCATACACTAGTCTAGGTGATTTAGTCCTAGACTAGGGTTTTTGTGTCAAAACTGGAATCTAACATTGGTTGATCTGAATTCACTTAAATATGGAAAATGTATTGTACTAGAACTCATATCCCACAAGTGGTGTATGAGTCCCACTCTTTTTTTTTGGAGATTCAAGACTTGAATCTATTCTCCTATCTCTACTCTTCCTTCCAAGCTTTGTTTCTAGGTCGAAAACCTTAATTTGTAGCCTATAGGTGACTCTCTGCGATCTTGCAAATGATAAAACAACTTTGAAAACTTTCTTCAATCTTTAAAATTTTTCTTAAAAGATATTTCAAGGTCCAATACACCTAGATCTATAATAAAAAATGTAGAGAGAGACAAAACTTGTTGATTCTTAGGAAATATGAGTTTTCCTTGGTCAAACCCCATTTAGGTAATTAAACCTTATGATGAAATAATGAAATATGAAGATGAAACATGAACAATGATACCTTGAATGATGTCTTGAGATGTAAATAAGTAATATAACATGAAGTGGCCATGTAGAATGTAGATCTTGATCTTGAATTGGATATGAAACAATGCTTGCAAATGGATCTTCAATGCTGCATCACAACACTACCTCAAAAACATGCTTGATGCAATATTACTTTGACATGACGATGGATCTTGAATTACTACAACAAATAATGAAGAATTTTTTCCCTTGAATACCTATAAATTCTCTTTTAAACTCTCTTGACAGTCTTGTGAAGTCTTGGAGTTCTTAACTCTTGATTTCTTAGGTTGATATCATAAAGGCTTACGTAAAATAATGATTTGAAACCTTGTTTATGTAGGAAATCTATCTAATATATTGTTTATTAGATCCCAAATGTTGACATTCATGAAATTTGAATTTAAAACCTTGATTTCTCACTGAAAACCCTAAAAAGGGGCCAAATGGGACTCATATACCACTTGTGGCATATATGTCCCATCTAGGTGGAACTCATATGCCCAAGATGGTGTATGGGTCCCACCAAGCCTTTTTAGATAGAGGAAATGTCGAGGAGTTAATATATTAAGTATTTTTTTATTATGTTAGGATCTCAGTTGAAATAAGCCTCAAGATGCATAATAAAGGGTATTAAGGGCCTATTCATTATGATATGATGGTCATAAATTCAAAAGGGCCCAAAAATTAATGTGAAGTTGTAAATAAATACACTTTACAACACTCAATTAAGAAAAAATTAGGTCTATTTAACTTAAAAAGGCCCAAAACCCAATGTGAATGTGTACAACACATTACAACACTAGATCAATGCAACATTAGGTCCATTTTAATGTTAATAATTCCTAATTTAAGTGTGAAAATGTAGAGGGATAATTTTTTCTACACTAAATTTAGGCCCTACTTTAGTGAGAGAAGGAGCTTGCTTCAAACTCACACTAAAGTAGACATTCAAGAGGAGTCCAACTGTACCGATGTGGATGGTATATGATGAAAAAGATCAAGGGGGTGGTCAATCCCCTAGGATCCAAGATCCTACATCAAACCAACATAAGCATAAAAGTACACACACAAGGTGTATGATATTCAACACCAAGATAGAGAGATATGCAATGTCAAAGACATAAAGACGAAAGAAAAAGAAAGAGGTGGATCAAGCTTCAACCATTTGTGTTGTACATTGTAGATCACACCTAAGTTGTATGTCCAAAAATGCATGCTCACTCTAAGGAAATGTAACTTTAGGCTATCTATTGGGTGAGTATCCAAAAATGTTTGCCTACAAGTGGAACCCAATGTACACTAGGAAAACTAGATGCATCCTCACAAGGGCTATTGGACCCTTAGGTAGTCCACTTGATGATCCCCTAGAGACACATAAACACATGCCCAATATATGCTCACACACAAATGAGTGGCTATGGGAAAGTCATGCCTAATTTTAGCTCTCATATATACAACCATTCCAAATCTATACGTCTTGATAACTTTGATAAGGTGCCACACAACAATAAATTTTTAGCTCCATGAGGCAAGAAAATCTTCATATTATTGAAAATCATGAACAAACAAGATGGATCCACATGCAAGCAAATTGTGTTATGTAAGGTGGCTATATAACCAAAATTGCAATGCAATAATAGTGTAAGGCATGTTCAAATGGATTTTTCTTAGTTCATGCAAGGTCTCTTCTTAGGGAACATCATGCCTAATGTCTCAAAGAGAGGAAAATTCAAAGAAATATCATGCTCTCAGACAATATCAAACTAAATGACACCATTAAGAAAAGGAAACATTGCAAAAATAAAGAAAATCCTATAGTGAAACATGAGTGTTGACGTATGCCCCAACTTTTAATTGGATGCTAACACCATTGCTGTGAGAAATTGATTTAAATTAGAATAAGACATGAGTGTTTATTCAAAAATCCCTATGCCAAGTCACATTTTCTAGAATGAAACTCTATCATTGATAAGGTTTTTCCAAAAAATGCAACAATGAAAGATAAATTAGTACATCACATGGAAGCCAAATTAAAAAATGCCATCTACATCCCAAGCTTGATCCTATATATACATGGAAGGTAGTCAACTAACCAAAAGAGACAATGAAAAGTTCCATATGAGGAAAATGATACTTAACCCCTTGCCCCCACTTAGTGCAAGACAAGGATGATCCAAAACGACTGATGGGAAACATGCTAGAGTGAGAATCAGTATCAATTAGAGGAGCTAGGTGCTTAAACATAAGGAAGAGCACCACACTCCTTAAGATGTTGAATTTTATTACTCAAAACCATACATTCATTAGTAGAATGACCTTGAATTCTATGATACACACAAAATGAAGTCTTGTAACAAAATTTATTTAATGCTCTTGGAGGGAGTGATATTAAATGGTCTTGGAGGAGTCTCGACAAGATACTCTCTTGATCGAAACTAGAGGATTTTTCTTTGTTTTGTGACAAAGAAATATCTTGCTAAGTACAACGTGTCATACCTACACAACACTCTTTAGATTGTGATATTTTGTACTCTCCTTTATAGGAAGATGTAAAAGCTATAAATTTTGAATCATTAATATTTTACGTGATGAATTTTATGTTAAGGAAAGATTTATATGTTTCTTTCATTTATTTCAAAGTACCATCCTCAATATCACTAGTGTCTATCAGTTTAGGATGCACTAATGTTAAAGTTGGCTTAGAAAAATCTTTTGTAAGAGTGTTGATATTGATTGAATGCTTTCTTTTTTCTTTTGAAAGACAATAACTGAGACCAACAGTCTTTTCTTGCATGTTAGGATCTATAGGGACACAAATACCTTGTTCTCTAGAACCACATCCATTTCCACTATATCCAAGTCATTTCATAAGTTCATAACCTTTTTCCATAAATATTTTTCATTTCATTTATATTCAGTGGTTGTTGATAGTCAGCTTCATCAAAGTGTTTTGTGTAATTTGCTTCTTCTAAAGTGTTTGAGGTGGATTCTTTCAAAATTTCTTTCAAATATTGTGTTGACATTACCACATTTTATTTTCTCTTTCTAGAGTCCTTGTTAATGATCTTTTATTCTCCCATGAATGATGTGAAATGTAAGGAACTCCAATCATCTTCTAATAAATTTGTGATTTCCTTAATGTGTTTTTATTTTTCTTTATGTTGCACAAGTTCTACTTGGGTGGTTGACTTCAATGTCTTCAAAGGATTCTCCTTATCTTTTTCAATGTTCAAATAACCATTTGTTTGAAGGTAAATATCAATTGTATACACTTTATTGTTGTAGACATACTTCATTTTATGATGAAGGGTTGAAGGCACACTTGCATCTCATGAATCCTTGGTCTTCCTAAAATGAGGTTGTATCAGAGATCCTAAGGCATAACGTAAATATGAGTTTGTAATGTGGCCTTTCCAACTATAATATGAAATGTAATCACTCCAGGTAGTTTTTTTCCTACATTGTAAAAACCTCAAATAGATAAAGAGACAAGTTAAATTTTTTATTTATCCATTCCAAGTTTATCAAAAAGGGTCACACTACACACATTGACAGTGGAGCCATTGTCAACGAGGGTTATTTTATTCCCAAACTCTTATAGATAGCTATTATCATGAAAGCATAATTTTGTTTTTACACTTCCAAGACAAGGAGATCACTTTGGTGGAAAATAATTTCAACATTCATTTCTTGAATCATGGTTGCTATGTCACTTGGTTGCACATTAGGAGGGGTAGGAACTTGTTGTAAGGAACTTTGAATCATGTTATGATAATCAAGGGATGATTGAATAAGGTCCCATAATGATATTTTAGTAGGAGTATTCTTAATTTGTTCAATAAGACCATACTCCTTTCCACTTTGTGAAGGAAAATGAGTAGGGCCATGAAAGATATTGTTAGGAAATGGGAGGGATGTTGAAGGTGTTCTTCTTGGTTTTGGATTGTTTCTAGTGTTATATGTATGAGCAACAATACTATACGTCAATTGTTGTAAAACATTATTCTTGGTGGGTGAATGATAAGTTCGAGTTCTTTTTCAGTTTGTGGTCATTATGAGGGTGGCTAGAGAATTAGAGGATTCTTAGGATGTCCCATAGGGTATGCAGGAAGTCCATTAATCAAGGGGGATCTAATGGACACTTGTGAATTCAATACCTCGGTGGTTTTGTTTTGATATTTTTCTAATGAAGGGGAGTCTAGTGTCATGTTTTCATGATCACCTATGGAAACCAAACTACTATTGTTAATGTTTTCATTTTCTTGCATCATGATATCCTCCCTAGGAGGAGATTTTTTTGGAGAAATACAAACTATATATTCATGAATTTCAAAGGTTGGTTCTTCTAAAATGACTTTGTCATAAGTAAATGAGTTATCAATGGTTCAATTTTCTTCTTCACCAATGATGTCATTATCTTGTTCAATAATGTTTTCCCTAGGGGAAAAGATACGCATGAGATTGTTATAATGACTTTCATTGATTGGATTTTACAACATTAAAGTATCTTCACAACTAGGAGAGATACTAGGAGAAGAAAAAATGTGATTGTAATGATTATCCATAATTTCATTCCTTTTTCCCATAATCTCTTCTAAAATAGGATAGGTAGGGGAAGAAACATAAAGAGGGTTGTCATAGATATTAAATATTTTATCATCTAATACCAACATATCTTTATCATTTACAACATTATCACAAGAGGGGAAGATGTTGGGAGATGAATGTAGACTAGTTAAAGTGTTACATAGGTAGGTTTCAATGGTTTCTTTTTGTTTTGTGGTCATCATGATTACATATGTTTTTGTCCTTTTTTTTATTAATGTCTTTCCTAATAGGAGAGGTATGAGAAGATAAAAAACTAGGTTTCTCAAAACTCTCATCGATTAGGTCTTCTAACACCAAAATATCCTCTTCACAACTAGGAGACATATTAGGAGAAGAATGAATATGATTGTTATGATTACCCAAGGTTGTATTATTTTCACTAGAATAACCTCACTCATAGAAGAGATACTAGGAGAGGGATCAATGAAAAATAAAAAAGAGAGGGGAGAGGACTTCATATTCATATGCAATTAACAAAAAATTCTTACAACACTTAACAAGATCTAAAAATAGAATATGAAGTATGATAAATATATATTTTTACAGTGAAAACATGATGTAATTATTTTCCGACAAATTTGAAATGCAACAATGATAGATGAAACATGAAAAAGGAGAATGCAATTTCTAGATTTGGAACATGATAATTAACTGATTATTCTATGTAACAATCTAAAAAATGAAGTTTTGTAAATTCCTTTTTGAAATTGAGTCATGTATGAAATTGTATCAATGGAAAAAGGACACCCTTTCTTTCAAGGATGAAGCAAAATGGTGAGATTCCTATTTCATAATTGTTACACTTAAGGATTCCCTAGAGATCTCAACCCAGGAGTGGAATAAAGGTAAGAGATATACAATAGGGTTGTGCTAGGGTAGTTAAGATATTAATGAGGGGTTCACCACCTAGCCAAGGCCTAGAAAATATACTGAAATGTGAGATCTAATGATTGAATTCAATGATGCAAGAAACTTCACTAAATGAACTATAAATCCAAATAAATCGAAACAAAAAAATGGGAAAGTATAGAGGAGCACTTGGAAATATAAGAGAGCTTGAATGAAGGCTTGAAATGATAAATAACCTAAAATTTAGGCCTAATAGGACTTATACACCAGTCTGGGCATATCAATCCCAAATTTGGGTTTATATGCAAGAAGTAGTTTCTAGAAAAAGGGTATCTAAAATATCCAAAATTTAAAAAATGACCTCAACTCAAACTCATACACCAAGAGTAGTGGATCAATATAGTTATATTTTTTAGAACTTCAAACTCTAAATTGGATCTTCAATGTCTTCTTTGTCCTTCTCAATTTATTTCTAGATCAAAAACACTAATTTTGGGGTTGTAGGTGACTTTTTAGTGAAGATTAAAACCTTGAAAATGAGGGGAAAATTCCAACAAATTTATCAAATCTTGTAACCTAACCTTCAAAGGATATTCAAGTCTCTAAAGCACCTAGATCTACAATCACAGAGAGAGAGAGAGAGAGAGAGAGAGAGAGAGAGAGAGAGAGAGAGAGAGAGAGAGAGAGAGAGAGAGTTGATTGTTAGGGAATAAGGTTTTGCCTTGGTTAAATCCATTGTGGGTAATTAAACCAAATGATGAGATAATGAAATGAAGGCATGAAACATGAAGCAAAGAACATGAATCATGGATAATGATACCTTTTAAATCTACAACTCATTATGAAATGGCCATGAAGGATGTAGATCTTTATCTTGGCAATAGGTGTAGAATAATGCTTAATCTTGGATCTTCAATGCTACATCACAACACTAGCTCAATAACATAATTGATGCTTGATATCCTTGACATGATGATGGATCTTAAATTTTTACAAAAATTGATGAAGAAATCTACTCTTGAATACGTTAGAAATGATCTTGCAAATTCTCCTAACAATCTTGTGAAGTCTTGGAATGCTTAACTCTTGAATGCTTGACTTGATAACATGTAGGCCTTATGAAATACTAGTTTGAAATCTCATTTATATAGGTAATCCATATAATATCTCATGTATTAGATCCCAAAGGTTGACATACATGAAATTTTAACTTAAAACCAAAAAATTTCACTCAAAACCTTAAAAATAGCCCAAATGGGACTCATATGCTACAAGCAGTGTATAAGTCCCACCTTGATGTGACTCATATTCCCAAGGTGGCACATAGGTCCCACAAGGCCTATTTGAAGAGAGAATGTTAGGGAGTGTAGAAATCAAGTTTATCTAAGGTCTATGTCAGTATTTTAGTTAAAATATTCCTTGGGAACGCATAATATGGGGTCACAAGGGCCTATTAATGATGATATAAAGGTCATAAATGTAATGGGGAACCAAAATTCAATGTGGATGTGTAAATAAATATACTTTACAACATTAAATTAAGGAAAAAATAGGTCTATTGTGCTCAAAAGGGCCCTAAATCCCATATGAATATGTACAACACATTACAACACTAGATTAGGTCCATTTAGTTTACAAGCCTCTTAAATTTAATTTGAAGGTGTAAATAAATACACTTTACAACACTAAATTAAGGAAAGTTAGGTTTATTTAGCTTTAAAAGGGGTCCAAAAACTAATGTAGATGTGTAAAGCACATCACAACACTAGATCAGGGCAATATCAAGTCCAATTTATCATTAATTATTCCAAAATTAAGTGAAATTGTACCATTTCCAAGGGCATACAATTTTCATTATACATTTAGCCACTACTTTAGAGAGAGGATTAGCTTGCTTCAAACTCACACTAAAGTAGACATTCAAAAGGGTTCCCAGTGTACCAATGTGGATTATAAAGGATGACAAAGATCAAAGGAGGTGGCCATTCCCCTAGAATCTGAGATCCTTCATCAAACCAACATGAGCACCAAAGGATACACAAAAGGTGTATGATTCTCAACAAAATAAGATACACAAACATACAATTAGAAATAAATAAAGAAGAAAGAAAGAATAAGATGGTTGGATCTGGCTTCAAGAAAATTTGCTCACTCTAGGCCCACAAAGCTTCAGGTCATCTATGGGGTGAGTATCCACAATACACTCACTCTAGGGTGGTGGAACTTTAGATCATACGCGAGGTGAGTATCTGAAAGGATGAGACAAACAACCGGTATGTTCCCACATGTGCAAGTGGCTAAGGG
Organism: Sequoia sempervirens; assembly: GCA_007258455.2. Classification (NCBI taxonomy): domain Eukaryota; kingdom Viridiplantae; phylum Streptophyta; class Pinopsida; order Cupressales; family Cupressaceae; genus Sequoia; species Sequoia sempervirens. Next base: position 463,063,465 of record VDFB02000015.1, on the reverse strand, counting down.
AAGTCATGCCTCTATTTGACTTTCATAAAACCTGACCAAAGCTATACCTCTTAATAGATTTCTTAAGGCACCATGCAATAATGATATTTGAGCTTCATGAGACAAGAAAAACTTTGCATGGTTGGAGCTCATGAACAAATAATGAACTTCTAGCTTCATGAAGAAAGTGAAACTTTTTATGCTTGGAACCCATGAACAAAAAATATGGTTCCATAGGCAAGCAAAGTGTGTTATGCAAGGTGGCCATATAATCGACGTTGTAAATGAAAAATAGTGTAAGGTACATTCAAAGGGATTTTTTTTAGTTCATGTGAGGTCTCTCATTAGGGAACATCATGCCTAATATCTCCAAGAGAGGAAAAGTCAAATAAATATTATGCTTTTGGAGGAAATCAAACCCAATGACACCACCAAGAATAGGATGCATTCCAAGAATAAAGAAAACCACATAGTGAAACATGAATATCAACATATGCCCCCACTTTAAAGTAGTTGCTAACACTATTGTTGTGAGAAATTTCTTTAAATTAGATGAAGACATAAGAGGCTCTTATAAAATCCCTATGCCAAGTCATATGTTCTTGAATTAAATTAAATTATGGCTAATTATGTCATATGTGGGTCAACTTAAAAGTCATTTTGTCCACATACCAAACTCTCTCTTATATATATAAATGAAAGGTGGTCAACTAGCCAAAAGAGACAAGTGACATATGAGAATAAGACTACCTAACCCTTTCCCCCCACTTAGTGTAGGACAAGGATGAGTTGAATAGGATGAAAGTAAGTATCAGATAGAGGAATTAGGTTCTTAAACACAAGAGTACCAAACTCCTTAATATGTTGAATTCAATTACTCAAAGCCTTACATTCATTAGTAGAATGAACATGAACTCTATGATATGCACAAAATGAATTCTTGTAGTAAAATTTATTTTGTGTTCTTGGAGGGAAAGATATCAAACAATCTCGAAGGAGTCTCGACAATAAACTCTCTTGATCAATAGTAGAATATTTTCCTTTATTTTTGCAAGGGGTGATTCCACAATAGTGGTTTACACTTTCTTGGAGATCCTATTTTTTGTTGAAATCACATATTTTTAGAAAATATAATTATTTAATCCTTTAAAAGTTCTATTTAAAGGATTCCAATTGAAGGGGGTTTGATCAAACCACCTTAGACCAATCCCCCTTGGATAGAACCCCACTAGTTTTAAAACACACCTATAACGAAGTCTCCTTTACACCTATCAAAATGCTGATAAAAATCCACTTTGGATTTACCTTTTGGGGGATTAAATGAATTCATTTAAAAATAAATGAAAATTAAGTATATATTCCTTATTATAAGCTTCCAAAAAATTATAATTTTAATTAAATTTAGTTTGATTATTATATTTATTTTTTATTTCTTATGAATGTAGGTTTTGACCAAAAATCAAGCTCTCTATTCTGCACATGTGGAAAAATAGAAAATTATCAATTTTTTTTTGAAAAACATCATTGCAATAGATATTGATGTCCTTGATCCTATTGGGACTTAAAATTTCATACAAATTTTAAGTCCCCATATTCAAAAAGTTAATTTTAACACTCAGGAGTATAGTTGAAAAATCTACTCAAGTGGCTCACTTTGAAAAATCACAAAAGGAAGTTAGTACAATTTCAAGCGAAATCCCTTTGCATACATGTTAATCTATCATATGGGAGTATCTCTACAAATTTTCAGCTTCATATGATTTTTTTTTACAGTTTCAGAAGGCCAACTTGAAGGGTTTTTGAGAAAATCTGCTGTCAACACAATGAAATCTGTTAAAATGGTAAAATTTGAGGGTGAATATTAAGCAAATGGATGATGATAATGAAAAAATGATTGGTTCCTTCAATTATCTACACAAAGGTCTACCTCTATGCCAATTTTAAGGTCTCCAGGGAATCATTTGATATTTTTTCAAAGCCAAAACCAAATGAATTTTACACCGTTTGGAGACTGCATTTCTAGAACAGCTACAACATGGTCAACATTGGTGTTTGATATTTCATGAATGGAGATGGTTGGTGAAAAACCATTTTGTACACATGTTCACCATGACTAAATGAGATAATATCCAAATTTATAGCTTCTCAAGATGATATTTGATATTTTTTCAAAAGGGGCAAATGGAAGGTTTCAATTGAGTTTGATAGTGGTAATTTTCAGAAAATGTCAAGCAACTTTGGGAATTTATAGTTTTCATTTCCGACAAATTCATGCCAAATTTTTTTATGAGAATAATCTCCTATCACAACTCAACATGTATCTTCATTTTCACAGTCATCAAAGAGTTCTGATTTGCTTTTTAATTGTTTCACCACTGCTCCCGGGCTAGATTTGGTGCTCCAAAAAATTTGCAAATTTTGAAATTCAAAGAATGACCCAGTTGGTGTTTTGGCCTCAGCTATCTCCAATTTCAATTTTGTTTGATGCTAAGCTCATTTGGTTTAGTAATTTAAAATTTCATTTTTCTTGCTACATGCCCCGACAGGCCAGTTTACAAAGGAAATACCTTGAGTTGGCAAGCTGTTCAAAATCCATAAAAAACCCACTTCCAAAATAATTGTTCACAGTCACTTAAAAATTTTCATGGTTCCAGGATGCTCCGTGTGCCTGCGGTGAAATTAATTTATTTGCTCTCCAGCCGAAATTGAAAAAATATTTCTTAAGTTCTAAATTTCAAATGACATATTTTAAAACAATAGGTATGTTTTAAAATGAATATGGATGCTTTGAAAACCATAAATATTTCAGTGTTTTATAAAGTTTAAACTTTGTAAAATATTTGGAAAATAAATAAGCAATGAAGAAATTTATCGGCAAGAGAAGGGAGGTCGGAGTAAGTTTCCTCGAGTGAATATGTCACACCGATGAAGATATTATTTTGAGGAATATAAACTTCATGTTTTTACTAAGGGGTTATAAGGTAAATAATTATTTTACTCACAAAATCATATTGGGTAAAATTTATAAAATATTTGCACAGAGAGTTGAGATATTTTCACCAATTAGATATATAATTATTTTACCCAAAGGAATGATTTAAATCGGGTGAAATATTTCAATCAAACAAAATAAACTGAAATATTTTTCACCAACGGAATTACAAGAGTGGATAAATTATTATTACAAGAAGGGTGTATTTTATTGGGTAAAAAATACTAAGGGAGATTTAAAGTAATAATCATGGTGTGATTATTTTAATAAAATTGCAATCTTGATTTTTCACTAAGAGGTTATTCAAAGTAAAAATGTTTTTACTAAGAAGTAAAACATTTTCTAGAGAGTTAAAATCTTTTGAAGAGTCATGGAGGGGGTAATTATTTTACCTAAGGATTATTTTATTAAATTGAATAAGCTAGAGATTTTCTAGCAAAAGGATTAGTGAAGATTGTTAAGATCTCAAAAGTATTGTGAAATGATGATTATTATTCATGAAGACACAAGGATGAAGATTAAAATATTTAATTTTCCAATAAGGCAACTAATTAAATATTTTATTTTGCCAAGAACAATTAAACAAAGAGTTGTACCAAAAGGAAGAGTTGCACCAGATGGATGTCATGAAAGGTTGTAACCCTAAAATAATGTATATATGTCAAATGAAATCAAATGAAAAAAAGAGATGTAGAAGAAATAAGCAGTAGGTTAGATAGTTGGTAGTTTGAACAGTAGCTGAAATAAAACATCATGATATGTATTGTAAAAACTTTTAAAATTATATAATGGAGAGGAATGTATTCATCTGGTGATCCAATTATGGTGTCAATCGTTTGTCAAATGTATTGGAAGCATTATCTGTTTGTCTCCAAGGTTGTCATTTCCAGATTAGTTAAATTGAAATATCAAGGATATTCTTCAATTTATCAAAGCACATTTGTTGCTCTTGTGTGGTTCAATTAATTGGTTCTTGCAAGACAATATTAAATCTTTTTGATTAATCACAGTAATCTAGAAAAGGATATTTGGATCATTAAGAAGAACTTGGTAATTACACTCTTGCACGTTTACACAAGTTGTAAATAGTCACAAGTGCCAAGCAATTTGAATTCTAGCTATTAAGCAAGTCACCCATTATACAAATCTTGACTCCATTAGCCCAACAAAAGTAGGCACTAGTCACACCATTCACACCTTAGAATTTTATAAAGTCTTATTAAAACATCCATATCTCAATTTCAATATTAGGAGTAGGAGTAGTCTATAGACTTTTATCTATTACGTTTGTGCCATTGTAATAGATCCATCAATTAAGTCAAGTCATACAACCTTAAGTCTGCTTTATTCATATAGGTACACCCGCCCAGGTCTAGCAACACCTGAAGAGTAGAAGGTCTAAACATTTTGGCCTTGTCTATTACTCTAAAATGTATAAAGAGATTGGCAACCTCTTGAGGTATCTCACCTATGTTTTTGAGAGCTAATAGATCCAACAAAAAGAATTGAATTTTGATACATACAAAAGAAGTTATGTTTTAGTCAGTAAATCATGTCTAAATTGTAACTGGTTTGACTTTAAAATTTAATTAAGAACAAAATATTCAATGAAATAATATGAAACCAATTCCATGCACTAGATCTTGTAGTTATGAATCTAAATTTCAAAAAAATAGAATTTTATCCTTGATAGAAAAAAATGTTGTGTTATCCAATAATGTCACTCTTTAAAAATGGTGTTTATTGTTAAAAACTAGTTTTTGAAGGAGATGGAAAAAGAAGTGCAATATGATTCCAAATTTTTTGAAACAAATATATTTAGAATCTATAGAAAAAAGATGTCACAAATGACTAGTTTGCATCATCTTCAAATTCATCATGGTTTAGCCACTATAGGGGCCCAAAAGTGAAGATTTAGTTAAACAAATTTAGTTAAATGTCCAGTTTGGCCAAAAATTGTAAACCAGTATTATGGGATCACCCTCATACACACACTAAATGATAAGGATTTAGATAAAAATGGAGATAAGGGAGGTAAACCTAGATATTTGTTGAAAGAGTATGGTATTTCTTTTTGCTTCATGTGTTCATTATATCCATGTGTAGGAGGGAGATTATACCCAATACCATAAAAATATTTCAATTCAAATGAAGGGGATTTATGCTTCTGAGAAGGGTTGGTTTCTTCATGGGAAAAAAATTCCTTTTTAAAGTTATATATCATCCCCTCATGAGGGATGGGAGTTATATAGCCACCATTGTTATCATGGGGTAATTTTGTTGATGTAGAACCAAGTTGAGCATATGAAATCACAAGGTTGTTTTGGTTTAGATTGTGAGATTTTGTACTCTCCCATAAAGGAAGGTGTGAAACCCCAATCAATACTAGAACTTGTATCTAAAAATGAATCATTTGCATATGACTCTTTGGACCATGAGACTGAGATTTTGGATTCTTTGTTGAAATAAGGTGTAAAATCTAACAACCCCCAATTATTTCTAAAGAATTTTTTTGTAGGTGGAGGATTAGCATCAACTTGTATAGGTTCAACCTTTGATCTTGGAATGAAAGTATTAGAAAAGTTCAAGATGTTGTTATCATATGATTTATAGCTTCATTCATTTTCTTCAGTTGTATATATCTTGTTCTTGTATTCAAATTGCATTGAATGGTGAAGAGTAGATGGGACTCCTTTCATAGCATGAATCAATGGTATCCCTAGGAGAAGACTGTATGGAAGGGGTCTTTCCATGACATGGACAGGGGTAGGAAATACTACAGGTCTGACCTGACTAGGTAATGTGATAATCTCTAATGGTTTCCCATTAAAATTGTCAAAGCCACAACTATGAATATCATTAAGTTGAATGAGCATTTTTTCCATGCCAATTTTTTCTAAGAGATCAATTCTCCAAAAATTAATATTTTCTCCATTATTTATGAGATTTTAATTAGTTGTGGTTTCATTAATGATCACCTTTATCATCAATACTTCATTTTTTTTAATCTCAAGTGAGGGAAATTCATGTTTAGGAAATGTGATTTATGATTGGGACAAAAGGGCGGTGCTATATTATTAAATTTCATATAATATTGGATATCCTCTTGCTTTATTTACAATATTTTTTGAAATAGACACTTGTATGTAGGTGATAGTTGAATGAGTTTCCATATGGATATATTAGCGAGATTCTTTATATGGTCTTCAAAACTAGGAAAAATATGTTAATGCAATGGAAATGAAACAAGAGGGGTTTGTGGTTGCTTACATGTATGAGAAAATGTGTTAAATTTTGGTTGCTACAAAACATTATTTTTGTTAAGGGTATTTGTAGGATCATCATGGAAAAAATAGGCCCTTAAGTGGCAATGAAAATTCAAAAAAAATCGAGTTAGGAAACTTGACATAAAAATTTGAATAAGTTATTGTAGACATCTAAAATATACCAATTAATCTCATGCACCTAATCCTTATTTACTAACACCAGTTCATCCTAAATCATCTCCTTTACTAACCATTTAATCGAATAATCTTTATTTGATTAAATTCATCATATTATGTCTTTTAATTAAATAAATCAATTTTATCTAATTAAATCATCATCTACTAGCAATTAAATAAATAATTTTGTTTAATTAATCCTACAACCCATCTTTTAATTAAATAATTCATTTTATTTAATTAATCTCTAAAGTCATTTCCTTTAAATTAAATAAATTAATCTTATTTAATCTAAAACTAACACCATCCTCTTTAATTAAATAAATCAAAATTTATTTAATTAAGTCTAAAATCATTATTCCTCTCATTTTGATTTATTTAAATCCTAAAATCTAAATCAAATTGTCAAATCAACTAATTTCCATCAAAGTTAATCAAATCCTAACACTAATCCCTCAAATCCTTTATATTTTGCAACTTGTGCAAGTGAATCAATTTAATTGATTTATAAATTTGTCCATTTCATCAAACAAGTTATAAAGATGGAATATAATTCCTCAAATTTGAACTTTCCCCAAATTTAATTCATTTCTTCTCTCCTTCCAATTTCTCACTTCTCCAAATTTGAAATTACACCTAATAACATTTATGTGCACTTTCATCAAAATGTGCGCAACCTTTCTCCATCAGTATGTTGACAAGTGGCATTTTTCTATTGGTTGGTGTTTGATCCCACATTCATCCCTTTTTCTTGATCTTCCATCTTTCTCTGCTATAAATAGAAGGATCCTTTACTAATTTGGGACTCACAAGTTCATCCACAAGCTTAGGAATTTTCATCCACAACTTGAGCAAAGTTATAATCTTCATGTTTAGAGAAATCTTCATCCATTTTCATCCATTTTCATCATTTCATAGCTAGGTTATGGAGAAATTTCATCAAGGAGCATCAAATCTTCACCATTGCATCAAGCTTGCAAGGAATTGGGAAAGGGCTATTTTCCACATCAAAATAGCACCAATTCCCCCATTGGATTGATAATTTGGACATGAAAATAGGATTTACTAGGTTTTTTACTTGTGTTCTTCACTTATTTCTTGTTTACATGTTTCAAATGAATTTCATGGGGAATGTTGTTTCTAACTTACATATTGGATCAATAATGTGTTTGTTCCTCATGTTTGTGTAGGTATAGAATCACCATTCACATTTTGGCACTAGAAGGGGGGCATAAATCTCAAAATTAACACTTTTTTTGGCCATTTCCATGATTTTTTATGTTTTTTTAAATCTTTCTAGGTCAAACAATGCCACTGGAGGAAATAGCAACACATATATGGTCCCTGTTTTTCCAAACAACACTGCTAGTTTCACCAGAGCACCACTCAAATACTCAAATGAAGCCACTTTCATTCCAACATCATTGTTTACACTCAAATAGTGCCACTACCTCTATGTTTCAAATGGCATTGCCTTTTCTTTCTTTCCTTTCCATTCAATCTTAAAATGGTCGTATCTTGGTCAGATTTTGGTCTTTTTTAGAGCTTTTGTTTTTGAAATGGTGTAGAATTTCATAATCTATCCAATGGTGTAGGTGTTTCACAACTTTGATAGAGTTAAAATTTTCAATTTTTTACCTAATTTCAAATCACAATGAAACTTGGTCTAAATTTTAGGGTTTCTATGCTTAATCATTTATCTAACAATCATAGTGATGCAGGAGCATCCTTGGTCCTTGGAAATATTACATCAACCAAAAATATTTTCTTTTAGTTTTTTTTGGTTCTTATTTAGTTCTTTTTCAATTCAAGTTGGTGGATTCATCATTTTTGCTCACCAGATCCTATAGATCTTTGTTTACATTATGGACATGTTCATTTTCCTAATTCCAAGATTTAATCATGATTGGATCTTGTTTCAACAAATTATCACTTCTAGATTTAGTAGTAGTTTCTTTAATTTCCACTAGAATAGTTTTCAAGCCTAACAGCTAGTTTGATCACTTATGGATCTTTCCAATAACTTGTGGATCTTGATGGTGTGATTTGAATTGTTTTGTGGAGTTTCCTCAACCTTAATTATAGGTCACACTTCATCCTATGCACCTGTTGAGAAGAAATTCAAATTTAAGGTTGGCCTATTAATGCACATGTTACATTTTCTTTCATTGGATATTGTAATGATTTTTGGCTGACACGAAAGATTCTAGATCTGTAGACTTGATATAAAGCTTGTAATAGATCATTAGAACAAGGGAAGTCAATTAGGTAGATCAAGATAGATTCGATATGTAATATTTTCACTTGTGTTAAGGAGCATATAGGAATATTATATTTTGATCATGTTGTATCAAGCTTGTGAGCTGAATTTGTAAGCTTAGATGTTGTCAGTTGATTGTAATCAAAATTTTTGTTAATAAGAATGTTTGAAATTGTATTTTCCTCCTTATTCCATGTTGCTTCTATTGCGTGACTCTTGTTGCACTATCTGGATTGTTCTCTTTGAGGATCCTCCTACCGTGGTTGCACCAGATTAGTATCAGAGAAAGATTCAATCCATGAGAGATTGGGAAAATTCACAAAGTCTTATTGAAGATTTGCTGTGTGGTGGGAAACTGAGGATCCAACCTGCAGCTATAGAGGAATTGTGTAGAGATGCCAGGAAGGAGAAATGGTAGAGGAAATGGAGTGCACAAAAATTCAGACCCAACTATGATGGAGATGTTGAGAGAAATTGTTGCTAGATTGGAAGCATTTGAAATGGCCTAGAGGAGAGGTTGATTAGTTGATGATGTGAGTGATGAAGAGGTAGAAGAGTAGGAAGAAATGGAAAGAGAAAATCCTGCCCTGGATCAGGGAGAAAATAGGTTCATAAGAGCCCTAACTAGAGAAAATACTAAGCCACATTTCAATCCACCATATTATAGTGGTAAGTTGGATTCAAGTGAATTGCTTGATTGGATAATAGAGATGGAGAAATATTTTTATTTTAAAGGCACCATTGAAGATAAGAAGGTGAAATTTTCTTGTACAAAGTTGAAAGAACATGCATCCCTTTCGTGGGAACATTGGTAGACAGATAGATGAAGAAGAGGAAAGGAAAAGATAAGATCATGTGATCGAATGATGAATAAGTTAAAGAAAAAAATTATACCTGCAGATTATCATATCATTTTGTTCTAGATGTTACAAAATTTGAAGCAGGAGTCAAGTGTGGAAGAGTATATTGAGGAGTTCTATAAGTTGAATATCAGATTTGGACATTCAAAGGATGAGATCGAGCAAGTATCTAAATATGTGAATGGATTGAGGTCATCTATACAAGATGAAATCAGTTTGATCAAGTTGCAAAGTGTGGAAGAGGCATACCAATGTTCCCTAAGAGTAGAAGAGAATTTGAATAAAAGAAGAATAGAGACAGAAAGGAAGAGGTAGAAGATTTAAGAGAGGAAGAACATTTACTAGAGGAGGAAGAGGAACTTCTGCAAATCATAATAACGATAAGGAATTTAGTAAGGATGATAATTCATACCAAAGAGATGATGGAAATTCTTACCAGAGAGGAGGATATGGTGGTTACCAGAATGAAGGTTATAGAAGAGATGATAGAGGACAAGAGAAAAGAGTATTCAGGGGAACTTCTTTTAAGTGTGGTGGAGAAGGAAATATAACATTTGAATGTAATCAAGGAGAGACATGCAGAAAGACATAAATAGTAGAAGAACAACCTTTGTTGAGGAGGATTATTATAGATCATCTAATAAACCATAAGAAGGGGAATTTTTGGTGAATAGAAGAGTATAGTGTCAAAGTGAGATGGAGTAGGAACTATTGTAGAGAATTTTTTCTTTTTGGATCATATGCAAGGTAGCTGGTAAATGTTACAGAGTGATTGTTGATAGTGGGAGCTCAAAGAACATAGTTTTTTAAGAAATGGTGTCAAAATTGAATATAGAAAGATTGAAACACCTAAAACCCTATTAGATAGCATGGATTCAAGATGATCATAATATACCGGTAAGTGAATAATGTTTGGAGAGATTGAAGATAGGAAATTACCATGATGAAGTTTTGTGTGATAGCATGCCTATGGATGTATGCCATGTTTTGTTGGGAAGGCCTTGGAAGTATGATAGATAGGCTATTCATGATGGAAAGAAGAATAAATATGCCATTATTGCTAATGTGATGAAGCATAATTTATTTCCATTAGAGGATGTTCCTAAAGTTGAGGTTTTTATGAGTGCTAGAGTTTGTTTAGTTTATGGAAGGAGGATTTTGGATGCACCAAGACATGAGAACATGTGTTATTCCTTGGTTCCTAAGAAGGCTAAAGACTTTAATCATGTAGAAGAACAACCAAAGGAGATAAAGGAGATGCTAGCAGAATATCAAGAAATCATTTTGGATAATGTATCTAATGGATTACTACTTGTGAGGAGTACTAGTCATTACATAGATCTGATTCCTAGAGCTAGTTTTCCTCATAAAACACACTAGATGACACCTACAAAGAATGAAGAGTTGAATAGATAGGTGCAATATTTGTTGAGGAATGGTTTGATTAGAAAAATATTAAGTCCTTGTGTAGTACCTATTGTGCTAACACCTAAGAAGGATGGATAATGGAGGATGTGTACAGATTCTAGATCCATAAACAAGATCATAGTGAAGTATAGATTTTATTTTCTCTAGATGGATGATATTATGGACTGTTTGAGTGGAGCTAAATACTTTACAAAGATAGATTTGAAGAGTGGATATCATCATATCAAAATTAGAGAATGGGATGAATGGAAGACAACATTTGAGACAAATGAAGGATTGTATGAGTGGTTGGTAATTCCTTTTGGACTAACAAATGCATAGAGTACTTTCATGAGGCTGATGAATGAGGTATTGAAGAAATTATTGGGTAGTTTTGTAATTTTTTATTTGGATGACATCTTGATTTTCAGTAATACTAGAGAAGAAAAATTGTTGCATATAAGACAAGTTTTGTAGAGGTTGAGAGAAGAATAGTTTCCAATAAACATTAAGAGGTGTAGTTTCATGAAGGAAGAATTGGTATATCTAGGATTTGTGATGTCTATAGATAGATTGAAGATGGATCTTGAGAAAGTAAGAGAAATTGTAGAATGGCCTACACTGGAAAGCATTGGAGAGGTAAGATCATTTCATGGATAAGCTAGTTTCTACCAGAAGTTCATTATGATTTTTAGTTCTATATGTAGTCCTATGACATAAACAATGGGAGGAGAAAAGAAGGATTTTAGGCGGACATCTAGAGTAGATCATATTTTTGAGTTGTTGAAACAGACGGTGACTGAGCAACCTATGTTGGCTTTACCAAACTTTGATAAGATATTCAAGCTAGACTATCATGCAGGTGGAAATGCAATTGGATTAGTATTAAGTCAAGGAAGACTAGTAGCTTATTTTAGTGAGAAATTGAATGATGCTAGGAGAAGGTATTTAGTGTATGACCAGGAGTTTTATGCCATAGTTCAAGCCTTGAAGAAATAGAGACTTTACTTGTTTCCTATGGAGTTTATGTTGTATATAAATCATCAAGCATTGCAATATTTGAATAGTCAAGGTAAGTTGAATCAAAGACACATGAGATGGGTCAAATTCTTGCAGAGTTATAATTTTGTTTTGAAGCATAGGATTGGAAAGTCAAATAGAGGTTTTGATGCTTTGAGTAGGGGAAGGAATTTACTGCTAGAGATGAGAGAGTAGGTACGAGGCTTTGATGAATTGAAGAACTTGTATGAGGAAGACCCAGGGTTTGCAAAACCTTAGAGAGCTTGTAAAGGACCAATTCTAGAGGATAGGAGTTAGTTGTTGGATTATTTCATTTAGGAAGATATGTTGTTTAGATAAAATTAGTTGTGCATGCCCTAGAGTTCAATAAGGGATAGGTTGTTGAAAGAAAAACATAGTGGAGGATTGGACTCTTTGAAATTAATAAGACAATAGCATTGGTAAGTGAGAATTAATTTTCACCATAGATCCATAAGGATGTTAGGAAATTTGTGTAGAGTTGCAGATTTTTCCAAGTTGCAAAAGTGAGTAGTCAGAAAGTTGGATTGTATAAGCCTTTGATAGTTCTAGAGAGACCTTGGGAGGATATCAACATGGATTTCATAATTGGTTTTCCAAAGACAAAAATAACTTTCATACTCAAGCGAAGGAAAATTTGGAAGATATGAACTAGAAGTATAAGGAGTGAGCAGATGAAAAGAGGAGACATAAGGAGTTCAAAGTTGGAGATAAAGAAATGGTGTATTTGAGGAAGGAAATATTTCCAATTGGCACATATAATAAGCTCAAGATGAGAAAGATTGGACCCTATAAGATTTTGAAGAAATTTGATTCAAGAAATGCATATGAAGTGGAGTTACTGGATGACATGGGTATATCACCTATATTCAACATTGCAGATCTATATCAATACCATGAAGTAGATTTTAGTGAAGAAAGTAAAGAAAAATTGAAGTAGTTTCCTAAACAAAAGTCATATGAGATTGAAGAGATTTTGGATATTGGAGATGGGAGGAAAACTCTTTGAAGACAACACAAAGAATATCTTGTGAAGTAGAAAGGTAGACCAGTGGAAGATTATTCTTAGATTTCCTAGGCTAAGGTAGACCTTATTGGTTTTCCTTTATCCCAAGCAAAGTGAGGGACTCACTTTTTAAATAACCCTGGATGTTTGATGAAGGAGCATCCTTGGTTTTCGGCAATCTTGCGTGAACCAAAAATATTTTCTTTCAATTTTTTTTTGTTCTTGTTTAGTTCTTGTTCAACTCAAGTTGGTGGATTCATCATATTTTCTCACCAAACCCAATGGATCTATGTTTACATTTTGGACATGTTCATTTTCCTTATTCCAATATTTGAGTGTGATTGGATCTTTCTCCAACAATTTATCGCTTCTGGATTTAGTGGTATTTTCTTGAACTGACACTGGAATAGTTTTCAAGCCGAAAAACTAGTTTGATCACTTATGGATCTTTCTCAAGACTTGTGGATCTTGACAGTGTGATTCAAATTGTTCTATGGAGTGTCCTTGACCTTAATTATAGGTCCACACTTCATCCTATGCACCTATTGAGGAAAAATTCAAATTTGAATCTGACCTATTCATGCACATGTTACATTTTATTTCATTGGAGATTGTAATGATTTTTGGCCGACATGGAAGATTCTTCATCTGTGGACATGATATAAAGCTTTTAATAGATCATTAGAACAAGGGAAGTCGATTAGGTAGATCAAGATAGATCTGATATGTAATATTTTTTCTCTTGTTAAGGAGCATATAGGAATATTTTATTTTGAGCATGTATCAAGCTTTTGTGCTGAATCTGTAAGCCTAGATGTTGTCAATTGATTGTAATTGAAGTTTTTTGTTAATAAGAATGTTTGAAACTATATTTTCCTCCTTATTTTGTGTTGCTTCTATTGTGTCACTCTTACTTCATAGTTCAGATTGTTCTCTTTGAGGACCCTCCTATTGTGGCTCCCCCACATATCTTCTTGTTTCTTGACTTCATCTAACATTTGGAACTTGGATTGCAGGTTTTAAAGGATCATGTAGCATGGAAGTGAAAGAAAAATTATTATCACATGATTGTAACAAGTGTTTTTAAGCACTTTGGGAACAATTATAATCCCATTCTTAAGGCTTTGTTACCTTCAAGTTTTAGGACTTAATAATTTTTGTTTGGGCTTCAAAAGAACAAAACAAAGGGATTAAAAAGAACCTTAGGAAACTTAATAGAGTTTCTTTTGAGGCTTTAAAGTTGAACAAACAAATCTCACACTTCAATATTGGTGCTTAAAAAGAATTCATTCTTGCTTTGAAGGTTAAAATGAACATGTGTATTTTATGTTTTGTAATATTTTATCAAAAGTAATATCATTTAAAAGGAATATGCACTTCTCTCAAACCTCACGATGATCTTGAGGATCAAAATTCTTTTTTGTGACATTAATTTGCATAAAATATTTCCTCCACATTTCATTTGGGTTCTTAAAATTGAACAAAGCTTGATAGTGTGAATTAGGTATATCGTGTGTCTTCTCTCTTTGTTCATGCAAACAAAGATTGATTGAACTATGGATGTGATTGATTTCCCTTTTTACCCTTAGAGGGCCTTCCTAGTGTGAAAAAATAATCACCTTAGGGAATGACACAACTGGGAACATGCTAAAGCCAAGCAATTTCTACCTGGTACATAAGTGTGGGTACTTGAGAAAATTTCAAGTATCATGAGGATTGTTCTAACAAGAAGGGAAGAAATGGTATCTTGCGATATGGATGATCCCCCATGAATTGAATGCCTATACTATAACCTTTTCCTTAGAAGTACAAATCCTTATCTATTTGTTGGTGCAAGAACAATCGTTTTGGAGCTACTCCACATTCTTGTGGTTCTTGGTAAAGATGAGAAGCATGCCATGAGAATTTCATGGGTACTAAATATTGGTTGACCCATATAATTTATTGTCATGGAGGGAAGCCAATGTGGTCAATATTTTAATCATCCACCAAGACTAGGTGCAACTAGATTTATCCAAGTGGGGATTCAACAAATATTGTCTCTTGACTATCCATAGGGTTGTGCATTTTCTTGGAATCAAAGCACTTTACTTGGATCTAAAACATTGGAAAACAAAGATTAAAAAAGGACATCAAATTTCAAACCCTTTAGTAGAAGAAAATACCTTTGAAAAAATCTAAGTGCTACTGCTTGTCCCGAGGGATTTTATCCTTAGAGGCTTCTAAGTATTTGGGTTTATATCTTAATTTTCTCTCTAAATTCAACATTAGGGAACTATTGCCTTGATTCTCTTTATTTCCACATAATGGACCTTGTGGGATGAAAGGAAATCAAGACATAAAATTTAGTTTGAAACTTAAGAAATACATTGGATGTTGTAAAATAAATTCATTAATCAAGATAAAATCAATTGAACCCCACACATTTGATTTTTTATCTTTTGTCTTATGGTATTTTGAGAAAACATTAATCTTTTGGTTTGAAGTACTCTTAGGAAAAATAATGTTCTTGAGAACCTTGGTCTTGTAAACAAGTCCCTCTTAGGTTCATTTAGGATCAAAACAACCAATCATTTCATCCATCTCAAACACCAATCAAATCCCATCTCAATCAAACAACTTTTGAACCATTGGAAAAATCATTCATAATAGATTTTTTGTAAAATCCTTCAAATCAACATCAAAATATCCTTTTTTGGCTAAGTGTGTGTGGATGAATCCATCCTCATACACCTAGTTAAATTTTCATCCTTGTGTACAAATGTATTGCAAGATAACATCTAACAACTTGGGGTTTATAAGTCCATTATCCAAATCAAATCAAACAAATCTAATAAAAATTCCTAAAGTTTAGCATTGATCCAAAGTTCTTAAAAGTTCAACACCCATATCATTCACCCATTTCATTCTTCATCTCATCATTGTTTCTAAATCCCATAGAGGTCAACAAGGTCAAAACACAAGAAGAACATGGAATATAAACTTGGTTCATACATCATGAGTGATCCAAGTCAACCAAACTATCAAAGTCTTATAATGTTGATTGATTATCAAAACTCACATTTATACAATCCATACATGGGATCATTATCTCCTACAATCCTCAATGGTACAAAAAATGTGAGTATACCCAATCTAAATTTTGAAATGCTTTTCCCTATTGTAGATTTA